>HG992333.1:6000000-6462500 GCA_905220615.1 Tinea trinotella
ATTTTGCATATACATTTTAAAATAGTTTGATGTACGAAGATTATAATGTAATTGGAATATATCCTTTAATATGCATTATTGTGCAAAATGATCAAACTATAATTATGACAGTTCAAAGCAGAACAAATATGGCGTTGATTCACAGACGATACAAAATCCATATCTTATTTTCCAAATCAATTGCACAGCAATTAAAAGCAAAATTGTTATTAGTTTTATCAATACAAGTATCTAAACTACCATTTATATATTTTTCATCATTAAACATTACAAAAAATGAATGATGTCCTTTTACAAAGGAGAATATAACCACGGATCGACCTACCACTCTGTATACAGGCTAATAGGCTAATAGTGTAAAAAGTACTTATAAATTCCATTTATTAATAATAAATATTTAAAATTAAACTTCATTAAAAGTAATAATTAACTATAATTAAACTATAAATAAAAAATATCATCTAATGACGTCGCATCAGAGATAGTCCCAAGGAGACTGGCAACATTTCCCCTTTGTATAGCAAGGCTAATACGTTGGCAGAAATAATTGCCAGCCTTCCTGTCCCCAGACTTCTCCGTCAGCCGCTTGGACAATTCCTTGGCCAGGCGCTTAGCTGATGGTACTTATAATAATTTTTCTATCGTGACTTGACATATAACGCACCCAGCCTGATGTTAAGCTGGTGTGCGATATATATACTATTATAATATAACTCCAAGTCGCAGACGCATTAACTATGCCGCCCTAGTTGGAACTTACAAGCTGATCATGAAACGCGACTACGTCTAAGCGACAGTATATGATAGTTGCCACTTACAACTATACAGACCGTGAAATGACTTAAACGCGTTTCGGGATAAGTCATTTTACGGTCTTAGTTGCAGGTTACAACTATGCCGGCATATTGGACGCGACTGCTACTTGGAGTGGTTTAACTGTAGTCGCATTCCCGCCTGAGAACAATTTAAATTTAAATAGTTGTATATGCAATAGTCTACTACTGTATATTAAATACATACTAAAAAGTTCGGTGCGTCTTTTCTTTGTAGAACAATCGACAAGTGGAATGCTTTGCCAGCCCATGTGTTCTCTCCATCCTATAACCTTGGATCCTTCAAGCGATGTGTGAAGAAGCACCTTTAGCCGGCATAGTGATGGCGACTGGGACAGCTGTGAACTGAGTCGTTTTTTTAGTTGTCGTCACTCTTGGAACTCCTCTTGCTTATCATTAGGCGGGTCGTGGTTAAATGTAGTGTCACAAAAATAAATTTAAAAAAAACATCTTATTTAAGTCGGTTAAACATCTTATTTAAGTTGAAATTGATTTGACTTATACGGTGAGCATAGCTTGAGTAAAGTCAGCGCACGCTTTATAGATCTCAGCCTAACTCTAAATTGTTTCGTTGACAGGTCGACAGAGGCACAGTGCCAATACCGAAGACGGTGAACCACAAACGTTTACACGAGAATCTGAACATATTCGATTTCAAGTTGGACAAAAGTGAAATTGAGCAGATCAGCGCGTTTGATGTGAAACGCAGATACACACTGCCTTCATTCTGGCAAACGCATCAGTATTATCCATTCGAACATATCGAGAAACCTAGTTCGGATCCTTTTATTAAATCATAATCACCATTATTTATACCCTCACCTTCTTAATTGCATATTTTTCCAATAAGAAAATAAGTGAATAAAATAAGGAATAGCACATTGCGTGATAGATATGGTTTGAAAGAAGATGTGACAAGGATTGACAAAGTAATCTTCGATGGAAAGGATTAGTGAATAAGGAAAGGCATGACAATTTGATTGATTGATTTTACCAATGTTATGTTAATATCAAACAATCGCTGCACGCGGTGACTCAAACTAAAAGGTCAAACGACAGTCAAACTAAAAGGTTTCGCATATTTTCTTTGTGGAAAAATCGACAAGTTAATGTATTATTCCTATCCTGTACCCTTGCAACCGTCAAGTGAAGCGTGAAAAAGCATATTTTCACGACAGCAACTAAAGGGGCAATTGAAGAGGTCGCGTCCTAATAAAAAAAAACTAGATAGCAAAATTCACGAGCGCTCTTTTATCGGTTGTGAATTAACGCGCGACCGCTCTGTTCACCAAGTAACACAAAGTCGCATTATTAAATATTACCCTACGGCCACATACTCGACGAGTGGCGAGAGAAATAGCGAGGAAAATGGGCAGAATAGTGTGGCTGCGTTATTCATCTTGCTGCTCGTCATGCCCAGCGATCCATTTTTTGTCGGTTTTTTAGTGCGAGTCAAAGTCACAATGTTGTCGTCCATCGGAGCAACGCGATGAACATCGCGAGTAGGGGAGTGTGTGGCTGTTAGGGCAATATTCACGGCAGGACGAAGAGCAGCGCGAGGAGCTTAGTGTGGCTGTAGCATCATATTATGTTAATATTTTATTGATTTTGTCACTGTTTAATGGTAGTATTATACTACTTTATAAAGTTGGACTCTAATGGTATAGTGTGACGAAAGTGACTATGGAATAAATGTTACTAACTAAATCTTACTTCACAATTTTTTTTATTTGTATCTTTAGCGGAGCATTATTCCGCTTGTCAGAAAAGGAAAGGTGATCTCCTACAGTACGCGTGTTGCGCACTGGGCTCAACTTAGCCGGTAACGTCTCCTCGTTGAAGCGCATATATATTGATTACTTTGCCGGTAAATCGTTTGCGAGATATTGAACACATGCAACGCCATCTAGCGGTAGCATGTAGCGGTCGCTACATATCTATCAATTAATTCAGGGCTAATGGCGTCTTCTATATTAGGCGCAAGTCGATGCGCATTTTCATTTATTGTGACTCGACATATGACAGCACTCAGCTGGATGTTAAGCTGGAGTGTGGTCTGTGAATACATGTCACTGCTACTACAATTCAATAACTGTGAGTAGCAATCACATACACTATGCCGGCCTAGATGGTACCCGCAATTATTAAGCTGATCTGGAAACACGAAGTCACTTTAAGGTCTGTATACTTGTAAGTAGTGGTACTATCTTAGATCCACTGCCTACCACTTTTTGATAACCAGACCCTAAGAATAGCCACCTTTTTTTTATTAACAAATATTTGCAATATCTAATATAACTATTAAATATTAAAAATAAAAGCTATGAAACAAATATTTGCTTCTAGTGGGAATTGAACCCGGGACTTTACACGCAACAAACCAAGCGTTAAACGTTCGGCCACGCGTGTCGTCAAAAATACATATACATAATACCTAAAATACAGTATAGCGAGGTTCCAAGTAGGTGAGAGAGTTAATTATTGTGAATTATTATTTAAGTGACGCTCGCAGACAACTTCAGAGACAACTCTTCTTTAATTACATAATACTCCTAATTAGGTAAAATATAAATATAAATATTTTTTTACTTATTCCAAATTTTTTATTCCATGTCCTGACACAACTCCCTCGCCTCTCTTATAACCACAATTCTCGACATAAAAGCTTTACGGTTATGGGCACTACGCATAGTGGCGGGGACTGAGGCAGCTTAACCGAGTCGATTTTTCAGTCGTCGGCACTCTTGGACATCCCCTTGCTTTCTATCAGGCAAATCGAGGTCACAATATATTTTTTTCTCACTTATAAATAAGTAACGAAAATTAATTAGAAAAAATTCAGGCGCTACACATTAGTCTTTAACTGGGAATCCAACCCGCCCTAAGTCGTTCAAGTTTCCATACAATCCGTAGTAAGCCCCTCAGCCTGTCGTAATAACTTAAAAAGTGCGAATTGTGTGAGTTTACGAGACAGTATGGGACAAAACACCGCATATCAGCATTGCGCAAAGAAACACACCAAACTAATGTTGCCAATCAACAAATATTACCACAATATGGGGAAAATATATTTTAAACCGCGTTCTCACGAGGCGATTTAAGTTGATCAACTGCGAAATCGTTCGGGATTTGAACCGTCTGAACAGACTTTCAACCAAATTGAAGCAATTAATATATATAATTTTTGTTAAACGACAAATATTCGTGGTGTAGTGGCAGTGGTCATGCGAGAGCACGAATTCCAAACCACTTACCGGTACCAATGTATTTTTAATATAAGTATTTTGGTCGTCCTGTTTCTACGATACAAGCTCTTTGGTAGTTAATAGTATAGAAATGTAAATAATCGTCGAATAGGTGAAAGAATACAATACATACTTTGTTTTGTGACAAACACCTTATATTTAGCTGGAGTGCGGTCTACTAATGGAGATGACTGCTAGTACATTTCAACAACTGTAAGTAGCAGTCACATCTACTATGCCGGCCTAGTTGAAACCAGCAACTTACAAGCTGATTCCAAAACGCGACTATGTCACTTTACCGTCTGTATATTTGTAAGTGGTGGTACTACCCTTAGTCGGCAGACATTGTACCACTGCCTACCACTCTTTAAATTGTATAGGTTTCAAAGCTTACAAAAATACGAACACAGAGGTTTGTATATTATGATTTGGTCACGTTTCGGGATCAGCTTGTAAGTTGCCGGTTCCATCTAGGCCGTCATAGTGGATGTGATTGCTACTCACAGTTATTGAATTGTAGTAGCAGTGACATTCATTCATGGACCACACTTCGGCTTAACATCAAGCAGGGTGCTGTCAAATGTCGAGTCTCAATAAAAAAATATAAAAAATTGCTTATTTCCAAAATGTATTTCACTAAATATACATGTTGTCATAACTGTAGAATGTATGAAAAGAATTGTGGATGTGGAGGAAATAAATCAGTTTTTCTACAAATCTAACTATGTATTTATATAATTATGAGTTAATCTTTTACAAATCTAACTCTTAGTTAAATGTTGGTTATTAATTTAGGGCTTATTATCAAAAAAAAGGTGAGAAAATATTCCATAAAATATTGATACCGAAACTGCGGCAACGTGGGGGATTATAGCAGCGTTATGCTGGCAACACGAGCAGTCGCGGCATATCGCGCTATAGGCGAGAACGGTGTATTCCCAAAAAAACATGGGAGAAAAAAATTATCACACGCGCGCGAGGACGCATTAATTTAAAATAAAACATATTTCAAATTAAATATTAAAATAATGTTTCAATTTTTATAACGGCGGGTCCTAAGTGTTTATCATTTAATTTAAATAATCCGACATGGACGAAATTGGCGGTAAGTACTATTCGTTTGATTTAATTAAACAAATAAACAATTTAAATCAATAAAGAGTGACATACAACTAAATACAAACATATAAAAAACAACAAAAGAAGAATAAAAATTAAAATAAAAACGCGGCAAAGTTATTTATTGGTTGTAATTTATTCGAATACGAATTAGTGTTTTAAAATTAGGTTTTTTTTATTGTCATAATTTTCATTTGCGTTACAAAAAGAGGTGTTTTAACATACATAAACATTAAAATAGTTATAGATAATTTTGTGTGGAGTGTAGATATATGTAGAAATCGATAATGCGCGCGCACGTTCTCCAGAATGTTGTCATAATGTCTTTCACATAACTCTGTATTAATTGATATAAAAGATTTAATGCTCGTTGTTGACGGTCGACCTTTAAAGTTTAAATACCGTGAAGCCCAGCTTAAAACACCTTCCTATAATAGAAGCACCTTTGGCCGGCATAGTGACGGCGACTGAGGCAACCGTGAACTGAATCGTTTTTTCAATCGTCGGCACAACTCACTTCCTTCCTAATTTCTTCGCCCCAAATTCCCATTTAAATTGACTAAGTAATATAAATCATATTGAAAAGAAATGTCGATCAATTAAATTTTTACGCCTTTTCCCCACAGGGATAGGCAGAGACAATGCTACGCGACATGCCACAATTCTCTTCATACAATCCTTACGGTTGATAATAGTTGAAAAATAGACGTAACTTTGTGATTTTATATTTTCTTTTATGCACTTTGTAATATTCGTAATTTCTTTTTCGGATATATCGTGGTTTATTTCCTAATTACGACTGGCGATTTACCTTTATTTTATTTTATTTTTTATTTTATTCTAAATTTCTATACTAAGCTACAAGAGTGCTTGAAACATAGTAACAGGACAACCAAAGTATATACATCAAAGATAGTTTGGTACCGGTGAGTGGTTTCGAACTGCACTGCACTGCCACTACACCACGGTCGCCTTAAATATACCCCTCTGAATTCCTAATGACATTATTTTTGACACTGACAGTGACCGCGTAACATTTTGACCAATGGGAATGAATTATCATTGTCTTTGGAGTTGCTATAACCTTGGATTTTTTATTATTATTTAGACTCGACGTTTGACTTCGATGGTAAGCTAGAAGTGCAAAGGCGCTTATGACTGAAAAAAAAAACGATATGCCGGCCAAAGGTGTTTCTTCACGCATCGCTTGAATTATCCAAGAGGCAACTTTGGCCGGCATAGTCACGGCGACTAAAGCAGCTGTGAATAATCTCGTTTTTTGTTTTATTGTGACTCGACATATGACAGCACCCCGCTTGATGTTAAGTCGAAGTGTGGTCCATGAATGAATGTCACTGCCGGCCTAGATGGAACCGGCAACTTACAAGCTGATCCCGAAACGTGACCAAATCACTTCACGGTCTGTATACTTGTAAGTGGTGGTACTACCCCGGATCGGCAGACTGGGTACCACTGCCTACCACTCTTTGATAACCAGACCCGAAGCAAATATCCATCTCTTTTTTTATTAACAAATATTTGCAATATGTAATATTAATACAAATAAAAGCTATGAAACAAATATTTGCTCCGACCGGGGCGGGGATCGAACCCGGGACTTTACGCGCAACAAACCAATCGCTAAACCGTTCGTCCACGCCTGTCGTCACTTTTGGACCTCCTCTTGCTTATCATTAGGCGGGTCGATGCGGGTCAGCATTCCAATCGTCAATTCTTCTACAAAGCAACGACGCGCC
This sequence comes from Tinea trinotella, assembly GCA_905220615.1. Taxonomy (NCBI): domain Eukaryota; kingdom Metazoa; phylum Arthropoda; class Insecta; order Lepidoptera; family Tineidae; genus Tinea; species Tinea trinotella. The sequence continues at coordinate 6,006,955 of HG992333.1, forward strand.
CAATCTATTGGATCCTTATATGCCGGCATATAAGGCAGTTCTAGGCCGGTACAGTGACAGCAATGAAGGCAACCGTATAATAAAAGTATACAGTGGTACCCAGTCTGCCGATCCGGGGTAGTACCACCACTTACAAGTATACAGACCGTAAAGTGATTTGGTCACGTTTCGAGATCAGTTCGTAAGTTGCCGGTTCTAACCAGGCCGGTATAGTGAATGTGACTTTTCTCCTCCTTCCTATCAGGCGGGTCCAGTCACAATAAAAAAAGTAGGTACTCTCTATCAGCCGGTTGTACCAAAAAAGTTTCAATTTACGAATTTAGTTTTACTTTATAATTATTCTATTACGTTTACTATTACGAAATCGTGAATTGGGTTGAATAATTTTATATCGAAACTAGCATTAATATCATTAGAAAAAAAAATTGCCGCCCCCTTATTTAGGAATTTTAATCATAGGTACAACAAAAATATGAATTTCAGGTTCAAATTTTATCGATTTATTTTAGTTTTTTTTTATTTCGCCGCCCCCAAATGCCCCCGCCACGCTACGCCACTGTATCAATGACATGATGATGTCGTGCGACAATATAAATAAACTCATACTCCAAACCGCTTTAATAGCCGTGACCATTACATTATAATGGTTACAAAAATAAAATACTTATTTTTGTAGTCCCATTTCTAAATAATAAAAAAACGACACTTTAAATATAAATAATGTCGTTTAAATTACAAAATTATGACAACTTTATAGCTCTTATAAACAGTGATGTGCGTACGTTATATCGATACTAATTTCTTTTTTATCGACTATGATTTTTGGCTACCGTGGTGTAGTTTATACATAGGACCTTTTTGCAGGGCATCAACCTGGATCTTGGTTATATCATAGGTTTATTAGCAAGCCATATTTGTTAGTTTATAACAGAGGTTCCCGAACTTTTTTTCTTATAGACCACTTTTGCTACACCGGAAATTTTGCTAGTTCCGGTGTAGCTATATTTTTACCATATTCCCAAAACTCAACAAAAATGTGAAGACTAGAACTAACTATGGAAGTTTGCAAGACTTGACACGTACTGAATATAAAATATGCAAGTTTTCACAAGTAACAGCTTCTTAAAATATTTGCTTCTTAATATTAAAATATTCACCTATACTACATTTATAGGTGAAGTCAAGCCAACATTTTAGTTCTTTACTATCGATAAATTTGAACCCTCATTTTTTTCACGACAACTTAGATCCCCGTCGAGTCTCCCGTAGATCCCTGTAATGTCTCAGGGGTCTTCTCGTATGCCATTGTGTGCTAGTCCTAGCAGTGCGGATCAAATGAAGTAACGAATGTAAATGAATAATTCAATTAAATGGTGCCACTTACCGGTACCAATGTATCTTTGACATGTACTTTAACCAAGGTCCTGGGCCCCGATTCTCTTTGTCATTCTCTTAGTTAACCAATTAACGAATAACAAATCAAAAGTTAAACTACGTTGATTAGTCACCTGCGAGAATGTCAAAGAGCAACGCAATTTCACTGCTTTTACGTTGCCATAATATTTTAGGAGAGTTTATATGACATAAGCACTTTAGTAGTTTAATATAAAATAGTAAATAAAATAATAAAATAAAGGTTTATACTGTCTAGAACGATAAGAGTTGTACGAAGAGAATTGTGGATGCGGAGAAAGCAAGAGAGTCGTATCCACATCGTGTGACAAAGTGTCTCGTGTCGTGTCTCTATTTTTAATTGAAACGGATTATCTGAACTCGCTTTGCCTGGTAACCAAGAGAATGTCCAAGACAAGTCCGCAGGCGTCCGTAAAACAAGTTTGATGTTACGGTAGCCTTATTCGCCATCACTATGCTGACCAAAGTATCTATTCCTACCCGTGTGGTAATTGACAATTCGATAGTATGATTTTTGTTTGATATTTGACTCGATTCGGCGTGTTCTCGGTTTACTTTCAATTGGCGTCATTTATATCTTATTTTGTTTCTTCAACAAAACAATAACACCACTTACAAGTATACAGACCATGAAGTCGCGTTTTGGAATTAGTGCCGGTTCCAATTAGGCCAGTATAGTGAGTTTATGTTGCTTACAGTTATTTAACTGAAGTAGCAGTGACTTCCATTCGTGGACTGCACACCAGCTTAACATCAGGTGGGGTGCCGTCATATGTTGATTCACAATAATAATAATGTTCTACTATTATGTAATAGTTTATTTAAAATATTATCATCATGTTGAAGCGCCGATGGAGTGCAGCTGAAGAATTGCCGACGACGACACCAGCTTGCCTAATGAAGATGAGGTGGATCTTCCCTGTGCCAGGTCAGTGGTGGCTTTCTCGTATAGTTTATTAATAATCATATTTTGTATTCTGTTACAATGATCTCGTTTAGGCCGGCATAGAATTGTCTTATTACAATAAAACTTTGATAAATCTGACCATCACGGAAGTAACTATAAAAGAGAGATACAATTTTCTCAGCTTTAATGGATTCTCTGTACGGGTGCCGGGTCCATCGCGTGGCAGGCGTAAGAGTAAAGGCAGCATTCTATACTTGAGATAGCTGAATAGGTTTATAGTCTTAGCGACGTGTCAACGCTCACCTTTACAGCCCCCCCGGCCCCAGTTTCTAATCCTAAATCTTTATATCTTATTATCGTCATTTTCGACTGTCTCCACCAAATAGCTCACAGATTGTTTTTGATTTGAAAAGAACATAATAATTTGTATATTAATTTTTCTGTCGTTTAAATTATTTTAAACAGATTAAAAGAAATATAATGCTAGGATAAAAACTTATAGTTATAAGTTAACCAACTGCAAACAATACGGGCAAAATAAGACTTGGACTAAATAATACCTAAGCCGTAAAATGTACGATCAACATTAACCTTTATTAAGAGAGCATTAAAAACGGTTATCACACCGAAGAGTGTTTACTCGACACTGTAAAATGTAAATTTATTTTGACATACTCGTATATCTAAAAATAATCTTAAACACAGCGAGTAAAATGACACAAATTCAAAGCATTATAAACGCCCACGCGCTAAGAAATAGATCTTATGATATTACGATTAATATTGCTATTTTGCGTCACATTGTGTATGTTAGTTATCTATTATATTACCTAATACTTCTTTAAGTAGACTATTAATAATTCAAAGTATTTGAAATGCATGTTCAAATATGTTTTGCATTTTTCATAGCCGTATAACATGCTGTACGCTTCCCTAGGTTTCAATATGATTGAAAATTTGAAAATTATGGAAGTTAGCATCAAATTAAAATAAATATGCATTATTATTTTAAAATCGTTTTTTATATACAGAAAAAGATCGCCATTAAATTTAAGAAATTTGATAAAAACAGTTAAAGTAATAAAAATACTTGTACAATAGCTTTCTAGGTTTTTGGTTTACTGCGACCGTGTTTAGTTCGAAAGTGTAGTTCGAAATTATAGACCAGTATATTTCTATGATATTATGATGTTTAAAAAATTCGTCGTTTAAAATGAAATATTAATTTTGTTGAAGAAGAAGTCCTTTATTTGCCTGCACAATAATAAATACAATCTGGTCCAAATTCTTCGTTACTACACGTTCACAAGGCAAAGTGGTACTCGCAGGTATCGCGCCCGAATTCGATCTTACCTCGTGCACTAACTGCTACATTCGCGATGCAGTCAAATATACTATGGTAAAACATAATTGCTAGGCTATTGATCTAAATATCCGTATTCAAGACGTTTCTCCGCTCTTGCACTACTCGCCGCGACAAACGCGGAATTTTCGTCAAAGAGAGTTAAGAGGTGACCTGAAACGTAGCTTAGTAATAAAATGTAGCTATTAATATATCTATAGCTCTTAGCTCACGCTATGCCGGCCTAATTTACTAATTTATTATTCTTATTTTCAGTCCTTTTGATGTCATGGTTCGGCGTCGATGAAATCGAAGCTAACTCATGTATAAGAACTGGTAATATTAAATATTTTATCAAATAGAAATATTCAAGATGTACGTCCCTATTAGTTGTCTATGTGTGTGTGTGTGTCAAAAATAGATTTGTCAAAATTTTATCGATTTACTATTTTTGGAAATATCGATATCGATACTTGCACATTACTATTTTACAAGTTTCATTAATATTTATGATATACCACTTTGTTTATATAGTAATTTTTACATACGTTGATGTTTTGTCGATATCGGCATTTAATTTTACTAAATGGTCGCATGAAAAGTGGATGGAGAGAAATAATTACAGTGATCAAGGTTTAATTTCATATTAAATTATTTTCTGTATTTTTAAAACTGAATTGCAAACAAATAGTGAAGTGCAACAAAATTATCGACAAAATAATTTATATCGATATCGTTATTAAAAAAGAAATCGATTATTAAATTCATGTTTTGTTAATGTTTTATGTTGTGTGTGTGTTGTACAGGAATGATTTTTTATTGGCATTAACCTTATTATGAAAATGCATGTATTTTTTTCTAAAATTACAAATACACAAAACACTTTGAGACAATACATTTAGGTTAATAATTAATTCTAAATAACACACATAACCTATTTTACTGTTATCACCAACTTGGCACTGCTTCCCCAGTCCTCCTTCAAAATCCCCGTTGCGCTCCTTTGTCTTTGCCTATCCCTGTGGGAAGGAGACGTGACAATTTGATTGATTGATTAATTGATGGGTTGATTGACCCTTCCAACATTTTCCTGTTCAAACTTTCACAAATAAATATTTAAAACCATTTAAGATTATCGTTGCAGATTATTGAAGATCTCTACTTTTTCGATAGAGAAGATCTTTTAGACCGAGAAGATATCTTTTTGTAATAAAGATATCTTCTTCGTGTTTTTACCTGTGATTTACCTGATTGGCGTAGGTTGGGAAAACCATCCACAATATGTCCACCAAACTGACAGTTCAGCGCGTTCGGCGCGTCGTTTCTTTATCGAACAATAGACAAGTAGAATGCTTTTCAATATTTTTAAAGATGACAATGCTATCTCACGGCAGCTCACGCAATATTGTTATTGGTGTTAACTTTTAATAACTTGACAATGGTATCAGCTGCTGTCGTAGGTATTTATTTTATTATAATTATTGTTCTAATAATTATTGTTATGTAATCTTGACGTGTAAAAGTGCTCTTTTGGAGCCTAATTACTTAATAAATGAATCTAATCTAATCTTTACCATCCAAGTGTTCTCCCCGTCCTTTAATTATTTAAACGTTGACCTCGTCTTCCTTGATATCTGCACAGGTCAGGGGAAGCAAACGCATTCTGTTGACCAAAATGACAGTTGAACTAAAAGTTTCAACGAGTTATTTCTTTGTAAAATAACCAACAAATGGAATGCTTCACCAGCCCATGTGTTCAAGCACAATAATAAAAAAAAGCATTATAAAGTAATGTAATATAGGTATGTGTGTTAAATAGAATTAAAATATAAATATATATAAAATTGGCTATAAAGTCCTGTGAATAACTGATATAACGACAATTTTTTTTCAGTCACTTTTCCCACTTTTAGTTTATGGTAAGACAGTTTGTGGTAAGACAAATAGGACTTACGTAATGGTAATTTGCTTCGGAGATTTACAATTTTAAAAAATCTGTAACGAAAATCTTTTTTTCTACGTTACTTTATGAGGTTTTTCTTCTAGGTATCTAAAATCTTTTGTACTTGTACATTTTAATTTTTAATTAGAGATTTCGATTTCTTAATAAAGAAAATTAGACCCAAAATTTAGTTTAGCATTACTCTAGTACCAAATTACCCCAGTCTACTTTTTAGTTTAACAATTTTAGTATTAAGGGACAATAGAAGCTCTTGGACTGGCGACTTTAGTTGCACGATAAATCACTCATGAAATTAAAGTCGGCAACTTTAGTCGCTTGGTAATATGAATAGGAATTAGATCAAAAATGTTTAGCAGTACATTACAGCTGCTGCGCTCGAGAACCCTAATACCTACACGAAAGGAGAGATAAAGCTTGTTTGACTAATGGAATTAGCCATAAAACCCTTAACTTTCAGTGGAGTTCCTTTTAGCGCGAAAAATGCCTGCAATCTTTGTAATTGCAATCGATTGTATTGGTTTTTCTTTTGATCGCAAAAAAACGATTTGGTCATCTATACCATTTCTTGGATCCTTGGCATCATCTATAACATTTTCACCTGTTCGGAACCCATACAATCGATTACATTTATAATATTTTATTTTTTTATATATATTCATAGGCTATCTGGGTAAATTAAATATTTTGAATAAAATAGGTTACATGTTTTTTCTTTTTTCTTGTTTATGGCTTTAGTATTTAACTTGCCAGTGTCAAAGTAAAAATATATGGTTCAATGTTAAAACATTGTCAAGTAAAGATGAAGATGAACCACGCGAGTGATTCATCAAGTGATGATGATGATAGTGAGGTTGATGTGATCGTTTTAGTAAAGCGGCGGAAAGCCTTTACTAAAACTTCCGAAGAAGTCTTGGAGGGAACATGAAGAAACACGTTTCACAACTTTAAATTACTTGTTTATACTTAATCTACTTAAAAATGATTACTAGATAACAATTCCACCATTATTACACAATAATATTTATTAAGAAAAACACAAGCTTTTCAAATAATTCAAAATTGCGCGTCCTGTCAGTTGCAGTTGCCCGCCAAAACTCATAGGTTTCATTGCTGGACTTTAGCCCAAAAAAACTATCACACACAACAGATTAATTATCATACAAACATAAATTAATTAAAAGCATAGCATCAAATATCAATACAAAACGATAGTAAAGAATAAAAACAATAATGTTAGAAAGCTAAATTAAAATAATATTGTTAATGTTCATTTCAAAAAATACCAATACAATCATACATAATGTTGTGCGCGTCATCATGAGGATATATGAGGATGTGAACAATTCTTCTCTTTAACAATATTTGGTTCGAATTAAATAATTTTATTGTTAGAGACGACCCACAGCGCCTAATAGGATTAAAGTATAAAGTGTTATTCGAAATGGTTGTCTTCTGAGCAGGCACTACATCTCAGTAGCGAGGTTCTATCAACCCGTTTTTGACACGCTAGACATTTCATATTAGCAGATTGATATAGATATTTTGTATGTTTACAAAACCCACCGTAATGTCGCTTTTACTAATTTCCGTTGATTCTATTTTGTGCTATTATTCATTTCTTATTAAAGAAAAAAGTTCAAAATAAAATTTATAGAAAAAAAGACAACTTGGAGAAGGCGGATGAATGAAGGTGGATGTCAGACCAATATTACAAAAATATAGGGATTTTTTTTGCGCTAATAGGAATTTACGGTTTTCGAAAACTAATTTTATCAGTCAACTATGTCTCTGGTGTAGTCTTTCTTGTGTATCTTCCGCAGCAGTGAAGCATCAGCTATGTACTTCTCAAAGCCTTTAGTTTTAGATAAATATTTATTTACTCAGTTATTTACAGGAAAATCTAAAAATATAGTTTTTTCCTTTCTCTTTATTTATGTATGTTAAATGTGTAGTGTCTCTATGATCTGTCCTATCTCTGTCTATCTTTTAGTTGTTTTTAGTTTTTCGGGGGTGGATTAATGTTGACTTTACATGGAATTATTGTGCTCGTTGTATAAATCATCATCATCATCATCCGCATATATACGTCTCATTACTAGGCAGTCTTTTAACATCCTCATGGTTATCGGATTTGGCTCATTATATCAAAATCGATTAATATAATTCATAAGGCAACTATATATTGAATATGTTTCTTCAATCGTCGTAGCTCTTGAACTTTTCCTTGCTTACCATCAGGCAAATTTCGAGTCTCAGTTAAAATTACTGAAATTACTGAATCATACTGAAAATAATAAATTATAGACAAGGTGAAATTTAAAAATAAATTTATTATATTAATAAAAAAAGTTATTTAGATAGTTATAAAAGACACAGCTAGATGGCATTACAAAATATGTATCAAATGTCAAAATAATTAACAAAGAATAACTAAACAAGAAAAAGAGAAGACAGCTTATTAATTAGTCAAAATTGACATAAACCCCACTCGTAATAGTTGCGCCATCTATTAGTAACTAATTAAAACATGTAAAGTCTTACGTCAATCACCCCTATTTTCGTTTACTAATAACAGCATGACATTTCAGCATTGTGGGCAATCAGTTTAAGTCCCCTAGTACAGGCGGAATGCCAAAGTGAGTATTACAATAAAGACGCGATAAAACAAACGCCAACAAAATCTTCTTTAGCAATGATATTTGATTTTAAAAACTTGTGCCCTCTGGGAGACTCTCCAGGGGATCTAATGAAGTAGTACGCCAATCCTGGATTATCCATGGAAGCAAATTAGGCTAATGCATATGGGCTCGATATCCGTCTAGGAGGCCTGTGGTATAAGTATACCATTTGGTATCATAGTGACGATTGTAGCAAACTAAATGTTTTTATAGTCGTCGGCGCTCTTGAATCTCCCCTTAATTACCATCTTGGAAATTGCGGTCAAAAGTCACGTCACCTGTCTACCTAAGAGGAGAGTGGCCCTGATATCTATATTGCCAAGGGACCTCTTATGTAATGTTACACTTAAGATCAGCATGTTGACAACTCATTAGATCCCCGCAGAGTCTGCTCGGTTAGTTCACCAAACGATGAAATAAAAAACAATGATATTACTTTAAGAATAATCATAGTATTTTCAAGATTACTTTATAGAAGTTGAAAATACTACTTCTACAAGTAAAATTACAATAACTGCTAAAGAAGCCCATTGTTCGCCTATTTAAAGTATTTAGCTTGGGTCTTTAGACGTTCATAGTAATTACTAATTAGATCCACATACGTCCATATCTTATTTATTATTTTTACCCCAAAATAATTCGATTGCGTAATAGATATATAGATCTGTGTCTAAATGTTTAAAATAAGTATTTAAGCATAGTTCTTCACAAGTACAAAATACACTAACATTAACGATGTTAAAGCAATGATGTCGAGTTCCGTGTGGTTGTCTACTCCACTAAATAAGCCTTTCCAGAAACTAACCCTATTGTATGATTATATAAAATAAATGTTTGTTATTGATAAGTTTGAGTTTAGCTACATTAAAAAAATGCAGGAAACTTTGCATACTAGCTTTATCTTAAAAGTTAGTGCTTAAATGTATTTACATGTTCAGATCCAAAGGTTAGCATTTTATCCTTGTTTAGACATATTATTAACATATAAAGACACAGATCTGGTCACGTCAGTACGTAATATACACAATTACGGTCCATGGGAGTCACCTTAAGAAACTTCAAATATGTGTGGTGTATAATGAAATACAGTTGTGTGTGATAAATGTTACTTAAAAAAAGCTGTAGTGACAGAGATTAAAAAAGGTTGCGATGGTTACATTAAACAACCCATATTTTGCCTTCATCAAATCGGGGCCATTCGTAAAAAGAGGAACCCGAATAACGATAGAGTCTGTATGAAAAGAATCCCACAATTGTGGATGTAAAGGAATCGAGAGAATTGTGTCAGGATCGTGAAAAGTAGGAAATGATGATGATGATGAATGTATTGTTCGTTCATTATTAACTTTGTGTTCTAAGAAAATGCTAAAAATACCCAACGTATAAAGACCTATGACTAAATATTTTAAATATGCTCCTAAAAGCTTTTCTTACGCTTCTGACGCTTGCCTTACTTTTGTGGCGTCTTCTTAGAAAGCTTCTTCAAGAGTTACGTTCAAACAGTGATTGACAGAAGGTATGATTCTACTGTAAAATACTGTAAACTAATCCGTATAGCTAAAATAACAGATACATGATCATTTGTCGCACCGAATGTTTTGTGTCGTCCAAGCGAAAACAGCTCGCATAACCTCAAACTGTTAACGTCACTTGCATTTTCAGTTTGAGGTTAGACGGCTGGCTGTTTCCACATTACTTACTTGGGCAGGGAGTGTTATAAATTAGGTAAATACTATAGGTAGTGTAGACTAGGTAGTTTCAAATAAGTGAATCATTAAAATCTATGGCAATTGATTGTTCAATAACTGACTTTAAAAAATATCAAAATCTTGACGACTGGCGTAGCCGAACGGTTAACAATTGGTTTGTTGCGTGTAAAGTCCCGGGTTCGATTCCCGGTTGTCATTAGTAATATTTAATATGTAATTATATTCAATATTGTAAAAAAAGAGGCGGATATTAGCTTCGTGTCTGGTTATTAAAAAGTGGTAGGTAGTGATACCCAGTCTGCCGATCTGTACCACCACTTATTGAGACCGTGAACTGATTTGGTCGCGTTTAGGGATTAGTTTGTAAGTTGCCGATCCCAACTAGGCCGGCATAATGGATTGATATATTATTTCAAGTCAAAACCAAGATTGTAGGGCAGAAAGTTAGTGGTAATTTTCTCAGTCTGTCAGTCCGGGTTGGTTCCATTACTTTTAAACGTAGGCTTTATGGTGGATGCGACTGCTACTGGCAGAGGTGTGACTTTAGTAGCAGTCGTCTTAATTCATTAATTTTATAAAAAATGCAATAACGTGACTACCAAGTATTTAGTTTTTAATAATTCACATAAATGGTATTTATTCAATGACCTAGAATTCCCGACAACAATCTAGGTTTTAAAACAGTAACCTTGTTATGTATAATTGGATTTACTTTATGCAGAAATACTGTACTTGTACACGTCATCATGCCTACTCGAATACCGCATTCGCACGAACATTCGAGTTCGAATTCACACGAGATTGTCCTATTGCACAAACTCCTACTGAATTATGGTAGCCTGGTACTTTTGACGATCATGTATCGCACAACGTCGGTTAAGTTGGATGGCGTGGCGTGGACAAACGGTTTAACGATTGGTTTGTAGCACGTAAAGTCCCGGGTTCGATTCCCGGTCGGAGCAAATATTTGTTTCATAGATTTTATTCGTAATATTTTTTAATATTAAATATTGCAAATAATTGTTATTAAAAAAAAGAGATAAATAGTTGCTTCGGGTCTAGTTATCAAAGAGTGGTAGGCAGTGGTATCCAGTCTGCCGATCCGGGGTAGTACCACCACTTACAAGTATACAGACCGTGAAGTGATTTGGTCACGTTTCGGGATCAGCTTGTAAGTTGCCGGTTCCATCAAGGCCGGCATAGTAGATGTGATTGCTACTCACATTTATTGAATTGTAGTAGCAGTGACGTCCATTCATGGACCACACTCTAGCCTAACATCAAGCGGGGTGCTGTCATATGTCGAGTCACAAAAACAAAGTCACGCTATGAATGGAGGCGACTACTACTACAGTAAATAAATGTGTTCTCTCTATCTTATGACCTTGGAAGCGATGCGTGAAGAAGCACCTTAAGCCGGCATAGTGACGGCGGCTGGGGCAGCCGGGAACTAACTCGGTTTTTTCAGTCATCGTCACTCTTGGACCTCCTCTTGCTTATCATCAGGCGGGTCAAGTTCAGAGGTCGTGTCAGAATAATCGTCTGGCGGGATGCTGTTATATTATGTCAGAATTCAATAAAATAATGATTGGGGTCGAGACGATGTTCCCGCGGGAACCTTTAGCTAAGCGCCTGGCCAGAAAGTTGTCCAAGCGGCTAACGGAGAAGTCTGGAGACAGGAAGGCTGGCAATTATTTCTGCCAATGTATAAGCCTTGCTATACAAAGGGGAAATGTTGCCAGTCTCCTTGAGACTATCTTTGACGGGACGGCATTAGATGTTTTTTATTATTTATAGTTTAATTATAGTTAATATACTTTTAATTTTATCTGTTACTCAATAAATAGAGATTCATTTAAAAAATAAAATAAAAGAAGAAATAAAATAAAATAATATAATTTAAAGAATATATTTTAACTACTATTTTTATTTACGGCTATTCCACCATAATACTCAATGCTTCTTATAACTAACTACAAAAATGGCCGAATAAATAACAATTGGAAACGAATTTATTTTACCATTAATTTACCTCTATGTCTCATAATCTTTTAATAAAGTCAACTTTGCAGAGGCTTCGATATTTAATAAACGATAAAAAAATATTTTTAAGAAACAGTTTAAAACAAAGATATTTTTATTAAAAGTCGCTTGTTTGAGCCCTCTTGGCCGGCATTTTAACGGCTTCTGAGGCAGTCGTAAAACGAAACAATTTTGGTCAGTTGTCGGCGCTCCGGGACTTCCCCTTGCTAACTGTAATGTGGGTAGTATCATATACAACGCACAGGGCCGTCTTAAGCATATTCAGCGCCGGGGTGCGAAAGTCAAGGCTCCGCTCGCGTGTTCTCAGTGTAGTAGGTATCTATCGAAGTTTATGGCGGTCGGCATGCGCCAGCTAGGACTCTGCGCCCGGGTGCACCGCACCCCTTGAACCCCCGGGTAAAGACGGCCCTGACAACGCACCAATGTAAAGGCGTTCGTTATGGGCAGCCATCAGTCGATAGCCAACCATTAAAGAAGTTAAAGCATTTTATTATGTGTTTCCATCTAAAACATAACACTAACCATCAGGCAAGGCTAGATAAATAAAAAACGACTTTAAACAAAATTCATACTAGTAATTTAATGATTGACTGTAGTAGCAGTCACTTCTATTAATGGACCACACTCCAGCTTAACATCAGGCGGTGTGCTGTCATATGTCGAGTCACAAATAAAAAAATGCACCAAGATCACGTTTTATGACCCCTCCGTACATTAGAATGGACTGGCTTATTAATAAGATAGCTAGTAGACTGGGTTGTAAAATATTAAACAATCACATTTACTCTTACCAAATTTTACTCTGCATTAATCTGCTTAATTTTAGAAAAAAATCTTTTTCCTAAGCTTTCTCACATATGTTTTAAGCCCAACTATGCAGGTAAAAACTAGGGATGTTATGGAGAACTATAACCGAAACTATAAGGTATCCGAAATATAAACCCAACCTTAATCATAACCGAATCCGTTATAAAAGTTTCGGATAATTTCGGATAGGGGTAGATTCAAGCGTAAAGCCACACGGTGCGGTGCGGCACCACATACCACGTGTGTACAGTGATGAGGCACGTTAAATGAAACATGTTTTGGCAAGCTTTGTGTCTCCTCGACTGAGCTGACACACTAATAGTCTGGTGTGTATTGTAATATCATTTAATTACCTATTTGTATTTTACTCTTAAAATCCCTTAAAAATCTAATATCCGTAACCGAAATTATCCGAAATTATCGGATGTTCCAAAAGTTCTGTATCCATAACATCCTTAATAAAAACTTAGAATTTGGTGCGATCAAATTAAATACAGCATGTATGTTTTTATGTTGTCGTAGGTAGTTAGTTTTTATCGTTTTGTAGATAATTAGTTTAGTTTTAATATGCAAAATTTATATTAACATAAAGTGGCTACTATCCATTTGAACAATTTTTTATGAGTTTTGAAATAAAAATGTTTTTATCCGTAATTTTAAACAGAATAGTTGTATTTAAGGTCCTTTGCTATGTGTGAGTATAAAAAATTGTTCAAAAAGTATGTGTTTACTTTAGGCATTTGTCTATTTACCAACTGGAACAGCTTTAAGGTATAGTACGTAGTTATAATATATACATTTCAATACATCCCTACATTCTAATACTTCGTGTGACACCGAGCGATGCTTGAAAGAAGATAAAACAATTTGTAGAACAATCGACAAGTATAATACGACAGCTCTTCGCCTGGAGTGTGTTTCATGACTGGATCATCTCCTGCTACTGCTGTTAAATAACTAAGAAGCAGACAACGTCACTATGCCGGCCTAGTTAAAATCAGTTGAAAGCTGATCTTGAGACACGACTAAATCACTAACGGTAAGTGGTGGTACTCCCCGGATCGGCAGACTGGGCACCACTTCCTACCACTCTTTAACAACCAGACCCGGGATCGTAACGAACTGATGTATTAATCTATGCCCTTATGTCCTCCCAATCTCATAATCTCATAGCCTTTACAATAGATATTTTTTTATTTACATTCTATACTAAGCTACGTCATAGTATGAAAGATACGTTGGTAAAGGCAAGTTGTTTTGAACCCGTACTCTTGGTTCGCGTAACCATTGTGCTGCCTAGTATTTTATAGTATTATATATACTGCCGCGAACATAGGTAAATGAATTAAACCAATTTAATGCGGCTTACTATCGCGTTTATTTTGGTTTTAATTTTACACTTTTTTTATTCCAACGTTTCGAGAGCTTTGCAGCCATCGTGGTCAGTCATTTGTGATGGGGACTTGGGCTTAATTGTATTAACAGTTGCATATTCATTTTCAAATAGTTTATTGTACGAAGATTACAATGCAATTGGATTATATCCTTTATTATGCATAGTTTATGTGTGCGAAATGATCTAACTATAATTATGACAGTTCAAAGCAGAACTGTTAATATAGCGGGTCTTCATGATTGAGAACGATATAAAATCTATATGTTATTTTTCAAATTATCAATTGCACAGCAATTAAAAGAAAAATTGTTTTTAGTTTTATTAACACGAGTATCGAAACTACCATTTATATTTATTTTCATCATTGGGCATTACAAAAGTAGTACAAAAACAGCCCAAATGAATTATGTCCTTAATACATTTGTAAGCGGCCGTGGTGTGATAAATATGTACCTTTCGTCATCAAGAGTTTCCTCTGGAAAGCCAGGTTGCCTAGTGCCCATAACCTTAGAGCTTGTATGAAGAGAATCGTGGATATGAGGGAAGCGAGGGAGTTGTGAGAAAAAGACGTGGCGATTTATTGATTGATTGGTCGTCCTGTTTCTATGTTGATGGCTTTGTAAAGGAAAAAAATGGAAAAATTCAACCCAGCGAGGTTAAAACATGTTTCGGTTGCATTGATGTGATTATTATCAAAAAAGGTCGACTCATTTGTACACGCGAGGGGCCGCCAGGGATCGATTTACAAACGCTTTGGGGATGATTACTTAGTTAAGGGGTGGTAAGTGTGGTATAGAGCAATTGGCCATACAAAGTCGCACGACCGAGGCACTTGTCTACACCTTACTTAACATCAGGCAAATCCCAAGGCGACCATGGCCTAGTGGTCCATGATTTCAAACTACTTGCCGCGGTACCAATGTTTCTTTGATGTAATTTGGTTGTCCTGTTTCTATGATACAAGCACTTTAGTCGCTTAGTACAGAAATGTATAATAAAAAAATCATTAATTCAATAAAACATTATTACTTTCATAGCTTCATTATCGCTTAAAGCATCATTACTTACATCTAATAATACTGTTTACAGCAAACAAAATTGTTTATATTAACTTCATTAGTTACTATAAAAGCTAAGTTCAACGCTTTATATTAAAATGCCTTAAACGCTTACCTGTTCTCTTTAATTTTAATATCAAGCTCTTAACACAATGTTAGTGAAAAGAACGCTTACAATATTCGACTTCAATATTAACAGCGAGTAACTTCACTAATGACTGTTTGTGTAAAGAACGCTTAAAATATCCAACTTTAATATTAGGTTACAATATCCGATTTTATTATCAACAGCGAGTAACTTCACTAATGACTGTATGTGTAAAGAACGCTTAAAATATCCGACTTTAATATTAGGTTACAATATCCGACTTTAATATTAACAGCGAGTAACTTCACTAATGACTGTATGTGTAAAGAACGCTTACAATATCCGACTTTAATATTAGATTACAATAACCGACTAATATTAATAGCGAGTAACTTCATTATTGACTGTTTTCAACACAAACAATGTTAGTGAAAATAACGCTTACAATATCCGACTTTAATATTAGGTTACAATATCCGATTTTATTATTAACAGCGAGTAACTTCACTAATGACTGTATGTGTAAAGAACGCTTACAATATCCGACTTTAATATTAGATTACAATATCCGACTAATATTAATAGCGAGTAACTTCATTATTGACTGTTTTCAACACAAACAATGTTAGTGAAAATAACGCTTACAATATCCAACTTCAATATCAACAGTGAGTAACTTCACTAATGACTGTTTCCAGCACGCACAATATACTGTTACGAGTGTGACAGCTGGACAGACCCACGATGCAAAGACCCTTTCAACTACACAGCATTGCCGAGGGATCAGCCGCCATTGCAGACCTGCAACGGGTGCTGCGTCAAGATGGTGCGATACTCTAAAAGTCGTGAGTGTTGGTTTTTTTATTGTGACTCGATATCTGACCTCGACCTGCCTGATGGTAAGCAAGAAGAGGTCCAAGAGTGCCGACGGCGACTTCCACTTAGAGTTATTTCACTGCAGTAGCAAAAGCCTCTATTAATCCTTTATTCTCAATAAAGGATAAAATCAACAGATAAAATAAAATTATATTAACTATAATTAAACTATAAATAAAAAACATCATCTAATGACGTCACATCAGAGATAGTCCCAAGGAGACTGGCAACATTTCCCCTTTGTATAGCAATAATTGCCAGCCTTTCTGTCTCCAGACTTCTCCGCCAGGCGCTTGGCTAAAGGCCCTTTATTTTATATATATTAGTAAACGGCCATTTTTCTTGTTGCAGCTTACGAAGTAGTGCGACGAACTTGCACCTCGCAGTTACAAATAAACCTCTTTATGGTGGATCACGTATGCATGATGGAAAGTACTGGCACAGGCCATATGTGTTTTTGTGAAGAAGACATGTGTAACTCGACTACTCGACTCGGGACAGCACTAGCTGCCATAGTTACATCACTACTTGGCTCATTGCTTGCATGTGCATGGCGCAGGTGAACCCTACACTAGTTAGAGGCTAAACGGTGCATTTGCGCGGGCCGTTGCGAGGCCATTCATTAAAATTGCACTTGCAGTTTAGATTTGAAATTCGAATAACCCACTTCAAACTTCGAAAGTCACAAACTTGGTAACAATTCAAATTGGAATTCGAAATAGTGATGGGAAGAATCAGTAATTGACTGATGAAATTTATCGATAAATTTTAATGAATGACCTAGTATTATGACTCGTTAACTCGTAACGTCCATAACAGGATCAGAATAATTGGCATTTTTTATACGAATGTCAATCGCCTTACAATAAATAATGTGATTTAAACATATTTTTATACTGTAAATTAACACTAGTATCGATTAGCCTCTTATTAGTATAAACCAACAAGTTTATATATGCATGGGCATTTTTACACACACATCGACGCTGCAACGATAATTTAAAGCGACAATTAATATCGGTAATATTGGTGGGAATCCTCTAAAATCTATATTCTTGTCGCTACATCTTAGGCGTCGATAGGTATATATGTGTATATAAACTTGTTGAGTGATACCTTTAATAAAAAATAGTTTTTAACTCGTCCAAGTAGTTTGTAGCTTTAGTCTGTTGTTACTACTTTTATAAGGATATAATGAAATTAGTAGTCATCGATACCTTCGGCAGTATTTTTGCGAATATTCTCTTGAATTTTCGACTCTACGTTTATGAAACATCGAAGTGCAAAAGTAAGGTTATAATAATTTCGTTTCAATGCTCGTAGACTCATTAACTATCAGGTTAATAAATATCGAATAAAGTCAATAGTTTATCTACTTGGCTAACGATGTTGATAATCGTTAAGGTCTGAAATACATACAAAACTAACGCGGTATCTATAATTCGGTGTCCAAATGAAATACACTATTTCTATAAATATAGTAACAACAGAATATTTTTTATTAGCGCGTTTAAAACAGTCCATTTTTGCTCTAAATTAAAAAAAAGTTATATATAAGTGAAGTGGCATCACTATGCGCTAGTGATGTGCAAGTATCGATAATTTTGTGTCGGTATCGAGTGTTTTTTTGTACAGCTTTAATACTTATTGGTCCAAATACGATGACCAAAATTTTTGCTCATATAAGAACGCACGTTGAATAGAAGTGAAGAGCACCTCTAGTTATGTGAAGGATAGAATGATGTCGGTTTCGGAATGGTACGTAACTGTCATTTCTTGGAAATTAAACTGTCATTACTGTCAAATGAACGTACGGTCAGGAGTTTTAATTTGGATACCATTTCAATGACATGTCCCTTAACCACCCACGTCTTACAAGTATACAGACCGTGAAGTGACTTAGTCGCGTATTGGGATCAGCTTGTAGGTTACCTGTTGCAACTAAGCCAGCATATTAGATGCGACTACTACTTACAGTTATTTAACTGGACCGCCCTCCAGCTTAACATCAAGCGGGGTGCTTGATGTTAATACGAATACTAGTAATTATCATACTATTGCCAACTGGCGTATATATCTTTGTCATGGGAAATTCACTCTTAAGTATAAAATTGTCCATTGTATTGTCAATCATAGATGGGTCAGAAATTAAAACTTTTAACTGTACAAGGCTATTGTTGGTGTACAATAAATTTGGTGTACAATAATTGCCTCAAAATTACGCTAATTGATATAAAATCTATAACGAATTTTTATAATTACGATTTACAAAAATAAGATAATTAAATTAGGAATATAATAAAAAACGCGTTTTAGTGTAAGATGTCTTTTATAGGCTGTGATAACAGAATATGAATAAATAAAAATCGTTATAGGGGTGAATATTCCAATATATAGACAACCCACCATAAAGGCGACCGTGGTATTGTGGTAGTGCAATGGTTACGCAAACAGAGAGCACAGGTTCAAAACCACTTACCAGTACCAATGTATCTTTAATATATGTACTTTGGTTGTCCTGTTTCTACGATACAAGCACTTTAGTAGCTTAGTATAGAAATGTAAAATAAATAAATTTGACAGTTATATGTACCATTCGTGAAATGTCAAATGACACTATTCGTTATTGGTTATTTTTTGCATACGAAAAATATCAATCAATCAATCAAATTATCACGCCTTTTTCCCAAATGGATAGGCAGAGATAATAGTGCGCCACTTGCCACGATCCTTACACAACTCCCTCGCTTCCTTCACATCCACAATTCTCTTCATACAAGATCTATGGTTATGGGCACTAGGCAACCCAAAATATATACACCTAATACAGAAAACACAAACACGCAAATATGAACAATAGTTTGATAATATTTGCTATTATAATTATTAAGCCCCAAAAAGACCCAAAAGACCCCAAAATTGCCTGATGGCGGATAAAACATAATTATTTCAAAATTTACATAATATTATATATATTACTGTTTAACAAAGCAAATTCTACAGTTTACAATTTGCAAACCAACTTGAAGCTTGACAGTTTATGCAAACAAATAACCGATTAAGTTATTGATGGAATGATTTGGCTAATGGCTTTTGGCCAATGCCTTAATAAATTAATTAAAAAAAAAAACAAATAACCGATAACGAAAAGCTGTCATGACAGCGACAGAATAGGTTGTAAGGTATTGGAAAGAAAATAAAGCTAGCTAGAACTGCCGTAAATACGAAATATAACGCGGAGAATGATTATTAGGTAAATAATTATAATGTAATAATTGTTGTCATTTTTAAGGTTCTGATTTCATCTCGTTATAATTTTAAATTGTTTAGGTAATTTAAACAAATAAATTACAAATATCTTCGTATGCAGCGTTCACATAAAGTAAATAGGTACGTTAAAAATTAGAGATCAACATGGACGACAATGGACGTGTCGATAAAAGACCACCGTAAAAAACCTACCACTAATTTTACAAACAAGTCAAGCGGTATATTTATTTAAAAAATAAGGCATTTTTGCGTTTTAAAATTCCTTGTAAAATCCAAAGTTACTGGATGCCACAGTAACTTTGAAATCTTTGCCTTAGTTATTAAGAAAACATGTTAGGATAAGTCCAGTGCCTACAATCTTAAAAATGTCAATAATTGTTACTTATTTATATATAGGTGATAGATAGGTATAACCCTAATATATCCATAATTTTTTACATTAGTTAATAAACAACGGTTGTGTTATTCCAAAAATAATGAAGTTACCTTAGGTTTCTATGAAGGCATTGTACAACACTTAGAATTCAGGATTTTTAATTATTCTATAATATGTAAAATAAATACACACAACTTTCAACTTTATTGTTGTAATAATTAAGATTGGAGTTTGTGATTCCTAAAATAAGACTGCTAAATAAGGTCATTTCTAACCTAGGCCATTTCTAAAAATAAGGCCATGTCTTCGTATGATCGCAATGCATTTTAGCAAGGGCTAATAGTTGCAATACCTAATTATCTAAAGGATATCATTTATTTTGTATGAGGGCTTGGGCTTAATTGTATTAACATATACATTATAAAATAGTTTCTTGTACAAAGATTACAATCTAATTAGAATATATCCTTAATTATGCATAGTTTAGGTGTGCAAAATGATGAAACTATAATTATGACAGTTCAAAGCAGAACTATTCATATGGCGTGTCTTTGTGATTGACAGACGATACAAAATCCATATCTTATTGTCCAAATAACGAAATGCACAATTGTTGTTAGTTTTATCAACACAAGTATCAAAACTACCATTTATAGTATATTTTTTCATCATTGGACATTATAAAAGTTGTACATAAAAGCCCAAAATGAATGATTTTTTAATTCACGATTCTGAATTCTGAGTAGTGTTATTTGCCTTTTAGTTGAGTGTCGTTTTGTTTTATCCCGTTTTCGTGTAGTTTTACTATCGTTTGTCATTACAAATCCTAAACGTAAGCATTATAAATGCGTATTCATTTATTATAAATAATAAATTTATTTATTTATTTAGGGACGGTTCATTATTGCCTTTTTTGATTTAATTTATATAATATTTCAATCTTTCAATGTTTTACCATATATCTGTGAGTTTCACGCCCAAAATATGGCGCTTCATGGCTCTTTGATAAGCTCTAAGCATGGATTTCTAAAAATCAGTAAAAACTAAAGTTCACCTGAGATAATGCACTATATATCCATGTCTAGCATAGTCCACTACTACGTAGACTCCACATTTCAAAAGACATCACGGTAGCCCCAAAAGGAGGTGATGAGATGAGAATTGAGATAGACCCTCACAAAAGTTCGTGTCATGAGATTGAAGTGTTGTGAAACAATTAAACAAGCTAATAAAAATTATGTTTATTTATTTTCGAATCTTCTATTAAAATAATAAAATAAATAACTTTCCTTCGCAGTATTTTCATAGTGCGATTTCACATATGGTGAATGATCGCAAAGCGTTGTGAATTTTAGAGGAGAAAAAGTAGCAATGTATCCAATTTACTGATTAATTTATAAATAATATAAAATATAGGGAACAAATTAATGATATTTGAATTAAAACTTAAAGGCAATAAGATACCATTGAAAGCAATAAAAAATATAATCGTCCACGACGTATATTTTTTGAAATTGCTTTAGTTTTTTTAACTGGCAATTTAGACGGTGTTCAGAACAGAACTTTGGATATAGTAGAAGATTTCTTACGTTAATCATATCAACTGATTCAACGTAATCCTACATTAATCTACAGGAGTCATGATATGTGAGAATCCATTAAAAGTTCATTCCAAGTAACACTTACTGTGTTACACTTACTGTTATAAGCCTTATATGAGCCGAAACACCACTTTCAAGTGTACAGACAATGAAGTGACTCGGTCACGTTTCGGGATTAGCTTGAAAGTTACCGCTTCCAACTAGACTCCCAAGGTGGATATGACTGCTATTTACAGTCCCAGTTCATGGAGCGCACTCCAGTTTAACATTAAGCAGGATACAGTCATAAAAGAAACATTTATTGACCGTATATGGTGCTTGGGCTCAGCTTCTCGTATGCTCAGCAGGCATTTGCTAGCCTTTATGGATGACGTGGAATCATCCACGGTTGACCTTTAGAACATGATCCTGGAGAAGCCAATTAAGCTCATGGTGGATAAGAATTACACATATCGATACTATAATCATTGTTCTGTAGGGTTAAATTGAGTTTTTCGTTTAGTGTGATTTTGATGTTTTACGG
This sequence comes from Tinea trinotella, assembly GCA_905220615.1. Lineage (NCBI taxonomy): Eukaryota > Metazoa > Arthropoda > Insecta > Lepidoptera > Tineidae > Tinea > Tinea trinotella. The sequence continues at coordinate 6,029,005 of HG992333.1, forward strand.
TGTGTCATAGTGCGAGTACTAATTGTATTCCTTTTAGTCATACTCATAGTTATCATGGTTTATTACACCGTTTTGTTTTTGAGTAAGGCGATGACTAAAATACCTAGAATATTGCAGCAATAACTATGCTACCTAGAATATCGCGACAATAACTACACTACCTAGAATATTGCAGCAACAACTACACTACCTAGAATATTGCAGCAACAACTATACTACCTAGAATATTGCAGCAATAACTATACTACCTAGAATATTGCGGCAATAACTATACTACCTAGAATATTACAGTATTAACTATACTACCTAGAATATTACAGTATTAACTATACTACCTAGAATATTGCAGCGATTACGACTTCCTTTGTCAAACATAATAATACAGTCCACCACATTCCATAATTCCGCTGTGGACTATATTCGGACAAAACACTGTTTTTTTTTTGTCTTTAAATGTAGAATTCTCTTGTATATCTCAATCTGATATTCTTTTTTCTTTTAACTCTTGACCTCGAAGAAAACCTTGCACTGCAGCGGCGTATACTGCGTAATCATCGTCAAATTGACGTCTTAGATATTCTTTAAATTTTCTGAGAATGAAGGATGCTCCACAAATTCAAAAACCAGCATCGCACCTATGGTATTGTAAGCTGGGGTGTTAACTTCATAAAACAACACAATTTTAAAGAGTTTGCCACGCCGTTTCTCGCTGATATCAGTACGCATTTTTTTATTTTTTCTGCGTACATAGTCGCTCCATAACTGAGTTATTCTATCCTTGCCACCTCATCGCTGTCCCAGAAAAGAAAGCCAATCATGGACTCTGTCGAAACAAAAATTGCTCAAGATCTTGCTGTAACACCTTCAAAAAGTTCTTGGAATCCTCATTCTGATTTGTTTCTGCTGGAGTAAGCATTCTGGTAACTCAATGCGTTGATACTTAACTTATTCCCAAACGGTCATATGTGATGGACACTGCCTATCTTTACACCGAAATCTTTAGATCTTCAGCTATAAAAGGACCAGTAGCCCGATCCACCAAAACAATTTTCCAGAATCCCCAAAAACCATTAAATTAGTGAATGTTTTTCCTTGTTAAAACTCAGAAACCTACGAGCTTCTGTAGAATAAGGAGGAGCGTGAACTCTTAATAATCAATCAATCAAATTGTCACGCCTTTTTCCCATGGGGATAGACAGAGATAATGGAGCGCCACTTGCCACGATCCTGATACGACTCCTATGCTTCCTTCACATCCACAATAATAATGTGTCTTGCAAATGATGATTTACTGCTCGAACTTTAATTTGTCTTTTATGATAATTCATTTAAACCTCATTCTCACTTAATATTTATTGAACATACCTTGTACAATAAAAGTGAGAATATAAGTAAATGATGATAATGGGTTTAATGATAATAACTATGAGTATGCTTATTGGGAATAGATATTAATGTTGCGTTAAAGTTAACGGGAGTTAGGTATTATGAGTGCGGAGCTAGGTTTAAGTGATCAAACACCAAATAATATAATTATAGATTTAAAATTTAATGATAGTTATAAAAAACAGCTTATGGTACAAATAAATTTAAGAATTTTTCTATTTGTTTGACGATTTATATATATACATAAAAAAATAGCTTTATAAAAGATTAGTTCCTTAAACAGTTTTTTATAAATGAAAGGAAAAAGCCGCGTTATAATTATAGCTAATGATATTTAAAATATAAGTAAAAATTTTCCATATATTTGTACATGTTAAAAATATTTACCATTTTTTAAAATTTCATATCATAAAGTATTGTAGGTTAGGAAAATGCTATTGGCACCGATCAAGTTCTGTACATGCAGTCCTCATTGCAGAATTCGGAATAGGACCTATTTGTGGGATATACGCGACATATTTTTGGGCCGGTATAGTGACGGCGACTGAGGCAACCGTGACTCAAGTCGGTTTTAAACCTCCCCTCCCCTCTTAAACCTCCCCTTGCTTACCATCAGGCAAGGCATTTGGAAAATTACGTCAAATATTCTCGTCCTAAAACCCGCAGTGCCTGAAGACAGAGTATCATCAGGACATATGATTGAATCTCAACTAAATGTGTAGATGATCGAACCACAATAAAAAAAAATAAACTATATATATTAACGAAAATACATTATTAAAAGAATAAATTACTTAGGTGGTTATATACCTAAGGGAGAGGGATGTATATGAAGAAATAATTTACATTGACTTTACAATAAACACAAATCAAATCCTACAATACTTACATAAAGTTATGATAGAAATTTAATTCTACAATCCCGACAAAATTCTGCAAACAACAACTGAAAAAATGTTCTGACAGAACTTTGCAAATAAGCCCCATCAAAATTCTTCAAAATTGTTCTGACAGCATTTTGCAAATAACTCCTGACAGAATTCCACAAAATTGTTCTGAGCATTCTGCAAATAACTCCTGACAGAATTCAACAAAAATGCTCTGACAGAACTCTGCAAATAGGTCCCATCAGAATTCCACAAAATTGTTCTGACAGCATTCCGCAAATAACTCCTGACAGTATTCTGCAATTAGGACTTGCAGACAGGATTGTGATTGGAAAGTCATATTTATGAGACATTGGTACCAATGATAATAAAATAACGTTTATTAGTGAATAAAGAACATTCGTGCATAAATAACTGATACGCAATAAGATTGCACTTATTATTATTTTCTTAAAATTACAACTTGTAGTTAAGACATTGCGAGCAAGTTGCCGACCCAGGGTAGTACCACCACTATTTAAAATGTCGCATTACCGCTCTCCAGCTTAACATCAAACGGTAAGGATTCAAATGAAGCGCCGATAATAAAGACTGCTGTTTATATTCTAGGCCGGCATAGTGGTGGCTTTTCATACAAGTTGTTATTTTCTTATATTAGTTAGGTAGTGTCGTTCGTTAAATTAATAATTAGATATTTTATTTCGTTAATTTATTTAAGTTAATCAAATATGTTGTGAACAATGTTTTCCCTTATGATTAAAAATGTTTTTAAGACGCATGAATTATTTATAAAATAATTTAAATGACTGTGTAATATGATTAAATTAAATTGAGACGGCATAGAGAGTACGAGGTTAGGAAACCATCTATCCATCTATCTATCAGTCCATTACCTCTAAGGACTGATAGAGCCACTGTTGCTTACCACCTAGTATAGATCCTATAAAACATCAAACACAGGCATATTGGACCCTACATACGGTATGATTCGTCTTTACGATCCGTCTCTTCACACTGATCAAAACGCCCCAATCGATAGTTTACCTATATTAATATTGTTGACGATTTACTTAATTGAAGACGATATCGGAGATCGCAACAAAAACAATGACAATATGAATATCTAAGCGATAAATATTATTATTAATAAATAATAGGCGAGCAGCGCATTGCCTATATCACGCACTGGTTAAAAGTTCATAACCACTTGTCCACTTTCGTTTTTAAAGGGTTAATAGTTGGGGACTTCAATACGTCATCCGGCAGCTTGTTCCACATATTTACAATTCTGTTCCTTATAAAGTGATATGCCAAATTCGTATTGCAGGTCTCATGAATAGGTAGTTTCTTTATGAACTGTTTGAACTTTTGTGTCTGTCTGCTACGTGAAACAACATCGCAACGGTCAATCGTTTCGTGTGTTGCGGTATTTTGGAAGGCGATCGGTTGTCTTCAGATTGATCGAAGAGACGAATTGTAGCGTATATGGCCAATTGCATTTACTGTAACGACGCCGGCTAGCGTGTGGTACATGAAATTCGGCCATGTTTCAGTTGCAAATAAAATAATTTCAAAATGTCATATTGCACAGTTGTAAATTGCATGTGAATATTTTAATAATTTATTATTATTATTATTAATTTGTATATATGATATTAATTTTCGCCAAATTGTCTGAGGAAGAACGGAGCATGTGAATCCTTGCACTTGTAGTGGCTTACACAAGCCAAAGGAATCATTTTGATATAATCTGTTATAAGATATTTATTAAAATAACTTAACAATTACTTAACGTCATTTTGTTCCAAAACTAAATCATAAAATAGTTATTTCTCTCAACGATAGAAATTAAGTCCGGTACCTCAGTTAGGGCGTCAAGACTTAGGTGTGACCCTTAAAACCATCAATTTTATCAATGAATATTAGTGACCTTATTGTGAATATTTGAATATCAGATTGTATCTTAATGGAGCTACAAAACCACAAACTTAGTAAAATTTGGCACTGTTCTGCATTATATTATTTATAATTCGTTGTTGAGTTATGGTTTAATAACAAATCTTAGTATGAATTAACCAATTTAACTATACAGACTAATCAGTGAGAATGTTTATGCGGTTGATAGATGTTTTTGACGATGACATTAGGACCCAAAATATTCTTAAATAAAATTAAGTTAACATACCCAAATATACTGTTAAATTTTCAACCGTCCACCTTACAATTAATCCACTTATTTTGTCAGCAAAAATAACTGTCTATGAAATAACAGCTAAATTTTACTTTATCGTTAAAATAACTGTCAAATTGGGAACTGACCAAATCAGCTTCTATCAACTTATTAAACCTTCTATCTTTTCACGAATCAATAAATACTAAACAAATCGCTTTAAAACTAATCTTAAGAAGTGTTCTAATGTAGTACTGGAATAATTTTAAGCATATTTTTGCTGAGAAATATTTCAATACAATTTAAAAAGAAACAATTGTATCCTCACGTTATTTCCTGGCGCATATCACGCATTTAGATTTAAAATAAATAGGCAACATACTGTCAGTCATATCAATCATTTGTGCGTAAATGTCATTCGTTGACTGACATGACTGATAGTGTTAAGCCACTTAGAGGAATCCTTGTTCCAAATATTCTTTAATTAGTCAATTAGACATTTTTTATTATAATTATTATGAATAGAGTTATTTCTTTTAAAATAAATATACCTCGGAAATAATATAACGTGGGTAATCAAACATGGATTCTTAGGCAAGGAAAGCGATGTTACTGGGATTGCTTTTCATATAATGTTACTAGAGAAAATCACATGTTATCTTACCCCTGTAATATTACGGCTGTAAATAATTCGCAGAAGGAAGAGGTAAAAAAGAAATACATATATTCGTAAATCTACATTTTTTTGATTCTAAAATCCTGATGCACTTTATTAATGAATAATTTTATTAAGCTGTTAATGCTTTGCAACTAACCCTTTACTAACCCTAACCCCTCTTTTCTATAAAACGTACAATTTCATAATACTTGTAAAAATTTAGAATAAAATAACACTTGCAAGATATATTTTTTTAACTTTCAAATGTATTTAAGTGGTAATAATTACCACAGTAATCAGATTTAAATTACCCCATATCTGTCATATCAGTTAAGCTTCACGAGTGATATTCCAAAGATGTCACACACGCAGGTATTTATTTTTGTAAAAATAAATCGCAATAAATTAGATTACTATTTGTATTATATTAACAAACGTAATTACTGTCAAATAGGTGCTATTTTAACAGTCAATCTGTCAGATTATTTGACAGGTGTTGCAAAGTTTACAGTACAGAATTTATTAACAGATTATTCTTGCAAGTGTAATTTGGGTTAAATATTTTAAGTACAATGCAAATGTACGTTTATGTATCAGAAAGTCGATTTACTATCATTCTTCGATTATGAAACAAACAAATCGACACATTATGGTCTGTTAGTCACATTTTTCACTTGACATTCGTTGTTCCAGAATTAATATTTGTGAAAAATATTATTTATTTAATTTAAAAAATATCGATGATCATATTTTATTAATAATCACTGAATATTGCCTTAATTAACAATAAATAGTGACTGTAAAGTTAATTCATGTAACAAATATACAGTCGCAATTTGACAGTATTTGTAAATTTAATAATAAAATAACAAATAAAGTTATAAAAATGCATAATTTAAATTATATGCGTTAAAAGCAATGTAATTTACATTTTGTATTTTAGGGAATGCATTTACGTGAATGGATGAAGTCGTCGATATTTTTTTTATATAAAAGTATCAGTTTAGACTGGCTAATTAGATTCATATTTAGATTAATCTAAAAGTTTAAATGTCAGTTTTTAGATTCATATTATTTAAGGCAGCTTGCACTTTAAGCTAGATATTTAGGTTCGATGTCGACTTTTAAGAAAACGATACGAGGTGGACCACCTATATTTTGCAGGAAGTGTGAAAGCCAGCTACGGATTGTCAAACATGTGCAAGCTTCCTTAAAACGAATCTAACAGCTTGAATATTTTTGTTAGTAGACTTTTAGATTAATCTGAATCTAATAAGTTCGCCTAAATTTGTTGTAAGTTTGAAGCTTTTATATAGAGTTATTATTAATCTGAGAGCAGTATTGTGCTTAAGGCTTCAAACGCTAATGCGGTCTTATGTCAAAAATCAGAAGTGCCATAAATATAGGAGACTTGTTATATTATCATGTGTTTTATTTACTGTTGCACTCAGAGTCGTTAATCGTCCATTAACATTAACGACCATGAGTACGGCAGTTACCCTTATTTAAATATTTATCAATCAATCAATGAAATTGTTACGCTATTTTCCCACGGGGATAGGCAGAGACAATGGAGCACCACTTGCCACGATCCTGACACAACTCCTTTGCTTTCCTCACATCCACAATTCTCCTCATACAAGCTCTATGGTTATGGGCACTAGGCAACCTAGCTTTCTTGAGGATGCCTCCGATTTGGTCGGCTAACACCCTCCTGTGCCTGCCTTGTTTAACGCATCCATTCACATAAGATTTATAAATTTCTTTCTTCAATCTACTGTCACTCAACCTTTCCATGTTATATGTTTCCTATATATATATATATATATATCTTAATAATTTAACGACTTAGTAACCGTACACTGAGTCGGAATTTTCAGTCGTCGGCGCTCTTAGAACTCAACTTGCTTACCATCAGGCACTACGACGACAGGCGTAGACAAACGGTTAGCCATTGGTTTGTTGCGCGTAAAGTCACGGGTTCGATTCCCGGTCGAAGCAAATATTTGTTTCATAGCTTTTATTTGTAAGATTTAATTTTTATATTATATTATATTATATTTGCTTCGGGTCTGGTTATCAAAGAGTGGTAGGCAGTGGTACCCAGCCGTAAACAGCCTATACAGGCCGTAAAGTGATCTGGTCGCGTTTCGGGATCAGTTTGTAAGTTGCCGGTTCCAACTAGGCCGGCATAGTGGATGTGGCTGCTACTTACAGTTATTAAATTGTAGTAGCAGTGACATCCATTCATGGACCACACTCCAACTTAACATCAAGCGGGGTGCTATGAAATGTCGAGTCACAATAAACAAAAACAATCGATATAAATCCCAAACGATATCTGACAATATCTTTTCTCAGATATTAAATCTAGAAACACCCTGCGACTAGTCCAACGATTGGTCGCATAATAGGGCCATCGGTCGAACCGAGGTAAGTATTACAAGTATATAGACTGTAAAGTGACTTAGTCGCCTTAGCTTGTAAGTTGCTGGTTTCAACCGACATAGTGGATGCGATTGCTACTCGCAGTTATTTAACAGTGGTAGCAGTCACCTCCATTTAAAGAAGCACAAAATAGACGGGGTGCTGTCATATGTCGAGTTAAAACGAGTTAAATCAATCAATCAAATTGTCACGCCTAGGGATAGGCAGAGGCAATGGAGAGCCACTTACCACGATCCTGACACAACTCCTTCGCTTCCTTCACATCCACAATTCTCATCATACAAGCTCTAAGAGTATGGTTGTTGAAATAAAAACACAAAATATTAATAATTATTTTATTAAATGACATGTAACATATAAAATATCACCTATACAATTTATGTATATTCATTAAAACTTAAAAAAAAACTTCCATTTCACTAAAATGAAAATATAATTACATTAGTACAATTTTAAAAAATAGCCAAGTAATGTTAACGAGTACTACACTCTCTTAAATCATCCTTAATTATTAAGATATTTCATGTGAGATTTAAGACAGTCTTAAGCATTTTAATACAGGGTTTTAATGTTATTTAAAAACGTAGGCAAAAAAAAATTGAAATAGACAAGTTCATCATTACCCAACTGTCTTAAATTAAGGATAGTATTATATGCAATGACTATCCTTAATTTGTTATATTTGTATGACTCACATTTATAGAAGTCATATTTATATGATTCACATTTATAGAAGTCATATTTATATGATTCACATTTATAGAAGTCATATTTATATGATTATATTTTTATGTCATATAAATATTTGACGTAGCCATATAGGATAAAAGATAAACAAACTTTCGTCATAGTAAAAAAAGCGGTGATTCCGAAGGGGACCGCAGATTGCAGATTGCACTACTGGTTTGTATAAATCTGTATAAGAATGATGCAAGGTGCAAGGTTCTATGCAAGGCGATACTGCAGTCTGCGGTCGCGTTTGGACTGGATCACACCTTATTTTTTTTTTCATTTTACATGTCTATTTTAGCTTCTAAAGTGCGTGTGTCATAGAAACAGGACAAACAAAGTACATATATCTAAGAAAATTGATACCGGCAAGTGATTTAAATCCGTGCTCTCGGTTTGCGTGAATATTGACCAATACATTGGTACCAATTTATCTGTTGATAAATTGGCCGTCCTGTTTGGCCGTCCGTATGATACAAGCACTTTTAGTAGCTTAGTATAGAAATGTAAAAATAGGTAAAATGGTAATTTTATTATGGTTAATAAATTAGTGATTAAAATTGGGTTAGAAAAACACAAGCGAGCACAAAGGCTGGGATATGAACCGGCCTCTGTCGTTTTAACGCTGACCACTGAGCTATACAGCACCATCTTTTTAACGTGCAGTTATTTTAACTGCTCGGTCCACTTACTTATTGCCATACAACATCCATTATGGGCCACCATTCTCACTTTTTTTCATCAAAATTATTTTAGACAATGTTACCTTAGATCCAGCCTATAAATAAATAATTTAATATTAAATAATCACAATATTAATAATATTATCACGCTAAATACAAATATGGAGGCTTACTTACTTTATGTAAAAGTATCATTTTGTCCAAGTATTAAAAAAAAAACGTTCATCATTAATTATTTGGGCAAGATAAAACTTTTACAAGTATCAAATTGTAAGTAATTTATTTGACCAATAGTAATTTATTTGACCAAAAGTAATTTATTTGACCAAAAGTAATTTATTTGACCAAAAGTAATTTATTTGACCAAAAGTAATTTATTTGACCATAAGTAATTTATTTTGACCAAAAGTAATTTATTTGACCAAAAGTAATTTATTTTGACCAAAAGTAATTTATTTTGACCAAAAGTAATTTATTTGACCAAAAGTAATTTATTTTGACCAAAAGTAATTTATTTGACCAAAAGTAATTTATTTTGACCAAAAGTAATTTATTTGACCAAAAGTAATTTATTTTCACCAAGTAATTATAATGAATAACAAATTCTATGCGGCTTACTATCGCGTTTATTTGGTTATCTAAGTCCAAGTCCAGCAAACTGCCAAACCAGAAGACCCTGTCAGTTATTTTTGCAAAAATTGAATTAAACCGGGAACACAAAAACAAAACATCAATTAGGGTAACTTTGGTAACAATAACAGCATCAACCATTACAATTGTACCATTATCAGTCTCTCCGTGACCACCATGGTTGAAACGTCGGAATAATAAAAAAAATGTATAATCAAAACCAAAATAAACGCGATAGTAAGCCGCATAAAATTTGTTTCAATCTATAATCAATGTTTGCGCAAAATCTAAGAAAATACCAAGTAATTATAGGTAAAAGTTTCATTTTGACCAAATAATTTTAGGTAAAAGTTTCATTTTGACTAAGTAATTATAGGTAAAAGTTTCATTTTGACTAAGTTATTATAGGTAAAAGTTTCATTTTAACCAAATAATTATAGGTAAAAGTTTCATTTTGACTAAGTAATTATAGGTAAAAGTTTCATTTTGACTAAGTAATTATAGGTAAAAGTTTCATTTTGACTAAGTTATTATAGGTAAAAGTTTCATTTTGACCAAATAATTTTAGGTAAAAGTTTCATTTTGACTAAGTAATTATAGGTAAAAGTTTCATTTTGACTAAGTTATTATAGGTAAAAGTTTCATTTTGACCAAGTAATTATAGGGAAATTATAGGTAACCAAATAGTAAGTAAGCCGCCTTAATAGCTGTCTTGCAGCAATTCTAGTTATTTAAGACCAATTTGTTTGTTTTTTTATTTATTTAAAGGGCAGTATATTATTTTAGTTTCAAAACCGCTGATTGCTACAGTTTAATAAAGTATATACAATGTTAATACATAAAGTAAATACAAAGTGCAAACAGTTACAGAATAAAACAGGTAAACCAACAGGTTTTTTGTATCAATCAATCAGTCACGTCTTTTTCCCACCGGGATAGGCAGAGCCAAAGGAGCTCCACTTACAACGATCCTAACACAACTCACTCGCTTACTTTTTTTTGTATCAGAGGTACAAAATTAACTTTATGACACAATTATAGCATTAATTGTTAATAAACATACACAAAACATTATTTAAATAATATAAGTTGACATATGCAACGGTTGACATTTGATTAACGGTTGACATCTCAACCGTTAATCAAATGTCAAATTTAATCAATCAATCAATCAAATTGTCACGCCTTTTACCCACAGGGATAAGCGCCACTTGCCACGATCCTGACACAACACCCTCGCTTCCCTCACATCCACAATTCTCTTCATACAAGCTCTACGGTTATGGGCACTAGGTAACCCTTTTTTTTATACACAAACTAAGCATTAAAAATATTATTTAAACATATTATTATTTTAATAAAAGCATTAATTTAATTGTCATAAATTTAATCTACAGATAATAGTTAAAAATTCGGTCGTTCTTACTTATATCAATCAATCAAATTGTCGCGCCTTTTTCCTGCAGAGATAGGCAGAGACAATAGAGCGCCACTTATATATTATATATTCTAAAATTATTCAACAAACACTTGTAAGAATTAAAGTAACAATCGTACCCGCTATGCCGGCCCAGTCAATCCTCCTGAAAGGAACCTATCCTGCGCAGGAGTCGTGCATATGGTCAATAGCGGTCTTCAGGCAATGATTTTTGATTGAATAGACCAAAGTAACTTTTTGCATGTCATTTTGACTTACTGTGCATTTTTCTTTACTTAGCAAAAGTAGTAAACAACTTTTAGCATAATAACAGATTAACGATAAAATACAATTATTACTGACGCGAATCAATACAAATATATTTATTTATTAGATATATAAAAAATCGGTTGTCTGTAAAGTCGGTTTATTGACGATAGTTGAACGTGACAACGTCATAAGAAAATACTGATGGAATGGTTGCATTTTTCAAAAGAAAATTTTAATTTTATTTGTTTGATAGATATTTTGTATGAATATAGAGAAGAAGGTAAATGGAAATCACAACTGAATTGATCAAGTTACATTTATTTGTACACATAAATACAATTATGTCATTTTTTTTATTGTATATTAAAATATTAGTAATATTAATAGTACGCATCGCTCACTCAAGTAGGAGAGAGACAGATGTCGAACGCTGCCGAACGCGGAGGCCTCTTTGTCGCTCATTCCGCGCTCTCGCTTGCACTTCAAGCCTTAAATGGAACGCCTCAGAGCGGGGTAACGCTGCATGAGTCATGTTTTGTCGTGCGTGCCGGCGGCTCCATCGAATTATAAGACGTTGTCACATCAAAAATATCTATGAAAAAATATCTATGTTTAGGACGGCAACCCGCGCGTACGTTGCTATGCCTCGAAGTTTGTTATTATAAGTCAAATATATGTGACAAAGTGAAAACGTAAAACAATATATTTATTTTCCTTAAATATTCAATCAATTTGATAATACGATTTAAACTGCAAATAAACCTATTCAAATGTAAAAATGCTTTTTGTATTATTATTGTTGGGGTACAACATTTGTCATTTGTGAATTTACCGTTTCCATATTAAATGGTTTTTGATAAAAATAATGTATGTAATGTGTGTGAGTTTATTAATTTTTGTGCATTTGTTACATTGTGTATGATTATTCTATATAATAAAACAGTAGTGAACAGTTTCCTTAGATAAATGACATGGGAAATGGTGATTTTCATGTTTGTTTACTACTTGGGTCAAGTAAGAAAAAACACAGTATACATACGAGTAATAGTGAAATACAGATATAAAACAGATGTCATTTTAGTATACGGAATTAAAAACATAAAGGTATATTAGCGGGAGAGCCAAGCCTCCAGCTGTCCTTCGATTAAAAAGAGATAGAAGAACGCGATACTATATCTATCTCTCTCTACTTGCGCATACGCAGTTATCGCGGAACGAGGCCAAAGCAGAATTATTTGACGGTTTATTTATTGCGCATGTGTCAAGTAGAGAGAGACAGATACCGCAAACTTCTTTCTCTTTCTAACCGACGGACATTTCCTAATAATAATATCTCTGTTTAAAATTCATAGTATGAGTGATTCAAGAAAAGTTCGTAAGTTCTCATTTATCAGGCGAGTCGAGGTCAGATGTCGTGTCACAATAAAAAAAGTCTGTCTACTGTTAGTTTTTGTTTCTTACAAATTAAGTTAAATAAAATTATTAATATATAATTTTTAAATTTACATTATATCACCGAAATACGTTCCTTTTCATAAATATTAATTAATTATAAGTAAATAATGATTTATTAGGTATTTACTTGCTTTTTTAAATGTTATGAAATTATACTTTGTTAATTAAAAACTAAAATGTTCTTCCATTGAGTATGGGGCTGGTGGTTTGTTTTTTGTTTATTTTTATTGTGACTCGACATCTGCGAGGTTAGGTTGGGCAAGTGAAAACGATTATCGTCTCTCGTCGGCGATTGTCAAAATAATAAAAGCTAGGCTAAGCGAGACAATTAATCGTTGTGACGAATATCGTCTGTGCGACGACACGTTTGATCATTATCATCAATAGTCTCACTTTGGTGGATTTAGCCTAGATTTTATTATTTTGCCAATCGTCGACGAGAGACCATAATCGTTTTAACTTGCCCAATCCAACCCCGCTGACCTCGCCTGATGGTTAACACCCGTCGCCAGGAGATAAGCCGATTCCGCTACATGGATATACAGAACACTCTTGGATTTCTTCTTCCTCACCATCAGGCGGGTCGAGGTCACATGTGGTGTCACAATAAAAAGAGTCCATGTAACGAGAAGATTATGCCGGCATAGTGGCGGCGGCTGGGGTAGCCGGGAACTGACTCGGTTATTCCAGTCGTAGTCACTCTTGGACCTCCTCTTGCTTATCATCAGGCGAGTCGAGGTCAGATGTCGTGTCACAATAAAAAAAAGATAATTAAGTACGTCAACCAATTTCTATTGAGTTAAAACTTTTATGTAGCTATTTACTTAATTTTTTTTATTGTATTATGACTCGACATATGACAACTTAATCATTTGTTCATATTTTAAAATAATTTCTTTTTAATATATTTTTTCTAATAAAATAGAAAAAGCAAATTTATAAAAATTATTATTTAACTAGACTATAAAAATAATTAAACACTATCCATATTTTTATGTCGCTTGAACATTACAAATAGAAAAAAAAAACAATTTTCAAAGCTCTCTTTTTTAGATAAGTCATCCACTATGCCGGCTTCTAAATGCAACTAATAGACTTAGGTCCTGCAATTAAAATTCAATTGCGGAGCGGGTTTAAATCGTCACATTTTTTTACATGACCAATTTGTACGCGTTTTTTAATCGCTACAATCAGAATGTACGTCACGTCGAATGTATGTGTCATTTTTTTTTTTTTTTTTTTTTATTGTGACACGACATTTGACATCGACTTGCCTGATGATAAGCAAGAGGAGATCCAAAAGTGCCGACGACTGAAACAACCGAGTTAGTACGCGGCTGTCTCACCCGCCGTCACTATGCCGGCCAAAGGTGCTTCTTCACGCATCGCTTGAAGGATCCAAGGTTATAGGAGGGAGAGAACACATGGGCTGGCAAAGCATTCCACTTGTCGATTGTTCTACAAAGAAAAGATGCACCAAACTTTTTAGTTCGACTACCGATTCTGTCGACAAAATGTGAATGCTTCCCCCGACCAGTGCGGGTGTTACGGGTGTGAAAAGAAGAGATAGGAACAAGGTTAAAGAGCTCCTCGGAACATTCCCCGTGGTATAGGCGATAGAGGACGCAAAGAGCCGCCATGTCTCTGCGTAATTGCAGAGGCTCCAGAGTTCGCGTAACCTCTACATCTCCTATGATCCGGACAGCTCGGCGCTGCAATGAATCCAGGGCATTGAGAAGATACTTGGCAGAGCCGTCCCAAAGATGCGAACAGTACTCCGCGCAAGAGCGAATTTGAGCCTTGTATAAAAGCAGGCGAAGCTCTGGCGCGAAGAACCGCCGCACCTTGTTCAGGATGCCAAGTTTGCGGGAGGTGGTCTTAATAGCCCGCTCAATGTGATCCCTGTGATTCAGGTCGCTGCGAAGGGACATCCCTAAGATATCCAGTCTGTCCGAAGTACCAAGGGAAATGTTGCGAAGAGAAGGAAGGGGGATAAACGGGGATTTTTTCGTCGAGAACGCGCATACCTGAGTCTTGTCTGCGTTGAACTGAACCAGGTTCTCGTCGCCCCAATGGGTAATACAATCAAGAACCCGATTCAGCCCCGCTACAACAGACTCTCTCATATCGGCTATCTCCTGTTTTCCGGCTGCGGGGCGGGCAGTGTAGCGTCCATGCACCGTGCTGTCGTCTGCATAGCAATGAATGTTGGATCCAAGGTCCAACATGTCATTGATATGCAGTAGGAACAAGGTCGGCGACAGCACAGAGCCCTGAGGAACGCCAGCATTCACCGACACCCTACGTGACGCGCTGCCATCCACAACAACGCGTATGGAGCGGCCACGCAGGAAGTCGGCTATCCAGCCACGCAGACGGTCAGGTAAACCGTATGCCTCGAGCTTGGAAAGAAGGGCCATGTGCCAGACCCTGTCAAACGCTTTGGAGATGTCCAAGCCGATGGCAAGGGCCTCTCCGTTACCGTCCAACGCTTCACCCCAGACGTGCGTGGTATACGCCAGAAGGTCACCAGTTGACCGTTTCGGCCTAAAGCCATATTGACGGTCATTGATCAGCTGATGACCCTCCAGGTAGGCCATGAGGCGGCTATTAATTATCCGCTCCATGACCTTGCACAACACTGAGGTTACAGCTATCGGACGGTAGTTTGCAGGGTCCGAACGGTCACCTTTCTTCGGGACCGGTTGCACATTGGCCCCCTTCCAAGCCCGAGGCACACAGCCCGACGAGTATGAGAGTCGGTACAGCCTCGTCAAGACGGGAGTCAATTCCGCTGCACACATTTTAAGCACAAGCGCTGGGATACCATCAGGCCCACTGGACTTCCGGATATCGAGCAATCGTAGCTCCATGCGGACATCGCGTTGTCTGATACGGATATCAGGCATCGTATGCCCGCATGGACGCAAGGTGGGTGGCCTTGCACCACGATCGTCGATCCGTGAATTAACGGCAAAGAGCTCAGCCAAGAGATCGGCCTTCGCTTTTGCCGTATGCGCCAGTGAGCCATCAGGCTGTCTCAGCGGTGGCAGTAAGGAACGACAGAAATTAGATTCCACAGTTTTGGCGAGACTCCAAAAGCTGCGACTACCCGTTGGGTGCGCTAATAGACTCTCGCCAATCCTGGAAACGCGCTGTGCCTCCGCTCTTCTAAAGACTTTCTTACAAGACTTGGTGGCACGATTAAAAGCTGCTTTCAACTCATCCACGCGAGGGTCATGATTTCTTCGACCCTTGACCCAGGCACTGTGAGCCGCGTTTTTTGCTGATACAGCAACCGCGCACTCACCATTGTACCAAGGCCTGCTCCGGTCGTTGCGAGATGCACAGTTGGATGGAATGTAATATTCCATCCCCAGTGCAATCTCATCAACAACGGCCGAGGCACACGTAGAAAGGTCCTCAGAGCTGAAGCAGCGCTGCCACCAAGGGAGCGAAGCGAAGTAATTTCGCATTCCCTCCCAATCCGCTGACCGGTAGTGCCACAAACGTCGCACCTCCTTCCTGGCAGGAGGAGGCACGGCGCGCGGCACTGTCGTCTCGACCAGGCAGTGGTCAGAATTTCCTAGGGGGGCCTTGACCGAAATTTTATACCCGGTCGGACGATTGGTCAGCAGAAGGTCTAGAAGAGAGGGGGCATGACCGACAATATCTGGTACCCGGGTGGGCTGGGTCACCAGCTGTGTCAGGTCATGCAGAAGAGCGAAAGCATGAGCGGCCCTTCCTGCGTGGTCAGTCCTTTGGGACCCCAACCACACCTCGTTGTGTGCGTTGAAGTCCCCCAAGACTACAACCTCAGCGGTCGGGAACCGCTCCAGCGCTTCGTCTGTCGCCCGGCTTAAAAATTCGAAGAGCCGGGTTGTCTCCGAATCCCCGTGGTGGGAACGGTAAAGGCACCCGTAGACCTTGGCTTGAGAACCCAGGTCCACGTGTACCCATAGGAGGGACAGGGAAGGATCCTCCAAGTAAAGCAGACGGCGACAACAGATATCGGACCGGATGAACACGCATACCCCGGCTTTCGCTAGGAACCTTTCCTCAAGCGTGTAGCCGGGGTATTGTAGATATGAAGTGTCCACCGGGTCCTTTATCTGTGTCTCCGTCAGAAACAGCAGTGCAGGCCGTGCCGTCTCAAGGTGGTGGTGGACGGCACTGAGATTGGCGTGGATTCCACGAATATTCGTGAAATCCACTCCGAGCTCATTAGTGGTGGGGATTTTAATGCCCGCTGAGCAAACGTTAATATTTTTAAAAACTTTCATATTGGAGGGGTTTGGGGGGGGGGGGGGGGCGGGAAGATGTTGGGGGTTGTTTATTCGGCAGGGACAAAAGTGCAGCTATCCGCTTCGCCACATGTAACCCGGCGGTGTGAGTCTGCTGATCCGTCGGACGGAAGGGCCCCCGTACCCTCCCGGAAGTGATCGCCTGGACCCCATATCCGATCACCAATCGGCTAGACGACTCACCCCGGGATTATGCGCCGCATGGTGGGGCAGCCTCCCTCCGTGGTTAGCGGTGGGCTCAGGCCCCTGTACTGTGCGGCGGGCGGCCAGCGGTTAGCCGTTGCTACGGGTCTCCCTGGCCGACGGGTCAGCAAACTCTCACCGGAATACAGCAGGTCAGCAGGATGCTACTGTCCCTAACCGCATCCACAACCCCCAACGCAACTGGTGCTACACAAACTAGTCCCCGAACGCGACGTAGTCACTATGGGGGGATTTGCATCTGTGTAGGGTGGTAATTGCAACCAGCTGAGAACACTTAATAAACCGGAAGTGTTCTCTCCCACTCGGATAAACCGGAAGTGTTCTCTCCCACTCTCTCCATTTGTTTTTAATGTGACACAAAATTTATTTTCCTAAAAAAAACGCGTTTTTAATATCCCTACTTGATATTAAAAAGCCCGCTCTATTTTTATAAGAATTCAGTAACACTTGAGACAAAAGCGTTTAAAAAACGCTACTAAAATAATTCCACCAATTTAAACGTTTTTAGAGAGCGTCGAAAACTCCATTTTTTTATTAAACATTATTATGGCCTAAAAAATCTCTTGTTTAGTAAGCGATTAAAAATCGCTTACTTTCTTAGTTATTTTATGTCACCTGTATTCTTCTAATCCATTTGAACATCCAAGCGTAGTATCTAAAGAGTCATATAATATTGCAACAGCGGCAATATCTTGGTCTGGAGCCAGCGCCCGTCACGGGGGGCGTTACGGGGGCGAAGTAAGCGTGCACTTTTATATTTGGTAGGTGATTCTGTTGGAAAAAATATATTACATAATTAATACAAGTAGCTTTTCAGTGACTATTACTCCGGTTTTAAAAAATTAAGTCGGTTTTCAGTCTTCGGCGCTTCTGACCAAAATGTTTTAAGTTCGACACAATGACGTGACTGGTTTTCCCTTTACTTTTACTTGCAAATTGGGGTTACATGTAAAGTCACAATAAAAATAATTGGTGCATGATGTATAAGTTTATACACTATTTACTTTAGGCCAGCAAGTGACGTCGACTGAGTCTACACTGAACCGGTTTTTATCCAGTCGTTGGTTCTCTTGAACCTTCCTTTGTTTACGATGAGGCATGTCAAGGTCAGATGTCGAGTCACAAAAGAAAAAGGTGCCATAAAGGCGACCGTGGTGTAGTGGCAGTGCATTGGTTACGAGAACGGAGAGCACAAGTTTAAAACTACTCACAGGTACCAATGTATCTTTGATATTATATGTACTTTGGTTATATTGTTACTCATTTTTTATATTTTTTATTATACATTTCTATACTTAGCTACAAAAGTACTTGTATCATAGTAACAGGACAACCAAAGTACATCGTAGATACATCGGTACCGGTGGGTGGTCTCGAACTCGTGCTCTCGATTTGCGTAACCATTGCACTGCCACTACACCACGGTCGCCTTAATATGATACAAGCTCTTCAGTAGCTTAGTATAGGAACGTGAATAAACAAATTACCCAACTAAATACTTACACGTAATTTTCGTATGGCATTCCTGGTGACCAGCTGACAGTCGTATAATTCAATTAATTGCAAATTGTGACACGAACTCAAATGCTCCAACGCACCGTCCGTCACCAGCGGACAATTGTCTAAGCCTGTCGACATCACAATAAAAGACTATATAAATTAATTAATTACACTAACAATTATCGCTCGAAAAACCGACAACTGATAGGGAAAGAAAGGTTCTAGAGTGGAGACCATGAACTGGAAGACGCAGCGTAGGTAGGCCTCCCACTAGGTGGACTGACGACATAGTAAAAGTCACGAATAACCGATGGATGCAACTGGCATATTGTCGTTTTGAATGGCGTTCTAAGGGCAAGGCCTATGTTCAGCAGTGGACGCCTTATGGCTGATGATGATGAACAATTATCTCTACAAATGATATCTAATATTATTTATTTTTTCGAATTGGTATGCTGGTCGGTTTGACACAAACGGTATGCACAAACTGTCCAAAAGCATGGATTGACATTTTGTGACCTGTTCATTTGATCGACAATTTGCAGGTCAAGTTTTTGACTGAAAACTGCAAGTGTCAGGTCGTGCAATTTTTATTTATTTGTAAAGCTTGTATTTTTCATAAATTTTAATGTGTATTAATAGTGGAATTGTTATCCAGTTATCATTTTTAAGTTGATCAAGTATAGACAAGTGATTTTAAGCTGTTTAACGTGTCTCTTAGTGCTCCTAATGTGCTCCTTTCAAGATCTCGTCGGAAGAGTTTTAGTAAAGTTCTTCCACCGCTTCAATAAAATCATCACTCTCATGTAATGGATGAAACTCTGAAGTGCTTTATCTTTATCTACTGAAGACATTATAACAATATTACGAAAGACAAGGCTGTATGGACATCCTTTGGCTTCCCAGAATGGCAGAATTGAACTGAAGAAAGAATATCTCTACAAATGATATAAATATTACTAATTTTATCGGTTTGGTATTGGTCGGTTTGACACAAACGGTATGCACAAATTGTCAAAGAGCACGGATTGACATTTTGTGACCTGTTCATTTGACAGTTCTAATCTGTTGATTGTCAATTTTTACAAGTCTAATTGACCGTTTTGTCTGATTAAAATACTTTTATATTGGTTTTACAGTTCGTACATATGCTATTCTCTGACAACCGTTATCTGACTCAGTTTTTTCAGTCGTCTTCACTCTTGTACCTACTCTTGCTTACTATCAGTCCGGTCGAGACCGCAATACGAGTCACCATGTTAGTTTGACAACTTATACATGTAAGTATGACATATTAATACAGTCCACTTACCTAATACATGTATGACATATTAATACAGTCCACTTACCTAATACATGTAAGTATGACACATTAATACAGTCCACTTACCTAATACAGTCAAATGTTCAGCGGCGCATGGTGACATGGATAATTGCTTGATGCCATAATCAGTTATCAGTTCGCAGTGGGATAGAGTCTGGAATAAGAAAAGGACACAAAAATATATGAATTAAAGTTTATCAAAGTTTCTATGTCAAACAGACAAATAGAAAGACAAGGGAAACGACTCTTTTAAAATCTCATCATTTATCTCGCATAGGCGCTTCCGGCTCTTTTTTTATATGACAGCTTGATGTTAAGCCGAAGTGTGGTCCATGAATAAATGTCACTGCTACTACAATTCAATTTAAGTAGCAGTTACATCCACTATGTCGGCCTAGTTGGAACCGGCAACTTCAAAGCTGATCCCGAAACGTGTCCAAATCACTTCACGGTCTGTATACTCGTAAGTGGTGGTACTACCCCGGATCAGCAGACTGGGTACCACTGCCTACCACTCTTTGATAACCAGACCCGAAGCAAATATCCGCCTCTTTTTTTACGAATATTTGCAATATTATTATAATTATTAAATATTACAAATAAAAGCTTTGAAACAAATATTTGCTCCGACCGGGAATCGATCCCGGGACTGAACGCGCAACAAACCAATCGCTAAACCGTTCGTCCACGCGTGTCGCATGTCTTGCGCATTGTCAGACTCTACCATGACGACAGGCGTGGCTGAACGGTTAGCGACTACAAAGTCATGAGTACAAACAGATCTGCACGTCACCCGAGCGGACGACTTTACTAAGGCTGGAGTGCTGTCCATGAATAAAGATGACTGCTACTACCAGGTGACCAGCCATCCTGCCTTATATAAGCTCACTCACATCGCCGCCTCAAGTGACAAGCGCACTAACTACGTCACTTCCCATGCGTCGTTATTCAAACATTAAAAATAACAATTTCACAACTTATTACATTTAACTAACATACATTTAGGTCCCTTGCTTCCTTCACATTCACAATTCTGTTCATACAAGCTCTATGGTTATGGGCACTAGGCAACCTAGCTATCTTGAGGATGTCTCCTTGTTTAACGCATCCATCCACATCACATTTACAATATAATAATACGCACCAATTTCTCCAATCTGGGGCATCCCATAGCTAAGTGCACCAATGTAGAATCAGTTATTAGGACACACTCCTCGAGGTCCATGCGCTCCAACATTTTACAACTCTGAAATATAAATACATTATTCCATTACTATTTCCAAAATAAGGGATCCATTCCCGTTTGAAGCAAAGATTATTTGTTAAAAGGCCATCATTCATTTTGGACTTTTATGTATACTACTTTTGTAATGTCCAATGATGAAAAAATACATAAATGGTAGTTTTAATACTTGTATTGATAAAACTAATAACAATTTTGCATTTAATTGCTGTGCGATTGAGTTATTTGGAAAATAAGATATGGATTTTGTATCGTCTGTCAATCACGAAGACACGCCATATTAACAGTTCTGCTTTGAACTGTCATAATTATAGTTTGATCATTTTGCACACCTAAACTATGCATAATAAAGGATATATTCCAATTACATTGTACATCTTCGTACATTAAACTATATTAAAATGTATATGCAACTGTTAATACAGTTAGGCCCATGCCACTTGCATTCACCGGTTATTCGTGACTTTCACTATGTCGTCAGTCCATCCACTCCTAAACCTATTTTCCCTATCGGTTGTCGGTTCTTCGAGCGTGGTGGCTAGCCCATTGCCACTCCAGCTTGCAAATCCTACAAGCTAGGTCAGTAACTCTGGTTCTTCGGCGAATATCCTCGTTTCGGAT
Source organism: Tinea trinotella (assembly GCA_905220615.1). Classification (NCBI taxonomy): domain Eukaryota; kingdom Metazoa; phylum Arthropoda; class Insecta; order Lepidoptera; family Tineidae; genus Tinea; species Tinea trinotella. Next base: position 6,050,934 of record HG992333.1, read on the forward strand.
TCTATCGCGCAAAGATACTCCAAGCATAGCTCTCTCCATTGCCCTCAAATAAGAGCTGAGGTCCAGCAGCGGTTGCTAGACAAGTTTGTATGTAGCACCACTCTGGTTATTACAGCGTTCTCACGAGGCGAATTAAGTTGTTCAATATTTATCGTTCACAAAAAATTGAAAGCGAATATTGACTGAAGCGTTCTCACGGTTCAATAATAATCGACTCAATATTACACGTGTTATTACACTATCTGTCCATTTTAGCATTTTTCTCGTGAATGCGGACGCCATAATTTACATTTTATTTTACCAACAAACAAAATACTGGTGATAGAAGAATGCAATATACAGTACATCGGTACTCAATCGCGCTGATTGACTGACGGATTGAACTGATTATCCAATGCAAGTTGAACGAACAATTTCAGACAAGTCAGATATTAATTGAATCAATAAAAGTTGAAAGGCCTTTAAGACGATTCAAATCGCGAACAATTTCGCAGTTGATCAAATAAATTCGTCTCGTGTGAACGCTGTATAAGGTGCTAGAGTACTATCATAAAAAAACTTGTACTAACCCTCGCCAGAGCCTGGAACCCAGCATCAGTGAGCAGGGAGCACTGTGCCAATTGCAGCGTACACAGATCTGGACACCTGGCAGCCAAGGAGCACAAAGTGACATCAGTTAGGCGCGAACAACCAGAAACGCACAAACGACGCATCGAGCCGCCCAGCTGGACTATTGATTCGTCTGATACACTCTGTGAAAATTTAATATATTATTTTTTCGAGATCTGACCTCGTCCCGCCAGATGATAAGCAAGAGAAGGTCCAAGAGTGACGACGACTGAGAAACCCGAGTTTGTTCACGGCTGCCTCAGTCGCCGTCACTATGTCGGCCAATGGTGCTTCTTTGCGCATCGCTTAAAGGATCCAAGGTCATAGGATGGAGAGAACACATGGGCAGGTAAAGCATTCCACTTGTCGATTGATCTACAAATGCTACTTACAGTTATTAAATTGTAATAGGAGTGACATCCATTCATGGACGAAACTCCAGCTTAACATCAAGCTGGGTGCTGTCATATGTCGAGTCACAGTAAATTCAAATTGTCACGCCTCGATAGGCTGGGATAGGCAGAAACAGTGGAGTGTGCAAACCTTGAAGCGACTCAGTCGCCGTCACTAAGCCGACTAAAGGTGCATCTTCACGCTTCTCCAAGGTTATAGGATAGGCAGAACACATGGTCTGTTTACTTACTTCACATCCTTGTATATTCAAGACTTCCAAATCTGGGCAACGGGTGGCCAGACACGTAACAGCTTTGTCATTAACACTTTTGCAACCTAAAACAAGAAAACATTTAGTTTGCAAGCCGATTGGTTGGCACACGTAAAGACCCAGGTTCGATTCCCACTAGGAGAAAATATTTATTTATTTAATATGTACATTTCTATACTAAGCTACTAAAGTGCTTGTATCATAGAAACAGGACAACCAAAGTACATATATCAAAGATACATTGGTACCGGTGGGTGGTCTCGAACTCGTGCTCTCGGTTTGCGTATCCATTGCACTGCCACTACACCACGGTCATATTTTTTTCATAGCTTTTATTTGTAATAATTAATATTTATATTATATATTACAAATATTTGTTAAATATTGCAAGTATTTAACAAATAAAAAAGAGGTGGATATTTGCTTCGGGTCTGGTAATCAAAGAGTGGTAGGCAGTGGTACCCAGTCTGCCGATCCGGGTTAGTATAACCACTTACAAGTATACAGACCGTTTCGGGATCAGCTTGTAAGTTGCTGGTTACAACTAGGCCGGCATAGTGGATGTGACTGCTACTCACAGCTATTAAACTGTATTAGCAGTTGACTGCACTCCAGCTTAACATCAGCTTACAAGTATACAGACCGTGAAGTGATTTGGTCACGTTTCGGGCAACTTACAAGCCGGTTCCAACTAGGCTGGCATAGTGATATCATTGCTACTCACAGTTATTGAATTGTAGTAGCAGTGACATTCATTCATGGACCACACTCCAGCTTAACATCAGGCGGGTGATGTCATATGTCGAGTCACAATGGAACAAATGAATACCTTTACATATGAAACTCCTCAACTTGGGGCATCCCCTTGCAATGGCTTCCACGCCATTCTCAGTTATTGACTGACACCAGGACACGTTCACATGAGTTAGTGACTGGAAGAAATACACAAAACAATATAATTTCATAATAGGTGACCGTGGTGTAGTGGTAGTGCAATGGTTACGCAAACCAAGAGCGCGGGTTCAAAACCACTTGCCGGTTCTCTTTGTCAACCAGACCCCAACCAAATATCTGCCTCTTTTTTTATTAACAAATATTTGTAAACCTAATATTACTTGCCGGTGGTACCAATGTATCTTTGATATATGTATTTTGGTTGTCCTGTTTCTATGATACAAGCACTTTAGTAGCTTAGTATAGACATGTAAAAAACTCCTCTTGCTGATCAAGGTTAGATGTCACAATAATAATAAAAGTACCGATCCGGGGAAGTACCAGCACTTTACAAGTGTACAGACCGTGAAGTGACTTAATCGCGTTTCGGGATCAGATGGTAAATTGCCAATTCTAACTAAGCCGCTTTTGTGGATGCTACTTCTATTAGCGTCGAAGCCGCATCCACTTTTTTTAATGTGACCACGACCCGCCTTATGATAAGAAAGAGGAGGTTCAAGAGTGACGACGACTGAAAAAACCGAGTTAGTTCACGGCTGCCTCAGTCGCCATCACTATGCCGGCTATAGGTGCTTCTTCACGCATCGCTTGAAGGATCCAAGTTTATAGGATGGAGAGAACACGTGGGCAGGCAAAGCATTCCACTTGTCGATTGTTCTACAAAGAAAAGACGCACTGAACTTTTTAGTTCGACTGCCGATTCGGTCGACAAAACGCTTTCCCCGCCCAGTGCGGGTGTTACGGGTGTGAAAAAACGAGGTAGTAACAAGGTAAAAGAGCTCCTCGGAACATTCTCTGTGGTATAGGCGATAGAGGACGCACAGAGCTGCCATGTCTCTGCGTGATTGCAGGGGCTCCAGAGTTCGCGTGACCTCTGCATCACCTATAATTCGGACAGCTCGGCGCTGCAATGAATTTAGGGCATAGAGAAGATACTTGGCAAGTTCCTTCGCTATTGCCGTATGCCATGCTGTCTCAGTGATGGCAGTGAGGAACGACAGAAGTTAGATTCCACAGTTTTGGCGAGACTCCAAAAGCTGCAACTACCCGTTGGGTGCGCTAATAGACTCTCGCCAATCCTGGAAACGCGCTGTGCCTCCGCTCTTTTACAAGACTTGGTGGCACGATTAAAAGCTGCTTTCAACTCATCCACGCGAGGGCCATGATTTCTTCGACCCTTGACCCAGGCACTATGAGACGCGTTTTTTGCCGAGGCAGCAACCGCGCACTCATCGATGTACCACGGCTTGCTCCGGTCGTTACGAGATGCACAGTTGGATGGAACGTAATATTCCATCCCCAGTGCTATCTCATCAACAACGGCCGAGGCACCTTGGAGCTGAAGCGCTGCCACAAAAAGAGCGAAGCGAAATAATTTCGCATTTCCTCCCAATCCGCTGACCCGTAGTGCCACAAACGTCGCACCTCTTTCCTGGCAGGAGGAGGCACGGCGCGCGGCACTGTCGTCTCGACCAGGCAGTGGTCAGAAGTCCCTAAAGAGGCTTTGACCGAAATTTTATACCCGGTCGGACGAAGGTCCAGCAGAGAGGGGGCATGACCGACAATATCTGGTACCTGGGTGGGCTGGGCCACCAGCTGTGTCAGATCATGCAAAAGAGCATTTAAGGATGACCCTGATAATGAATAATAATAATTAATGTATATGTTACTTACTGGACATCCATCAGCTAGTGCTTTTAATGATATGTCTGTGATATTTGAACATGAATCCAAGTTTATCCTGAAAACACAAGAAACTATTTAACTGTATTGGCAGTCGCCTCCATTTATGGACCACACTCCAGCTTAAAATCAGGCAGAGTGCTGTCATTGTCGAGTTACAGTAAATAAATATGCGACAAAGCATCCGCATTTTGTCGACCAAATCGGCAGTCGAACATAAAAGTTCGGTGCGTCCTGTATAGAGCTTGTATAAAAAGAATTGTGGATAACATTGTGGATGTGAGGGAAGCGTGGGAGTTGTGTCAGGACCGTAGCAAGTGGCGCTCCATTGTCTCTGCCTATCCCTGTGAGGATAAGTAAATATATACCTTTGTAACTTTGAACAACGTTTCCCCAATGCTTGACATGTTTGATCTGTGATCTTTTTACATTTATTCAAATTCAAATCCTCTATGTTTGGACAAGACTGCGAAAGACAAAAAACATACATTAGGTATTTTGAAAGTAGATTATATTGGCCGGCATAGTGACACTGACTGAAACAGCCGTAAAATGAAATGGTTTTGTCAGTCATCGGCGCTTTTAGACTTACCCTTGTTTACCATCAGGCAAATCAAGGTCTCAATCCAGGAGCTAATGTGACTGTATAAAAATATATATATTTTTTTACATTTTTATACCAAGTACTCGGTTTTTTCAGTCGTCGTCACTCTTGGACCTCCTCTTGCTTATCATAAGGCGGGTCGAGGTCTGAGGTCGTGTCACAATAAAAAAAAAACAGGACAACCATAGTACATATACCAAAGATACATTGGTACCGGTGGGTGGTTTCGAACTCGTGCACTCCGTCGCGTTTCAGGATCAGCTTGTAAGTTGCCGGTTCCAACTAGGTCGGCATAATGGATGTGATTGCTACTTACAGTTATTGAATTGTAGTAGCAGTGACATCCATTCATGGACCACACTCCAGCTTAACATCAAGCAGGGTGTTGTCATATGTCGAGTCACAATTTAAAAAAAAGTACTTACTTTCTATACATTAATTGAAATCAAATAGTTACCTGTGTCAGTGTCCTCATAGAGCCATCCCCTATACTTTCGCAACCCCTCAGTGAGAGTTGCCTTAGAAAACCACCGCATCTACTTGATATATTCTCTATCACAGGGCCCTGCAAGGGGAAATAATACATTTTATGCATGTGTCTGTATCATAGAAACAGAACGAATAAAATAGGTATCAAAGATATATTGGTACCGGAAAGTCGTTTTGAACCAGGGGTTTCAACCATTTGTGTAACCATTTTTTTACATTTCTATACTAAGCTACTAAAGTGCTTGTATCATAAAAACAGGACAACCAAAGTACATATATCAAAGATATATTGGTACCGGTGGGTGGTATCGAACTTGTGCTCTTCAGTTTACTTAAACATCGCACTACCACTATACCACGGACGCCTAATTTCTATGTTGACATATTCTAATGATAAAATTGGATAAAAAATAGAACAATTTATATGTCTTTTTTTATTGTGACACATCTGACCTCGTCCCGCCTGATGATAAGCAAGAGAAGGTCCAAGAGTGACGACGACTGAGAGAACCGAGTTTGTTCTCGGCTGCCTCAGCCGCCGTCACTATGCCGGCCAAAGGTGCTTCTTCACGCATCGCTTGGTCTGGCAAAGCATTCCACATGCCCGACATTAAACAGCACTCTGCCTGACGCTGAGTTGGAGTGCGCTCCAGGAATGAAGTAGCAGTCACATCTACTATGGCTGCCTAGTTCAAACTGGCAACTTACAAGCTGATGCCGAAACTGCGACTAAGTCACTTCACGGTCTGTATACTTGTATGTAGTGATTCTACCCCGGATCGGCAGACTTGGCACCACTGCCCACCACTCTGACAAATATGACCCAGAGCAAATATTAACCTCTATTTTTATTATCATATACAGTCAGGGAACGAGCTAAATAAACGCGGTAGGACTGCAGTTGTGACGTCATGGTCACGTGACTATTATGAATAGTGAAGTAACATGCGAAATGTTGATAACAATAAACACACACTTTCCTCAAAACGCAAATAGATTTAGTTATTAATAATTATGAATGTGTATTAAATTGAAGTATAAACATTAGACAGCAACAATTTTTAATGAATTATGTATTAATTTAATTTTGAGAATAGTGACTGCATGTTTTTTTTATTTTTACACATTTTAATCACTTTTCTAATAATGATTTTAGCCTGACTACGGATGACGACTCTTTTGTATTCAATTAACTCACTAATATTTCAATAATCAAACAAAGAAAATATGGACACGTTTATATAAATATCGTTTTTAAAATTGCCGAGCTATGAGCGTCACTAATAGCGGCCACTATGATACGGGTGGGGGTTGTTTCACGCCCCACCACACCTCAGCCCCCGAATCCATCTAACTCGTTACCCATCTATACATATTTGTAATATGCAATAACATAGTTAAATAACCAATGAAGCTATGAATTAAATCATTCCGATCTTGGATTCTTCTCTTTATGCATAGCTTTTTGACGACAGGCGTGGACGAACGGTCGGAGATTGGTTTGTTGCGCTTAAAGTCGAGGGTTTGATTCCCGGTAGGAGCAAATATTTGTTTTATAGCTTTTATTTGTAATATATAATAATTAAGTTTATTAAATATTGCAAATATATTTTTTAAAGAGATAGATATTTGCTTTGGGTCTGGTTATAATCTGTTTGGATGGTTGGATCGGTACCCAGTCTGCCGATCCGGGGTAGTACCACCACTTACAAGTATACAGACCGTGAAGTGATGTGGTCGCATTTCGGGATCAGTATTTAAGTTGCCGATTCCGACTAGGCCGGCATCGTGCATGTGACTGCTACTCACAGTTATTGAATTGTAGTAGCAGTGACATCCATTCATTGACGTGGTGATCCATTCTCTGCCTATATTTGATTGATTGATTGATTGATGCATTGGTACCCGTGCTTTCGTTTTGCGTAACCACGGTCGCCTTATTAGGTATTAATATTATTGTTTGCTTATAGGAGCCACGACCACAACATTCCCAACCGCAGTGGACGGAAATACCCCAAAACCAATGGGTTGACAATGATTCGCTTAAAGTAAGGCAATTTTATGATATAATACAGTATATAACTCTTTTATAACCTGAGATCTTTTAAATAATGCGTCAAGATGCATCTTTGGGTCAGCATAGTGACGGCGACTGGGTTAGCCGTGAACTGAGATGTTTTTTTAGTCGGAAGTACGCTTGAACCTTCAGGCAGGTCACAATAAGAAATATATTGAAAAACATTTTATGAGATGCTGTGTTTTTTTTTGACACTCCAGCCTAACATCCAGCATATGGGTGCTGTCATATGTCGAGTCACAATAAAAAAAAACAATGGATCACTAGGCACTCTTTGACTTCTCTGCTTGCTTACCAACAGGCAAGTCAAGGTCAGACACCAAGTCTCAATCAAGAAAAGCACATAATTTCAAACTCAAACCTCTATATCACGTTGAAAATCAAACAGATCTATCCTTTGCCAGTTGGAGCCATCCAATGCCAGGATATTCCACAACTTGGAGACTTGTGCACATCTGCAGAGCGACACCACATCCAAGTATGACAGAATCCGGAGCAGGAGTTCCTTCGGCAGCTTCTTGTTGATGTGGTAATCATCCTCACATGACAGGCGGGATATCTGCGAATATAATGAAAATAAATTAAGTTATTATGTATTTTTTTATTATTATTATTTTATTATTGAGACTCGACATCTGACATTGACTTGCCTAATAGTAAACAAGGAGAGGTCGGAGAGCGCCGACGATTCAGCGCATTGCTGTCACATTGTATTTATTATTATTTTATTATGGATTGACATGTTACAGAACACTGCCAAAATTTACTAAGTTTGTGGTTTTGTAGCTCCATTAAGATATAATCTGATATTCAAATATTCACAATAAGGTCATTAATATTCATTGATAAAAATCTAGTTGTGTATTTGATGGTTTTAAGGGTCACACCTAAGTCTTGACGCCCTAACTGACTTAATTTCTATCGTTGAGAGAAATAACTATTTTATGATTTAGTTTTGGAACAAAGTAACGTTAAGTTATTGTTAAGTTATTTTAATAAATAACTTATAACAGATTATATCAAAATGATTCCTTTGGCTTGTGTAGGCCACTACAAGTGCAAGGATTCACATGCTCTGTTCTTTTCTTCCGTTCATTCATCTATCACTCTAATGCGGTCAATTAATAGAGCCACCTGCATTCTGCAGGCAGTCCCGGGAAGGTCTTCCTCATATGGACAGACGCTTGACCGTACAACTGCTAAATCTGCATTATGGTAGGTGCTATAACGGGACGTTGTGGTTTTAATAACCATTTGTAACAACATTTCGCATAGCCCCCTTTGTAAGGGCTGCCTGAGTGAGGAGGAGACAGCTGTGCATGTGCTCTTGAGTTGCAGGAGTGCAGGAGTGGTTGAAGCAAGACAGAAATTCCACAGCAACGCGAGGATGCTTCCGGAGATCTGCAGGAACGAAAAGGGTCTCCTGGCTTTCCTGAAGGAGATTGGGTGGCTCCATTGAGCCGTTGAAGAACACACAAAGAAACCCATGAGGACTTTAAGTGTGGAAACGAGCCCGCACATAACTGTAACTGTAGAGCCACCTGCCTGTTTAATAACTGTAAGTAGCAGTCGCATCCAATATGCTAGCCTAATTGGGACTGGAAACTTACAAGCTGATCCCGATACAGTCTACTACCACTTACAAGTGTACCCTGGGCGCACCACTGCCTACCACTCTTAGAGAAGTGGACTATATATTTTTGATCTGAAACCAGTAGCTTAATATTGATAAGATTTTGTGATGCCCATTTTATGATGCTATAATAAATAAATTTGTTTAATCAATTAAACAAATTTTATAAGGCTTACTATCATGTTTCTTTTGGTTTTGATTTCACCACGATGGCTGCAAAGCTCTTGAAATGTCGGAATTGTAAAATCAATAACCAAAATAAATGCCATAGTAAACCGCATAAAATTTGTTTAATACATTAATCAATGGTCATGCAAAATCAATATGTTTGATGAAGAAAATACCATATGTTTAAGGAAGATAATACAATATGTTATTGAGGAAAATACAATATGTTTAAGCAGGAAAATACAATATGTTTAAGGAAGAAAATACAATATGTTATTGAGGAAAATACAATATATTTATGGTTATGTATGGGCTCGTTTCCGCACTTGAGTCCTCTGCGGCTTCTTTATAAGTTCTTTATCAATTTTCTCAGTGGAGCATCCCAATTTCTTCTAAGATGGCCAGGAGACTCTTTTCGTTCCTGCAGACCTTCAAAAGAGTCCTCACGTGATAAATTACCTTTCATGTTTACACCAATGTCTTTATTTATAAGTCCGAAAACAGTCTGAGACACATTTTTTCTATTATTATTAAGATAAGAAAGGTTATTAAGTTTATCAATAAAGGAATTAATTATGTTTAAGTGTGTTTTAGTGCTTTTTTTGGGGGCAAAGAGATTGAATTATCTTCCTATTTTGTTGTGACTGGACATCTGACCTCTACTTGCCTAATGGTAAGCTAGGGGAGGTGAAGAGTGCCAAAGACTGACAAGCCCAACTCAGGTCACTGTATCCTCAGTCACCATCACTATGCCAGCAGAAACATTGACCATTTATGTTGTATTTTTATTATGCATTCCTATACTAAGCTAATAATGTGCTTAAGCAGAGCAGAAACAGGACAACCAAGTACATACATCACTGGTACCAATGTAGGTACCGTTGTGTATGAACCCGTGCTCTGGGCTTACTTAACCATTGCATTGCCACTACACCACAGTCATCTCAATAATGGGCTGGCTTGGGCTAATTGAAAGAATGGATAAAAGGAGATTGACAAAAAAGATCTATAAAGATAAAATGGTGTCGTTATTTTATCTTAACCAGAAGATTGTTATTTCTTAATAGGAATGATTTATTCGTAGATTGATAAATCTCATGTGCATGGATGCATCAAACAAGGTAGGACCAGGAGGGTGTTTTCCGATCAAACCAGAGACTTCTCAAAAACTGGGTTGCCTAGTGCCCATAACTGTGGGGCTTGTATAAAAAGAATTGTGGATGTTATGTCAGGATCGTGCTAAGTGGCGCGCATTTGTCTCTGCCTATCTCTGTAGGAAAAAGACATGACAATTTGATCAATTGTAAATTTGTTTTTCAGACAACTTAGGTGTAGTGGTGGCGAAATGGCCTCGCAAACCAAGAGCCTCAGGTTAAAAATAGGCTACTATTTATACAGGAAAAACATAACCTGATGATGGATCCTGTTAAATCAGCAAAACTGAAAGAGATTTTGAGCAAAACACAAGAGAGCTGTAGTGCTTTAACTAAAATTGTTCCTTACTATAAACCTTAGCTAAAAGCTGTTATCGAATTAAAGTACCTGATGATGGACAATGAGGATCCAAGGGATTTGAATGTAATAGAATTACATTGATTTAAATAAAGTGTTTCTTATTATGGACCTTTAGTTGAGCAGTTTTCAAATTGATATCCTGGAGTACCTGATGAAGGACCATGAGGATGCAAGTAGATAACAGGATGTTATCTACTCACGTTACGAGTTACAGTTACGCGGGTAAAACCGCGGGAAACAGCTACTCAGAAATGTTATAAAAATATAATTTCCTCATAGATAAAAAAATATAATATTAAATATTCGATTTAATTCTATATAATTGAAGCATGCACTCATTTGTTTTTTTCGCGAAAACAAACCATGATAACGGTACCCCAGAGTCGACGAGCGCAGGTCATTAAACCTTCGCCTAACAAAGAAAACTAATGGCATGCACATTATATGCATTTCAGCATTAATATTAAATACATATTTAAACTATTATGCACTCAAACCAATCATTAAATAAATAAAATATAATAAACTGTAAAACCGAAATGACAAAATCACGTAAACAGAACAAAAATAGATTCCAAACTTTGTTTACATTTTTCTTTTCATTGCGTCGCGTCTATTTATTACCTTATGCAGTTTTTTTATATTATGCTAAATTGCAATTATTATGCATGTTTAGAACAAAGGACCTATGCCCTTTTCCTGAGATGTCAGCTGTTTTTACCATAACGAAAACACAAACAATAATACGAGTCAGTTTTACTCACCTCGAATTTATTCCTCCCGGAGCAGGACATGTTTGGATAAGGCGTTACTTTCGCCACAATGTAAATTTTCACTGACTCACCGGTCCTAAAAAAATTTCAATTGCCCGCGAAATAAGCGACCTGATCAATGCCAATCAAATTAAAATGGACGAACTCGATTTCGCTCGACCGACCGTCCTCCGACCTGTCGCGAAACGTTCTGAAACCTAGTTTAATATTTTTGACGTTTAAAAAATATCCACCATATTTTGTACATAAATGAAAATATTTCGATACACATTAAACAATTATTATTTCTTTATCAATTATATTAACTTTACAAAATAGCAAAACCTTTAAATTTAGTAAATTTTACAAAATAACTGAGTTTATTAAATAATTTTACTTTGGAACGTTTCTACAATTACGCGGCAAGTAAAATGTTGTTTTAAATTGTAATGTTGGTTTTGATAACAAAGATAACACGTTTTTATAATTATGATAACAGATTATGTAAATAAATACGCTTTGTATATAAATATGCATATAAGATAAACAAAATAGTACATGTTTGGTGTATATTTATTAAATATTGATCAAATTTTTCTAAAGATTTTGCTGAAGTTTGAATTTTTTTTAATGTTAATAATATAAAACATAAATACATCATCAATTTCACGCTTTAATTTCCACAGGAATAAGCAGAGATAACAGAGCGCCAATTTCCACGATCCTAGCACATGTCTCTGTTTCATTATTATGATATTTAACAGAAATAATAAAGAACAGAGGTAATCTTATTTGATACATTTATTTAACAAATACAGGGGTCTGGGCTCCGAGTATGATTTTGTCCCATTCGGTGTCGAGACCCTTGGTCCGTGGGGTCTTAGCGCATAAGGCTTTTTAAGGAAATAGCAAAAAGGTTAGTCGACATCACAGGAGACCGAAGAGTTGGCAGCTACCTCGGACAGAGAATTAGTCTAGCTATTCAAAGGGGGAACGCTGCCAGTATCTTCGGAACCTTGCCTAAAGGGACTCCTTTTATTAATGTATTTTAGTTTTTTTTAAATATATAAATTTTTAGTTTTTTAGTATTAGCAGAAAATAAATATATTTTTTGTATATATAGTATACTATTATAAAAAAAACTGTTCTGATTTTTTAAAATTATCTGCGGTATGGTTGTAGGTAAATCAATAACATTTGACAACTATCTATTTACAAAGTTTGTATCTTTGGAGTTGATAGTAGGCATCACTCTGGGCAAGCATCACTATACACTGATAGTGTGAGTACTACTCTATAGGTTTATAGGAGAAATAAGAAACATTATTGTGTATCCATGTGTTTTATTTTCACTTTATTGAATTCTTTTATAAATTTATTTAGACGTACACAACAATCAGTAGAGTTAGCAATCTGAAGGTTTAAAATTTTTAAATATGAAAATAGTGCCTGGATTGCAATCTAATCGACAAGTGGAATGCTTTGCCAGCCCATGTGTTCTCTCCCCCCTATAACCTTGGATCCTTCAAGCGGTGTGTAAAGAAGCACCTTTGGCCGGCATAGTGACGGCTACTGAGGCAGTCGTGAACTAATTCGGATGTTTCAGTCGTCGTCACTCTTGGATCTCCTCTTGCTTATCATCAGGCGGGTCGAGGTCAAATGTCGTGTCATAATAAAAAAAAAACAAAGTATGAAATTTCAGCTTGACATAAAACATTATCATCCCGCTTTAATTCCCACATGGATATGCAAAGACAATTGAGGGCAACTTTCCACGATCCTGACACAACTATCACAATTCTTATAAATTAAATAAATAAATAATAAATGTTTATTTTACATTACAACTAAAAGAAATACAATTTATAGGCGGTCCCTCTCAAACAACAAAGTTTGATGTACAAATATATAATCATCTATTTTCTGGATTTGAACCTAATACTTTACTTGGAACTATTTTATCTTTCATATTATTACCTGAAAAAGAAAATTATAATTTAATAATTAAAAATAATGAAATATAATAATCAATTAATCAAATTATCACGCCTTTTTCCACGGGGATAGGCAGAGATAATGGAGCGCCACCTGACACAACTCCCTCGCTCCCTTCACGTCCACAATTCTCTTCATACAAGCTTTACGGTTATGGGCACTAGGCAACCCAGCTAATATAAATAAAATATTATAAATACGAGTAAAACAGCAATCACACTATAAACGGAAATATTTTTGACAATAAAGAGCTGCCCCCCTAGCACGGCAATCCAAGAAGCAAGATAAAGACTTGCAAATTATATAATCCCAACTCATTTTAAATAACTTACTAGAACAGTGTATCAAAAAAGATATTTAAACGTTCTGTAAAACTTTACACAAAACAATGTTAAAAACTTTAACAAATATTTTTTGTAACATTTTGATGTGCCTGCCTAATTCGTTATTTAAAATGAGTTTCAATGATATTCCTTGCAGCTCCTTATATTGCTTCTTGGATTTCAAGGGGGACTGACTGAATAATTTATGCGAAATAAATTATTCAATTTTGATTATATTGTATAAATATACTTTTTTTATTTATAATTATTTAGAGAAAAATCAAACATAATTTTCAAATATTTAAAAAAAAAGGATATAAAATATAATGAATCGGCTGCAATGGCTCTTTGTCTTTTAAGAATTCAAGATTATAAAATGGAAACAACACATGGGCTGGTAGAAAATTCCAGATGAAGATTATCTCTATTGCTGTGGTAATTGAAATGTTATGAGAATTGGATAACGGTCCATTCGTTGCTAACTAAAGGCTCCAGGTCTGGTTGTCTAAAAGTGTAAAGCAGTGGTACAAAGTCTGCTAATCCGGGGTAGTAACACCACTTACAAGTATACAGACTGTGAATTGAATCAGTGATCAGATTGAAAGTCGCTGGTTCCAACTAGGCCGTCAAAGGCGGCCGTGATGTAGTGGCAGTGCAATGGTTACGCGAATGAAAAGCACGAGTTTAAATTGTATATGTACTTTGATATATGTACTTTGTTTGTCCTGTTTCTATGAAACAAATACTTTAGTAGCTACCGCAGTTATGTAGGTATATTAGCATTTGTCTCCAGCTGGACCGCACTCCAGCTTAACATGAGGCGGAGTGCTGTCATTTGTCAAGTCACAATAGTCAAACTTACATAGATCATCAGCAATAGGACATTTCTCCACATGTTTCATTATTAATTCTTTTAGTTTAGTATTTTCTTTTAATAAATCATTTATTTGCATACTCTGATCAGCTATTTGCTTCTTCCAGCCATCGTGGCGCATTTTTAATTTATCCCTGTAAATAAAAAATGTATTTAGGCGACCGTAGTGTAGTGGCAGTGCAATGGCTACGTAAGCAGAGTGGCACGGGTTCGAAACCACTCACCGGTACCAATGAATGGATGCCATTGCTACTACAATTCAATAATTGTAAGTAGCAGTCACATCCACATGCCGGCCTAGTTGGAACCAGAAACTTACAAGCTAACCCCGAAACGCGTTTTAATCAATTCCCGGTCTATATACTTGTAAGTGGTGGTACTACCCAAGATTGGCAGACTGGGTACTACTGCCTAACCACTCTTTGATAACCAGACCCGAAGATTTGCTTCGCCTCTTTTTTTATAACACATATTTGCAATATTTATTTGTGTAATTATTATATATTACAAATAAAAGCTATGAAACAAATATTTGCTGCGACCGGGATTTTACGCGCTACAAACCAATCGCTAACTGTCCAAGCGTGTCGTCAAAAAAGCCTGCCATCTGACTTTGGCCCGCTTGATGGTAGTACGCAAGAAGAGGTCCAAGAGTGCCGGCGACTGAAATCAAGCGGCTACTCAGTCTTTGTCACAGCTCATTTAATGAAATTATTGCATTGTCATCAGCTTTTAACACATGTAGAAATTTTCAAATTATTCAGACTTCTAGAAGTGGGTGAAAATTGATGAATTAAACAAATTTTATGTGGCTTACTACCGTGTTTATTTTTTATTATTCTGACGTTTCGAGAGCTTTGCAGCCATCGTGGTCACGGAAAGATAGATAGCCACATGAAATTTGTTTAAATCATTATTTAATGTTCATTATACTTGTAAATGGTGTCACTACCCCAGATCGGCAGGCAGGGTACCACTGCCTACCACTCTTTAAAAACTAAATAACAAGTACCCTGCTTGGTGTTAAGCTGGAGTGTGGTCTAAGAATGGATGTCACTGCTACTACAATTCACATTGTCAAAAGCATGTTTTTTTTTAGTTATTAACAAATTATTAACCTATATCTCTTAACAGCAGCCCTCTTACTTAGTTTGTGGAATAAAACATCTGTTGTGGGTTTCTCTTGGGCTGTTTGTGTCAATTTCCCACTTGCGGATGGTAAATGGAGACTCTTAATTGGTATCTTCGGTTGGAATTGTGGTATTATGATGGATGTCAATGGTTTTACCAGAGTTACCGGTGTTAGTGTACCTGAGAATGAACAATTATTTTATTATTATTTACATTTCTATACTAAGCTACTAAAGTGCTTGTATCATAGAAACAGGACAATCAATCGTGCCTGTTTCTGCCACCTGCCACGATCCTGACATAACTCTCTTGCTTCCTTCACATTCACAATTCTCTTCATACAAGCTCTATGGTTATGGGCACTAGGCAATCTAGTTTTCTTGAGGATGTCTCCGATTTGATCAGAAAAACACCCTCCTGGGCCTGCCTTGTTTAACGCATCTATCCACATGAGTTTTTTAAATTGCTTTCGTCAATCTACTTTGACTCATCCTTTCCATGTGCCCAAACCATCGGATTGCTTTGTCAATCCTTGTCACTACATCTTCTTCCAAACCACATCTATCACGCACTGTGCTATTCCTTATTCTTTGTCTAATAATAAATAATTATTAGACATTTGTCTAAGTATAAATAATAAATACCTTTCTGCATCAAATTGATTGCATTTTGCACTGCCATTTTTGTTTCCTGTTTTTCTTTAATTATTTTCTTTAACACCTCTTTAGGCTCTGGTTTCTTGTCTTCTTCGTCATCTATTGCTTTCATTCTCACCGTTTTTCCAGTTGGCAACTTTATTATTACTTCATAATCATCTTTTTCTATGCTTTTCTCGCCTACCCTCTTTCTACTTTTAGGTGTATGTGATTTTTTATATTCCATTTTCAAATCATCTTCTTTATTAAACTCATCGAGACTATCGAATACTCTTTCTAGTGACTTTTGACTCATTAACGGTGGTATCGTGGGATTTACCAAAGGTGTTTCTTTACAATCTTTACTATTATTAATTTTAATCACATTGTTACTAAAAGACACTGTCTCTACTTCTTTATTATTAATTATTTCATCTTTATTTATTACTCTACTTATTGTGACCTCGTTTGTGCATTTTGTAATTGTTTCGAAACCTTTCTTGGTGCCATCATCACTTGATGACCGGCTTATTGTTATATTCTTTGTGTTGGTACTACTGTAGAACGTCGAGTCTGTATTTTCTAAGTTCGGAAAGATGTTTTGTGGTGTGTGGAGGACGTCGTCGGTCGGTGGAGTGCTATGGTCAAGGATGCCTTGTCTGTGAAAGAATAGAAAAATTTTTAGGAGGAAATATAACCAAAAGTATTAAATTAAAAACACCTTTTCTTATTGTGACTCGTCAAATGCCAGCATCGGCCTGATGTTAAGCTGGAGTGAGGTCCACAAATCATGTCACTGCTACTACAACTCAATAAATGTAAGTAGCAGTCACATCCACTATGCCGGCCTAGTTAGAACCGGCATCTTACACCGGCATGTAACTACCCCAGATCGGCACACGGTACCACTCTTTGATAACTAGAGCCAAAGCAAATATCTGCCTCTTTTTTTAATAACAAATATTTATAATAATATAATTATTAAATATTAAAAATAAAAGCTATGAAACAAATATTTGCTCCTAGTGGTAATCAAACTCGGAACTTTATGCTCAACAATCTTGGCCTCCCAAGGTCCGCCGTAACCACATTTTTGGATCGTATGTCGAAGGCGGCATTGGTGGGGTCTTACAATATTTGGTTGGGTAGAGGGGATAGTGAAGGCAGGGAAGGTGAGTGTTGACATGTCACAAAAAGCTTTGAAACCTACATTTCGGTCACAAGTCCGAAACGCTGCCTTCATTCTCCCGTCTGCCACGCGATGGACCCGGCACCCGCACGGTGAATCCATGGATGCTAAGAAATTGTTTCATTTTACTGACAGCCCGGAGAGACGGGATGACACTGGAAAGACAGGTGACACTGGAATAGACAGGTGACGACTGGAAAGACAGTAGACAGCATGGAAAGACAGCCGGGGGCTAAGGCCTAGCAAGCCAGGCCCCTGTATAAATCGCTAAAAAAAACAAAAAGAGTAATACCCCTGGGACAGTCCGAGAGGGGGGGCGGAAGAACTGTCCACAGACATCTTTAAACAACAACTCTGGCGAGAACACGGAACTCAGATGCCCTACGTGCGGGAAACTATACAAGAGACAAGCCTGGTTCAAGAAACACTTAAAAACCCATGAAGGGAGTGAAGCACGACAGTCGTTGGTAAGTTCTTCACTTTGTACTACGGATAGAGTGAACACTCATACATCTCATGGTACACCTAAATCGGGTATCAACCAGGAGTCCATGAACATCAGGACACGTCTTAGCATCCCATCAATTAAGGATACAACTTGGAAGGCTCATGATCACAATTTGGCCGTCAGGCTTGACTGTCCTGGCAATAAACAAGATCTAGATAGCCAAGTAAAGACCTTCCAAGATACTATATATAACTACTTTAGTGAGCACTATCCACCAGCAACAGCTTATGCTCACAACAACAAAGAAAATACTTTTAAGCTAAAAATGAGACGAAAAAAGAGGGAATTGATAAAGAAACTTCGTTGGGCGAAGACTATGGGGGACAATCATCTGTGCCATCAGTTGGCCAGAGCTTTAAGATCTATTCTGAAATTAATTCAAGGAATCAGTCTCCAGATTGATGACCATCACAATCAGTTTAATAGGGCCAAACACGAGGTAGCTTTTGACAAAAACCCATTCGTCTATGCAAAAAAAATCTTTAGCAAAAAAAGTGGACGACTTTCGCTGACCAAAGAACAAATATACCAATACTACAGTGAGACATATGCAAAGACACATAAAGAGGAGTCATATATCGAACCACCTACACTGCGGCCTGATAATCCTAGCGTTGATTTTCAATGCAGCCCACCAAGCATTGAAGAAATTGAGGAACAAATTAAAAAGAAAAGTTCAGGATCAGCGCCAGGCCCAGATGGGATTCCCTACATTGTGTTCAAAAAATGTCAACACGTACGTAAGCATTTACATAACATCTATGGTAAAATCTGGTCAAGCAAACAAGTGCCGAAAGCTTTCGGAGAAGCAGTTTTTGTTCTCATTCCTAAGACAGCAAACGTGACTCATCCAACGGATGCAAGACCTATCGCGTTAACAAATACTGTGTCTAAAATATTCTTTTCAGTTCTACAGGTAAGAATGTCGCGCTTTATGACCAATAACAAATACTTTACACCGCAGCACCAGAAAGGCTTTTTGCCGGGCATTTCTGGTTGCTTGGAGCACAACACCTTGCTCGGGGAATGCTTGAAAGATGCCAGGGAGCACGAGCGACAATTGACTGTCTGCTGGATAGATCTTGAAAACGCTTTCGGATCTGTCCAGCATCAGTTGTTGCAAACTGCACTAAAGTGGTATAACTTTCCATCAGTGGTCATGGACATAATTGCCAACTATTACAATAAGTTAAGTTTTGTCATTGCAAACAAAGGTGTTTATACCGATCCTCTAAAGTATAATGTAGGATTATTTCAAGGATGCTGCCTATCACCTGTAGCTTTTAATATCATCATAAACATACTAATTGATAAACTTAAGACTAAAGAGAAGAAATTTGGATATAGATTTAAACTAAACAATAAATATTCAGAGTCCATCCTAGCATTTGCTGACGACCTTGCAGTGCTAACGCGAAACGCAAAACAGTGTCAGGAATTACTGAAAGACATTGATCAGTTTTGCTCATGGACAAAAGGATTGAAAACAAAACCAACTAAATGCTTCTGTCTGAGTCTGGGCAGAAAAGACACAAAGTTCACCTCGTTTGATCCGGGACTGAACATGGCGGGGCAGAGGATAGCCCCTGTGGAGGAAGCTGTGCCTTTCAAATTTCTTGGCAGAAGGATTGACTTTAAGGGAAAAACTCCATCTTTAGAAGTAGTCATAGAAGGCTTCATTGAAGACATTAAGAAAATAGAAGAGCGGCCAATCGGCAATGTCAAGAAAGCCTGGATTTATGACAACTACTTAACATCCCGTCTCACATGGCCTTTTCTTGTCTATGATTTCAACAAATCCCTTCTATTTAAGCTGGATGCTGAAGTCATAAAAACGCTAAAGTCTTGGCTCGGACTGGCACGAGGCGCTGATTCCTCTACACTTTTTAGAGGTCAGCAGAATTTTGGAATGAGCTTCAAAAAACCATCTGAGTTATATAAACATCTACGTATAACTAAGCATCAAATCCTGACTAACTCTCGGGATAATTTAATTGCATCTCTTCCTAAAGATCCATTAGCCTCAGAGATGGAACCGAGACTTCAATTTCACAAAGCTTTTATGACCGGAGCACAGACAAGCAAAAAGGGATTAGGTTGGGAGAAAAAGAAAAGCGATAAAGAGGTGATAAAATCCTTACTCAAGCAGGACGAGGCACACGCCTATAGAGTGCACGCAACGACTCTAGAGGTACAGAATGAGTGGCTCACCCTAGGAGAGATATGTGTACCCCCAGCCTTGAAATGGCGAACAATAATGTATGATTGGTCTCCAGCGTTAGTAAAATTCTATCTTAACGCATTCCAAATGTCTCTGCCCGACCAGAGCAATCTGGTAAGGTGGGGTAAAGGCACTGATAAGACCTGTACATTATGTGGTCTTGCCGTGGGAACTGCGAGGCATATTCTGGTGGGGTGTGTCACTCTACTTGATAGGGGCTGTTACTCGCGGCGACACGATAAAGTCCTGGAAATTATCCGTGAAGCAGTAAGTCTTAGCATTGGCAGAGCTAGGAAAGGTTTGTCCACAAATGAAAGACATATTACTTTTGTGAAAGAGTCCCATCTCAGAAAATCACAAAATAAGCCTTTCTCGATCCTGCGCGACGCACCTGACTGGAAAATACTCATGGATACATTCGAAAAGCACTACAAGATACCTGAAGATCTAGCAGTATCAGCCTATAGACCGGACATTTTAGTTTACTCTCGACACTTAAAAACTATTATCATCGTAGAGCTTACCGTTCCGTGGGAAACAAACATTCCAAAGGACCACAACATCAAGTCCAACAAATATTATGATCTCACGAACGAGATGACGAAAAACGGTTTTAAAACTCAGCTCTACGCAGTGGAAGTTGGCGCAAGGGGATTACCAGCAAAAACCTTGCATCATCTTTTAAAAAATCTTGGCCTCCCAAGGTCCGCCGTAACCACATTTTTGGATCGTATGTCGAAGGCGGCATTGGTGGGGTCTTACAATATTTGGTTGGGTAGAGGGGATAGTGAAGGCAGGGAAGGTGAGTGTTGACATGTCACAAAAAGCTTTGAAACCTACATTTCGGTCACAAGTCCGAAACGCTGCCTTCATTCTCCCGTCTGCCACGCGATGGACCCGGCACCCGCACGGTGAATCCATGGATGCTAAGAAATTGTTTCATTTTCATCGCTAACCGTTCAGCTATGCCTGTCTACAAACAGGAATCAGGTTCTGGGCCTATGTAAGTAGTTACAGTACCACCATTTCCAAAGCAATTGCGAGGAGTTATTTTTAGTGGCCTGGTTTGGACCATGACATAGAGGCAATGGTTAATATGTGCGAAGCTTGCCAAGGACCAGGAATATGCCACCTGTTACAGCACACTCATGGGTGACCCCAACTAATGGCTGGCAACGTTTACACATTGACTTTGCAGGTCCATATTATGGAAAATATTTTTTCATAACTATAGACGATCATTTCAAATGGCCTTATGTAACACCATCTTGTAATGGACAAGCTGAGAGGACTGTATAGACTGTGAAAAACAGACTGCAGAAAATGTCTGCCGGAGACTATATTATTGTAATACCTCAATTGTTATTTGCACTTAGAGCCACTCTTAACACTGTCACGGGAAAATCACTCACAGAATAGAAGAACGAAATTTGATACCTTGAACCCATATTCATCGAGATTACCTAAGGAGAACCATATTGAGAGTAACAAAGAAGCTCCTGTAGGTTTATTTCAGATAAACGTACTAGTTTCTGGCTAAGAAACTACTCGATCGGGGAGAAGTGGGTGAAAGGTGTAATAATTGTAAATGGGCCTGTTGTCACTAGACATATTAATCAGTTGAGGAGAAGAGAAGTGCCCGATGACCAGCATGTATCTAGCAGAGCCAAGGCGGAAGAAATTTTGGGTATACCAGGGCATGCTCAGGTTACAATGCAAGGAGAAATTCTTTAATTATCATTGCCTTTTAGATTAATGTAAACTTGTTAGATATTTAGGTAGTTTAGTTAGGTATATTATATTAGGTTAGTTTTGATATATCTAGAATGAGGAATAGCACAGTGCGCTCATTTGAATGAGGATGTAGTGACAAGGATTGGCAAACGTGAAGCATTCCTTTTGTTTGGGCACATGGAAAGGATAGGTGCAAGTAGATTGACAAAAGGAATAAATCTCATGTGAATGGAAATGTTAAACAAGTCAGGCCCAGGAGGGTGTTCGCCGAACTAATTGAAGACATCCTCAAGAAAGCTAAGTTGCCTAGTGCCCATAACCATAGAGCTTGTATGAAGAGAATTGTCAATGTGAAGGAAGCACAGGAGTTGTGTCAGGATCGTGGCAAGTGGCGCTCCATTGTCTCTGTCTATTCCTGTGGGAAAAAGGTGTGACAATTTGATTGATTGAATGACATAGCTAGGAGGTAGGTGTGAAAACCCCTCAGTCTGTAATCACATGTAAGTAACTTAACAGTATCCAATAAGAATCTACTACAACTACCACCCTCACACGGTGGTACGTCACAATACTATATACCAGAGCAGTAATTATTAACAGTTTACAACTCTTACCTAGTCTCCATAGCCTTTTTAAATCCTTCATCAAATGGATTAACATTTTGCAATTCCTGAAAGAGTCCAACTTCTTCACAATTTCTAATAAACCGAGTTGGTGTTGGCGTTTGATCAGCTGAAACAATTAATACAATACAATCAATCAATCAATCAAATTGTCACGCCTTTTTCCCACAGGGATAGGCAGAGACAACGGAGCGCCACTTACCACGATCCTTACACAACTCCCTTGCTTCCTTCACATCCACAATTCTCCTCATACAGGCCCTATGGTTATGGGCACTAGGCAACCTAGCTTTCTTAAGGATGTCTCCGATTTGGTCGGAAAACACCCTCCTAGGCCTGCCTTGTTTAACGCATCCATCCACATCAGATTTATAAATTCCTTTCGTCAATCTACTTTCACTCATCCTTTCCATGTGCCCAAACCATCGAAGCATTCCTTTGTCAATCCTTGTCACTACATCTTCTTTTAAACCACATCTATCACGCAGTGTGCTATTCCTTATTCTATCAGCTATCGTCACTCCACATACACTCCTTAACGACCGCATTTCTACAGCGTTAATTCTACTCTCATGCTTCTTCTGCCATACCCAACCTTCACTTCCATACATTAATGTAGGAACAAGAACCGCATTATGAACAGCCATCCGTGACTTTTGGGACATTATTTGGCTGTTCATTATACTATGGATGGCACCGTTCACTACGTTACCCTTTTGCACTCTTCTCTCAATATCTTCATCACACTTTCCATCCCTAGTAAACATACTTCCCAAGTAAACAAATTGTTTGACTTGTTCCACTTTCTTTCCGTCTATCATTATCTCACATTCTGTCATTTCATCCTCTCTCTCCAAAACCATTACCTTAGTTTTACTTACATTAACTTTCATACCTTTCTTTTCTAATTCCGCATTCATTATAGTGACCATTTCCTGTAACTCATACGCCGAAGATGCAAGGATAACTTGATCGTCAGCGTACAAGAGACATTTGATCACCAAGTCATTCATTCTTAAACCATACTTCTTTTCACGCAACTCTTTCAGTTGAAAGAGTTAATACAATACAAAGGAATTATATTGGAAATCTAATCTTAAACATCTATAACAAGGTATGGGTTAAGATTTAAGTATTACCTGTTGAAGATAAAAATATATTTAAGACAATTTCAAATTATAAAAGATTAAAGGCACAAAATTTTACATATGAAGAAGAATCTAATTATTAAAGTTACAAAAGAGTGGTTATTAAAGAGTGGCAAACAATGGTACCCAATCTGCCAATCTGGGGTAGTACCACCACTTCAAGTATACTGACTGTCAAGTGACTTAGTCACGTTTCGGGATGTTGCCGGTTTCAAATATGCTGGCATAGTAGATGTCACTGCTACTTACAGTTAATTAAACTGTAAGTAGCAGTTAACTCCATTCATGGACTGCACTCCAGCTTAACATCAGGTGGTGTGCAAATGTGGTTCAGGGATTTTATCTTAAGCTTGTATGGCCAAGTGGTCTAGCTAGCTAAAAAACGCAGGCGTTTCAAAACCACTTTGTTTCCATACTATTGAATCTGTGCTATAAGAAATTTGGTATGTTTAGTAGCTTACTGTAAACATGTAAAATAATACTGACCAACATAAGACTTCTGCTCACTATCGAACTGCAATATCATGTCATGTTTCTTCCTATGAACGTTTAAATGATCTTCATTTGTAAAAGACATACCACAATCCATCAAATTACATGCAAAGGGCTTCACTTGCTCATTCATTGTATTAACTATTCTTAAACCAAATTAACACTAATAACACTACGAATCGCATTCCAATATCACTAATTTATAATAGCAGTTCCACAACACAACACAACACATTGCGAAAACATACTTCTGACACTAATAATAAAATAAAATGAATATAGCTACTTATGAATAAATATAATGAGCGCACACTTTAGTACCTATAATACGTTTCATTTACAGTAAAATATATGGTTTACTAAATAAAAAGTGAAATTCGGCAACAGGAATCCCAAATTTCTGATAAATGGTACATGACATTAATTTTTTTAATATAAATCGTTTCTGGCACAGAATCAGGACCCTGTCTCCATTCCCGGACATAAATAATACTAGGGATAAATAATGTTGATCCATATATTAACACAGGAGTAGAAAAAAGTAAAACACATTTATTTAAATAACTTTAATTACAAAATAAAATTAGATAACTTTAAAATATCTACTAAAAAATAATATCAACCTGTGCAATAAATACTAAACACCATATTTAACAAATATTTAGAAATAATTTTCTTGTTTGTCAAATAACTCGCTAAAATTTGAGAAATACGGCGAAGAGTAGTGTCCAGGTAGATAGCCGAGTTGTTTTTCCTGCGGGTAAGTCGTAGCTGCATTGATTCTCCTAAATGGAATTGGAATGGCCCATCTTTTCTTTCTAGGCGAATCCTGCACTTGTAGTCCTGGATAAGGGTCTACAAACCGGCGCTCGCTAATATCGTTTCCTTCCGCTACAAAGAGAAACATAAAAATATGTATTTTTTTATTAAGAAAGAAGGTTAAATTTTGAATTTTATATAGTTGTTAGCAATATGACCAATAAAAATTATACTCCGTTTGTTTTAACATAAAAGAAAAGGTAAAGAGAGGTATAATGAATATTTGAATTCAATAAGAATTTAAATTGATTTTCAAAAAAATTTATTTTTTCCTTTAAAGACACATTTTTATGTAACTGTTAAGCAATTCATACATTTGACAATTTTTGTATAAGCTTGCAACAATTTGACCAAGTATCAACTAACTGCTATTTATCTTGTTTACAATTTCTCTCATGATAAAATACACGGAGTATAGGTATTGCAATTGAATGAATAAGCACTTACTTACTTGATTTAAATTTACATTAATTTTTGAACAGAAAACACATAAAATGAACTTGCTCTATGTACACACACATACAATAGTAAGACAATATATGACAAGACCTGTTAGCCAATAGAAATTTTAGTTAACATAGCTACAATATATTTACCAAATGCTGATATTAACTAATCTTCGCAGTGCTTCGGTCGAATTTCTTAAATGTGACTTAAAAAGATCTGAGATGCTTAGAGTGACTCATTAATTGAAAGCGTAATAGAATGCCGTTAATCCATTGAAACAAATCCATGTGAGTACATAGGCTTAAAAGTGCTTATTTCATTCGAGCTAAATACCTTAATAGCATGCTTGCCTGCGCCTCTGGGATTGTATATTCCTTGTGCTGGTTTCCCGACGTCTGCTGGATTCTGTTGCATCACACCCATTCCCATAACAGCTGGTGACTGCTCGTTCTGTTGTCCTTTCCATGGTCTATGAATTATTGCAAAAAATATATTAGAAATAATATTGCCGTAACATCGTTTATTCAACATGGACTTTAGTTTTGAAACCTTATAAAACTATTATTTCGGTTTATCGATTTTACAGTGTTTAGATGTATTCATATGCTCCTGTTTATGGTAAAACGTATGAATAGAAAAAATAATAAAACAAACTTGTCTGGGAATAATTCTCCTGGTTGGCCGCGTGTCGTTACGATTCTTTCGCCATTCACTTCCACGACACATCTTAAACGAGCACAGCAAGTTGGAAATTCTGGAAAATAAAATAAATATTAGGCATATTATATAGGTCTACTAAACTGACTAATTGCCTCATTGAATTTTAAGAATATCAATTTTGAGCAATGTGATACATACCAACATTTTCGTCTTCAATATATTCGTGACACTCTAACGCGTTTTCTGGTATTTTAGGTTTTCGACACCTGTAATTAATAGCAATTTTAATTAATAGGAAAATGCACAGATTAATTTCGCCCAATATGAAGGATTTATTACTAGAAATTTGTTACTGAATTGGGACGGGGCAGGTCATCTCTGATGCATTATGGGCTGAGTCTACTACTCTTTGGAGTCCAAATTGCAAAAGACGGGACAGACTGGTACAATAGTTCATAGTGTGAAGTCGCAGTGTTGTAAGAAATGCAAAAAGAAACAATGAGTAAAATTATTTATTATCAAAAAAAGAACTAGTGGACAATATAATGCTCACCCCACAGCTGCAATAAAATATTTTCCGTCTCGAATTTCACACCTATATCTGTGACAGGTGTAATGATCTGACCATTCTTGCCACGGCTGGTAGCCTTTCTGTGAGTATTTGTCTATACAGGCTTGGTCTGAGAAAAAAAATATAATAATGAGTATCTATTTTCATAGCTATAGTGTCAGACTTTGATGTTTTTGTGTACTGAACCTAGATGACGTTGTCGTCTTTGAATCTAAATTACTGTTTAGGACCTATACTATCACAATGTAAGCGGTGAATACCGCACTTCTTATAATTAAATGCAATTCTATTCGGTCCTTTAAAGGCAAAACTGCAATTCGCGACATATTTGGAAAGTTCCAATATCCCGATATTAACGCGCTACGCCAATGAATCAAATTTTCAGGTCTTTTCCCTACAGGGATAGGCAGAGAAAATGGAGCGCCACTTGCTACGATCCTGACACAACTCCCATTACATTTCAGTTAAGTGCAATCCGACGCATACTATTTCATAATTAGATAATGCATCGCGAAGATCTGCATCGCAGGTGTACAGTTTTGCGAATTACTCGGTAACTATTAGGTAATTATTCTCAAGTTTGGTCTCATTTTACCGTTACACTATAATGACAATAAAAAAGAAATCACATAATAATTTCTCACGTTTTTTAAATTATTAATCGTTTGCACAATACACATTTACTCACAGCTAACATCGTCCGCCATTGAATAAGATGTGACAATATAAAATATAAAAAATTCAATTTTAAATTTCATTTCTGCTGCTCACAATTACGTTATGTTTAAGTTCTGTTGTTCGATTGCACTCTTTCATATAAACGACGGGTTCAAATGGACTATTATAGTTTTCTACAAACAATGATAAATGATACTCGCGGATGTAAACGTAATAATATTTTGCATGAAAAGAAAAAATAAACACAATTCTTGTATGGGAAATTTTAGTTTTTTATTTTTTGTGCGGTTTTATGTTACATAGTTTGTTACTTCCTGTAATTCATATTGTTTTGACTAATATTGTTAAAGGACGACTAAAAATATAGATTCTTGTGTCAACTTCATATTGTATTTAAATTATAATTATATAAATATAAAGCGACTATTATATCTAAAATCTATGCTAGATGAGAAAGCCACATCTACGAATAAACATAAAAATAATGTAAAAATTATCGAGTTTTATCAAAACTATCAAATCAATGAACGGACTTTAAAAATTATCAAAAATAGTTGATCAATTTATAATTATTTTTATTATTGAATTACAATATTTACTGAACATGAACACTACCAATCAAAGATGGCCGCTAGCGTCATTCATTGATATACGTCAAATTTTTGTTTGCTCTCCTTCGTCGCGGGCAAGTTTGTTTTTATTTTGCGTATCTTGAATTAAAATTTGTGTTTGTTTGTGTTATGAGGTACGTATTAATTAACTCGTTAAATACTTAGATATTTAAATTTATAATAAATCTACCAAAGCAGATTTAGTGATATTTTGCGTTAAATTTAAAAACATATATTATAATCTTGTAACGACGTATTTTCTTCCTATAAATATTTTTATATGTATTTAAATTTATTTAAGTACTACATAAATCACTCTACTATATTCTAATATATCATCATATTATGATAATAAAATTGTAGTATATAATAGATTTTAATTTATTACGAGATAACCGCCCTATTTATTTATAAACTTGTGTTACTTTTATCAAATGTATTTAATATGAAAAATATATAAATGCTATTAACAAAAAATATATTTACACAATATTTTTTTAATTTTAGATAGTCAACCTACCCTCCATATGACATTGCTTTTTTTTTACGAAATTTCAGTTAATCAAATTGTCACGCCTTATTCCCACAGGGATAGGCGAAGACGTTGAA
This sequence comes from Tinea trinotella, assembly GCA_905220615.1. Lineage (NCBI taxonomy): Eukaryota > Metazoa > Arthropoda > Insecta > Lepidoptera > Tineidae > Tinea > Tinea trinotella. Next base: position 6,079,350 of record HG992333.1, read on the forward strand.
GCGCCACTTGCCACGATCCTCACACAACTCCATCACCTCTCTCATATCCACAATTCTCCCCATACAAGCTCTACAGGCAAACCCAAGTGGGTGTTTTCCGACCAAATCGTAGATATCTTTAAGAAAGCTGGGTTGCCTAGTGCCCATAACCGTAAAGCTAGTGAAATATTGTAATGTAGTTTCTCCCCATTTCGAGTAGGTAGTTCTGCCATGCTGTTGAAGAATAAGGTGTGAATGAGCCTTATATGTAAAGAAAAGTTATGGAATTGAAGGGATAGAGAGAGAGAGAGAGAGTTGTAAGGATCATGTAGAAAGGCATATTTGTTGTTCTTGCATATCCCTAGAAGAATAAAGTTGTGGTATTTAAAAAAGAAAACTATGTATTTAAGCCACGGATTAATCAAATGTTAAATGGTTTAAGAGTGGTAGGCAGTGGTACCTTCAAGTGTACAGTCAATGTAGTGACTTTGTCTCATTTTGGTATCAGAATGTAAGTTTATAAATCTGATGTGGATGGATATGGTAAACAAGGCTGGCCCAGGAGGGTGTTCGCCGACCAAATCGGAGAACTCCATCCTCAAGAAAGCTAGGTTGCCTAGTGCCCATAACCATAGAGCTTGTATGAGGAGAATTGTGGATGTGAAGGAAGCGAGGGTTTTGCGTAAGGATTGTGGCAAGTGGCTCTCCATTGTCTCTGCCCATTAAATGATGTATGAAGCAGATGTGACTGCTACATGCAGATAGCGGTTGTTTCCATTCGTGGATCACACTTCATTTTAACATCAGACAGGATGACTGTGGTGTAGTGGTTGTGCAATGGTCATGCTAAGCCTGGTTTAAAACCTTTTGCCTGTATCAATGTATCTTTGATATATTATGTACTCTGGTTGTACTGTTTCTATGATAGGACTTTTAGTAGCTTAGTTTAGAAATTTAAAATAAAACAAATCAAAGTTTGTCAAAAGTTGTCATGCCTTAATTTTTACAGAGATAGGCATAGAAAATGGTGCCAATTTTTTTTAAATTAGAATTTTTATAATTATTTTACAAGAATTGTGGATGTGAGGGAAGCGAGGGAAGGATCCTAGCAAGTGGCACTCCATTGTCTCTGCCTATCCCTGTAGGAAAAAGGCTTGAAAAGTTAATAAAAATGAAGCAGAAATTAGCTCCAATGGTCAGTTTTTAAGAGTAGAAGGTGGTTTATGCAGACAGTTGGTTAAACATAGAGGACTATGCAATAAATTATTTTTATTTGATTTGATTAAATTATTAATCAATCAATCAAATTTATTTTATTTTATTTATTTAAGGTTGACTTACATCTAGTATAATATATAATATAAACAGAATATCTTAAACTAATATAAGGCCATTTAGCAGTCAACACAACTTGCAGGCAAAAAAATAAAAACACATTGTCACACCTTTATCCCACAGGGATAGGCAGAGACAATGGAGTGCCACTTGCCACGATCCTGACACAACTCCCTCACTTCCCTGACATCCACAATTCTCTTCATACAAGCTCTACGGTTATGGGCATTAGGCATTCCAACTTTCTTGAGGATGTCTATGATTTGGTCAGTAAACACCCACCTAGGTCTGCCTGCCCCCCTAGCACGGCAATCCAAGAAGCAAGATAAAGAACTGCAAGGACTAATATTGTAACACATTTTAAATAACTTATTAGGCCGGCACATAAAAAGCTTTTAAAAAATATTTCTTAAAATTTTCAACGTTTATTTGTGTAAATTTTAACAGAAAGTTTAAATTACTTTTTTTGGTCATTTTGATGCACTGTTTTGGTAAGTTATTTAAAATGAGTTGGGATGATGTTCTTTGTAGGTCTTTATCTTGCTTCTTGAATTACCGTGCTAGGGGGGCTGTAGAGCTTATATGAGGAGAATTGTACATGTGAGGGAGGTGATGGAGTTATGTAAGGATCGTGGCAAGTGGCCATTGTCTTTGCCTATCCCTGTATGAAAAATTCGTGGTAATTTGATTGATCGGAATTTCGATTATTTTTTTTAGGAATATCTTATGGTGGGTAGGTTGACTATCTAAAATTATTAAGATAGTCGCTTCGCGCAGGGTGTCGGTGAATGCTGGCGTCCCCCAGGGCTCCGTGCTGTCGCCAACCTTGTTCCTTCTGCATATCAATGATATGCTGGAACTTGGATCCAGCATTCATTGCTATGCAGGCGACAGCACGGTGCATGGACGCTACACTGCCCGCCCCGCAGCCGGCAAACAGGAGATAGCTGATGTGAGAGAGTCTGTTGTAGCGGGGCTGAACCGGGTTCTTGATCGTATTACCCAATGGGGCGACAAGAACCTGGTTCAGTTCAACGCAGACAAGACTCAGGTTTCTCGACGAAAAAATCCCCGTTTATCCCCCTTCCTTCTCTCGGTAACATCTCCCTCGGTACTTCGGACAGACTGGACATCTTAGGGATGTCCATTCGCAGCGATATGAATCACAGGGACCACATCGAGCGGGCCATTAAGACCACCTCCCGCAAACTTGGCATCCTGAACAAGGTGCGGCGGTTCTTTGCGCCAGAGCTTCGCCTACTTTTATACAAGGCACAAATTCGCTCTTGCGCGGAGTACTGTTCGCACTTGTGGGACGGCTCTGCCAAGTATCTTCTCAATGCCCTGGATTCATTGCAGCGCCGAGCTGTCCGAATTATAGGAGATTCAGAGGTCACGCGTACTCTGGAGCCCCTGCAACTACGCAGAGACATGGCGGCTTTGTGCGTCCTCTATCGCCTATACCACGGAGAATGTTCCGATGAGCTCTTTAACCTTGTTCCTACCTCGTCCTTTTACACCCGTAATACCCGCACAGGTAGGGGAAAGCATCCGCATTCTATCGATCGAATCGGCAGCCGAACTAAAAAGTTCGGTGCGTCTTTTCTTTGTAGAACAATCGACAAGTGGAATGCTTTGCCAGCCCATGTGTTCTCTTCATCCAATAACCTTGGATCCTTCAAGCGATGAGTGAAGAAGCACCTATGGCCGGCATAGTGACGGCGACTGGGGCAGCCGTGAACTAACTTGGTTGTTTCAGTCGTCACTCTTGGACCTCCTCTTGCTTATCATCAGGCGGGTCGAAGTCAGATGTCGTGTCACAATAAAATAAATATTTATAATTTTTTTAAATTATTAAATATTTCAATTAAATGCTATGAAACAATTATAAGCCCCAACGGATAGTAACAATTGATGGTAGTTACATGATATGCCAAACAATTACTCATACCTGTTATGTGTGTCAAGTCAAAAGTAACAACTTTCCAATTTGATTATATACAATAGCAGTTGAATTCATCACCAAATTGCCGCGCCTTAATTCCCACAGGGATAGGCAGAGACAATGGAGCACCACTGACACAACTCCGTCGCCGTCAATATGCCTGCCATAGGTGCTTCTTTAAACATCGCTTGAAGCACACAATTTTATAGAATGGAGAGAACATATGGATTGGTAAAGCATTCCTCTTGTCGATTGTTCTTCAAAAAAAAAAACCACTTTAGTTCGACTGCTGATTCGGTCGACATAATGCGGATTCTTCCCCTGACCTCTGCGAGTATTACGGGTGTGAAAGACGAGGTAGGACGCACAGAGCTGCCATGTGTCTTAGTTATGATGACCTCAATTGTTTGAGGGTCATCATAGCTAAGAAAGGAGCGGTCTTTGTCCCGTGTGTTAAGTTGGTACTCCTTCATGGAACCAAACTCACAATCCCGCTAAAGTTTGTTTGATTGATTGATTGATGATGTTTATTGATCCATATTTGTCGAATCATTTTCTCAACATCTGCTGTATAAGCATATTTATATGATCTCCACTTAATCAGCTTGTAATTAGGATCACCTTCGCTTAAGCTTCACTAGGGTGGCTGATAGGATCATGAAAACTAAAAACTATATCATTAAACTAAAAGACCTTCATAACTGTCCTTTGTTTGCCTAGTGCCCATAACTTTAGAGCTATGGGCACTAGGGCGAGGGAGTTGTATCAGGACCGTGGCAAGTGACGCTCCATTGTCTCTGTCTATCCCTGTGTCATTAATATTTTTTATCGCAGGTAGGCTTGCCAAATCTCATTCGGGGATAGAAATTAATATAGGGAACTTGGCTAAAATTTACAGAAACCTGGTTACAAAAGTACAGAAACATAGGTCGAGTAATATGCGACGTCAATATTTAATGATACTAGCTGTGCCCGCGGTTTCACAATTCAAAATTAGGTTTATAACACAGTCTCAAAAAAGGAGGAGGTTCTCAATTCGATTATATATCCCTTTCTTTGTATTTATAACTCGATAACTTATATAAAAATGACAGACAAAAATAAAAATAAATATAGAAAAAATCCAAACAGCTACTGAAACTGAAGTCAACTGAAAACTATAGTAAAAATATATATTTTTATTATTAAAAGTATCCTATGTTACTTCTAATACCTCTAAAAATATGTGTACAAAGTTTCATGATGATCGGTTTAGTAGTTGTTCTGTGAAAACGTAACAAACAAACTCACATTCACATTGATAATGATAGTAGGATTTATTACAGTGACCAAGCAGACGCAGATGAAAAAGAAAATTCTCCCTCGTCCGATGAGATGCTAGAGAAGATGGACACGGGTTCGGAGTCTTACGTTTCAACTCAAGACACACCAAACTCCATAAATTCATGTGAGTTTGATGAAAAACCTGATGATGTATTGAGATTTGAACAGCCAACAGTTTTACGGCTCTCACAACCGTTAACAGACGAAAATAATCCAAGTATAATTGTTAATATGGCTAAATTAAAATTGGGTGAAATAGAACGGCCGAACAATTTGACCATTACGTCTAAATTAACATCAACAACTAGCCACCCACTGATGATGGGGAGTCCTGATGCTGTGGATAACTATCCTGATTTGATACCTATTAAGAAAATTAAGGATGAAGACTTGAGTTTATCGAGCGCAGAGGAGAACCATTTAGATTTCTATCGGGACGGCCCCCAAAGGAATACATCGAAAAATAATCTTTATTTTTCTGATAATAATGAAGTCCATAGCTCTCTAAGTCCGCCAGATGTAGCTCGTAGTGAGAGAAGGAAGATTATGTCGTTTATAGATACTGATAACTCGTTTATGAGGTATGTTACGTTTTTAAATTCATTAAAGTCTCTTTCAGGTGAAACTACACTTCTCGCAAAAATTAAGGGAACAAAAAGGTCTTCCAAATTTTTGGACGATTTTTAACAGGCTGTATTTCAGTGAAAAATATTCGTACAGGAAATTAAAAACAAGGCTTTTGAATCTTGAAGATTTTAGTTTTTGGATTTTTTGATAAAAAATTTTTTAGGAGGTCCAATTGCCATGAAACGCCTCGATAAAGCAGGATAAAAATCTAAATGTAAAATGGTTTTTTACTTAACGGGCATTGAAACTGAAATACAGCCTAATATTTTCTTAGATTTTGCGCGAACATTGATTAATGAATTAAACAAATTTTATGCGGCTTCGCGTTTATTTCAAAACCAAAATAAACGCTATAGTAAGCCGCATAAAATTTGTTTAATACATGAATCTGTGAAATCACCCAAATATTTGGATTTATGTGTTCCCTTAATTTTTGCGAGGTGTTTATTATGTAGCGACAATTCTGGGTTAACCAAAACCAATCAACTTAATATGCACGGGTAATACGAACCTAATGAGCAATTTTATTTAGTCGGAATATATTTTGCCTTTACAAAGCGCTGTCGTTTAATGTTTTGTGGTACAGGTACGTGTCCGACACGTCTCGAATGTAAACATTTGGTCCGCCATTTTGAAGTAGACGCGTTTATTTGAGTTTTAAATGCGCTTGAGGTTGCTTGCATATTAAAAAAAAATCCAAATGTTACGAATCCCTGTATGTTTGTTTACATAATTAGCGTGGCAATCGGCGATTGGTTTGTTGCGCGTAACGTCCCGGGTTCGATTCCCGGTCGGAGAAAATATTTGTTTCATAGCTTTTAATAATTATATTAAATATTGCAAATATTTGTTAATAAAAAAAGGGGAATCATTGCTTCGGGTCTGGTTATCAAAGAGTGGTAAGTAGTGGCTGGGTACTACTGCCTACCACTCTGCCGATCCGGGGTAGTACCACTACTTACAGGTAGTAGGACCATGAATTGATTTAGTCGCGTTTTAGGATTAGCTTGTAAGTTGCCGGTTTCAACTAGGCCGGCATAGTGGATGTGATTGCTACTCACAGTTATTGAATTGTGGTAGCAGTGACATTCATTCATGGACTACACTCCAGCTTAACATCAGGCTGGGTGTTAAACAGAAATATATTTGTATTTTAAACATATAAAGAGACATAAGATACTACAAATTTTACAGGAGTCTCAGATAACCTACTTATTCACGTTTTCTCAGCGTCAGCTCTGACCAGAAGGTTTGATTAATCAGACGAATATGACTAATCATCCTTATAAATATTTTTACTTTACGATTTTTGTTTATATATCAATGAGTGATATCAATTGGCTAACATTGGCTATTGTTGCGTGGCAAAGAAATAAATAAATGATCTAATTTCATATTTCAAGGCGGAACAATAGTGTTTACATCGAGCCGCCCGCCATTCTGATGCCATAAGTATCTTCTATTGTAATAATACCGCCTTTAGAACTAATATTATTGACCAGATACGGTCTATAACTAAGGATTTTCGCTAACTTTACGATGAGTTAGATAACAATAGTGCACGGTATAGTCTGTCTAAGCCGAAATGACGCGCCCTTCCTTTGCATTTACGCACATGCGCAAATATAAAATATAGATAAAACACACCAAAATTTCCTTCAATCAAGGCGGGGTTATAGGGTGGGGAGAACACACGGTATGGCAAAGCATTCCACTTGACCATTTCGACGTACCGACTGGTTAGTGAAAAGTCGATGTAGGAAGAAGGTTAAAGAGCTCAGAACATTCTTCGTGGAATAGACGTTAAAGTACGCATAGAGCAACCAACAGCCATATCTGCGAAAAAATCGCAGGGGCTTAGAGTTCGTGTGACGGCAGAATAACCTATCAGTTAGCTGCGAGCGCGATTTCGTGCAGGTATAGTCACAATAAAGAGCTTTTTCCTTTACTTAGAGCCCCACTATACCCTCATTTATCTGCAATAAACTAAGGGCATCCTTTCCCTTTGAAATAGACGGGTAAAAGTTTGATTGATTGTTTGATTTAAGATGTCTATTTTCAGATTCACAGATGAAAGGAATCAATGTCATAGCACACCAAAGAATACAAATAGTGAACCTTTAGATATAACAGATATTCAAAATGTACAAGATATGCATTTAGGGGTGAGTAATTTCATGAAAACTTAGTTGCCTAGTGCTCATAATCGTAGAGATTGTATGTAGACAATTATGGTTGTGAGAGAAGTGAGGGAGTCGTGTCAGGATCATGGCAAGTGGCGCTTTATTATATTCCATCTATGGCGCGACGTATGTGGAGGACGCCACATCACCACCACTTACAAGTATATAGACCGTGAAGTGATTTGGTCGCGTTTCGGGATCAGCTTGTAAGTTGTCGGCCGACAGTTGTAGGCTGGCATAGTGAATGTGATTGCTACTTACAGTTATTGAATTGTATTAGCAGTGACATCCATTCATGGAACACACTTCGGCTTAACATCAAGCAAGGTGCTGTTCTATGTCGAGTCACAATAAAACAAAAGTGTATTGATTTTCAGGTAGCCGAGTGGTGTGAATCTCCATCCCAGTTGAAGTCGTTACCAAATTTTGAGTTGCCGATTGAAATGAGGAGTAGCATAGCGTTGCATAATGTGAGTTTATAATACAGGGGGATAGGCAGAGATAATGGAGCGCGTCACGATTCACAATTCTCAGTCGTCGGCACTTTTGGACCTCCCTGTGCTTACTCATCAGGCAAGTCGAGTCACTAGACATCTAACCTCGACCTGTCTGATGTCAAGCATGATAGAGATCCAAGAGTGCAGACGACTGACAATCCGATCCGGGGTACGTGAAGGCCGTGAGGTGACTCAGTCGCAGAATCAGCTTGTAAGTAGCTGGTTCCAACTAGGCCGGCATAGTGGATGCGACTGCTACTTGCAGGTATTTTAGTCGACTCCGTTTATGGACCGCACTCTAGCTTAACATCAGGCGGGGTGATGTCATATGTCTAGACGGTAAATCAAGTAGTTCGAAAAAAAAAAACGTCTTAGTCGCCGTCATTATGCCAGCCAAAAACTAATTGTGCCTTGTTGTCTCCTTCCCCAGGAACTGGACTCCCCTGATGTGGTGTCCTCATCCACCCAGGGTGACCACTCCACCTATCAAGCAACATTAGATACGTACAACGGAAGCGTTTCTTTGTTACATTCGAAAGGAACACAAAATGTACCTACGAGGAGAAAGATTGTCGCTCTACTGGTAAGTCTAGTATTTTTTTATTGTAACTCGACATATGACAGCACCCCGCTTGATGTTAGGCTGGAGTGTGGTTCATGAATAGATGTCACTGCTCCTACAATTTAATAACTAAGTAGTAATCCACTATGCTGGCTTAGTTGGAACCGGCAACTTACAAGCTGATCACTTTACGGTCTGTATACTTGTAAGTGGTGGTACTACCTCGGATCGGCAGACTGCCTACCACTCTTATAACCAGACCCGAAGCAAATATCGCTTTTTTTATTAACAAATATTTGCAATATTATTATAATTATTACAAATAAAAGATATGAAAGAATGTTTGCTCCGACGGGGAATCGAACCCGGGACTTTACGTTTAACAAACTGGTATTTTTATTATTATTGTAACACGATAATTTTTATTGGAGGAGGTCCAACGTTGCAAGAGTGACGACGACTGACAAAACCGAGTCAGCTTTCGGCTGCTTCAGTCGTCGCCACTATGCCGGCTAAAGGTGCTTCTTCACGCATCGCTTAAAGAATTCAAGGCTATAGGGTGGAGAGAACACATTTTAACAAGACATGGTGTTGAGCTGGAGTGTGGTCCATGGTTGGAGGCGGCTCTACTACATTTTAATAACTGCAAACTACTATACCGGCCTAGTTGAAACCGGCAACTTTTATGCTGATTCCGAAACGCGACCAAATCACTTCACAGTCAAGTGATTAAAAATGATTGGATCAAAAGAGTGAGAAAATGTTAAAAAAGACAAACCAAGAGCAAATATTTAAGGCGACCGTGGTATAGTGGTAGTGCAATGGTTACGCAAACCAAGAGCACGGGTTCAAAACCACTTGCCGGTATCAATGTATGTGTGTATTTTGGTTGTCCTGTTACTATGATACAAGCACTTTAGTTGCTTAGTATAGAAATTTAAATTATTATAAAAAATCGAACTAAATGTCTATGAAACAAACTTATTTACTCCGACCAGGAATTGAACTCGGAGTCTTGTAAGAGTGTTGTGTTAACTAATGCGACACTCGGCTTCTTGATTATTTTTATTAGGGCGCGACTTTATGTAAGAGGAAATTCCAGAGTGTGGATGACTGAAAAAAACATGCATTGTAACATTGTGGCAAGCCTTTTGTCGACCGAATCGGCAGTCGAACTAAAAGGTTGGGTGCGTCGTTTTTTTGTAGAACAATCGACAATTGGAATGCTTTACCCTACCATGTGTTCTCTCCATCCTATAACCCTGGATTCTTTAAGCGATGCCGTTACCATGCTGGTCTAGGCATAGTGACGGTGACTGAGGCAGCCGTAACTGAGATGTTTTTCAGTCGTTGGCACTCCTGTTTACCATTAGGCAGATTGAGGCCAGGAGTCGAGGTCATAATAGTGTTGTATCTGTTTGCCAGGAAATGGACCAAGGCAGTTCTGACAGTGAATTGGAATGCAGTTTAAAGTCTGATGAGTTACCCAATGATGAAGAGATTCATAATGGACATGACAGCTCAGGGAGTAGTAAACGGTTAGTATTCATTTTTTTTAAATATTGTTACACTATATTTGACCTCAACCTGTCTCAACCAGCAAGGATTGTCTATAAAAAGAGACAGGTAGAGACAATAGAGCGACAATTGCCACGATCCTGACACAAACCCTTCGTTTGTCTCTACCTATCCCTGTGGGAAAAGGCGTGACAATTACATTGATTGATTGATTTGATCTCAATCTTCTTGTTGATAAGACGCGAGTGCCATTTTTTAAAACAATTTTTAAATTCTTTTGTTGTGTTTTGTTTTAAGTTTTTACTGTTTGACTCCAATAATTTGGACTTAAGAGACAAAAGGAGCCCTAAAATAGCGACAAAATACAACCGTTTATTCTATTTTTACTTATAGCATTAAAAATAAGTCAGAACGGGATGAATATATATTTTTACATTCGTAATTTAGAAGGTTGTCACTAGTTTTGATGATCATTTGACAGAATAACAAATAACATTAAAATACTTCAAAAAAGATGACGGAACAATTATGCCGCTACTCTTACTACCACGTGACTTAAATTAAGCAGTATTAAAAGTCAACCACAATTACAAGTGGTTTTGCCAACCTTTGAAATAAAGGAATTGAAGTACAAGTAGTTGTCTTTTTCAGTCACACGTGGTATAAACATAATATAAATGAGACAAATAACAATGAATTAGTTCTTATTTTAGCACAGATTCTATTCTTTGCAAATTCTTTGGTTTGACCATTTTGTTTTGTTTTGTTTTTGTAATATTTGACTTTTCATAAAACCAAAATGAAAAAAAGTTTGCGAACTACTTTTATCTTTGTTTATATTTTGTCTCAGATTCAGTCCTTTATGATTATTAATTATATATATCTCAGAAACAGTATAAGTGGCAACAGTTCCCCTATACCCGAATATTCTGCTGCTGAAGAGCGCCATGAGGAGAGAGCCTGGCTTAAGGTGCCTTTGCCCGGCGGAGGAGTTAGGACCTGTGATATGAAGGTATTTATGCAATATTTTTTATTAGACTCGACATCTGACCTCGACTTGTCTGGTGTTACGGCCGCCAAAGGTTTTACTACACGCAACGCTTGAAGGATCCAATGCCTCGACTTGTGACAGCGCCCCGCCTTATGTTAAGCTGGAGTATGGTCCATGAATGGAGGTGACTGCTACTACAATTCAATAACTGTAAGTAGTAGTCACATCCACTAGTCTAATAATCATGTCAGGATCATGAAAAGTGGTTGCTGTATAAAACCTAATTTTTTTAAATTATATTTTATTGACACGCGGCTTTTGACCTCTACTACTGATGGTAAACAAGAAGAGGTCGAAGAGCGCCGACGCCCGACTCAGTTTCCAATCGCCTTAGTCTATCTTTATTTATTTATTATACATAAATGCATAATAAATAAATATATATCATAGACAACCAAAGTACATATATCAAAGATTGTACAGACGAGTGGTTTTGAACCCGTGCTCTCTTTAATGGTCGCCCTAAATAGTAGCTTTGTTTTTGGCAGGTAATAGAGCCTTACAAGCGCGTGGTCTCTCACGGTGGTTATGAGGCCACTGGCGCAGCCATTATTGTGTTCAGCGCATGCCACCTGCCACACTCGGCGAGGGTGGACTATAATTACGTCATGGACAATTTGTTCTTGTGAGTTGTTTGTTTATTTTAAAACTATATGCCCTAGGTACAAAGGCGGACTTAATGGCGCTAGGCATTATTATTAGCCTACCTTAGAGATAATTTAAGCATATTTTGTTTTTGAAAAAAAAAAAAACGCGTATATGTGAAGCTAAAATTAAATAAATAGTAAACAAGAGAAGGTTCGAGAATGCTGACGACTAAAAAAACCGAGTCAGTTAACGGCTGCCCCAGTCGCCGTCACTATGCCGGCCCAAGAAAATTTTATTGTAAATATTGTATTGTCATCGGTTTTTAATACGTGTACGAATTTTCAAATTATTCAGACTTCTAGAAGTGGGTGAATTTTAATTGTAGTATTCGTCGCTTTCATTTATGGAGTGCACTCCAGCCTAACTTCAGTCTTACTCCAGCCTAACTTCAGTCTTACTCCAGCCTAACTTAAGCCTTACTCCATCCTAACTTAAGCCTTACTCCATCCTAACTTAAGCCTTACTCCATCCTAACTTCAGCCTAACTCTAGTCTAGCTTCAGCCGGAGTGCGGTCACGTGTCACAATAAATAATAATAATTGATCGTTTTCAGATACGTGCTGTGGACGTTAGAGCGTTTAGTAACTGATGATTATGTCCTCATATATTTGCATGGCTCTGCAGCTAAGAATAAGATGCCCACGTTCCATTGGCTGCACGAATGTTACAAACTGATAGATAGAAGGTAAGTCGCACATTTGCCTGGTGGCCAGCATGAGGAGGTCCACAGGTCACTATGCCGGCCAAGAATGCTTCTTCACGCATCGCTTGAAGGCCCATGCGTTCTCTCCAATAATCTTGAACACTTCAAGCGAAGCGTGACTAACGTTTTAGCGATTGGTTTGTTGCGCGTGAAGTCCCAGGTTTGATTCCCAGTCGGAGCAAATATTTGTTTCATAGCTTTTACTTGTAATATTTAATAATTATATTAAATATTGCAAATATTTAATAATAAAAAAAAGAGATGGATATTTGTTTCGGGTCTGGTTATTAAAGAGTGGTAGGCAGTGGTACCCAGTCTGCCGATCCGGGGTAGTACCACCACTTACAAGTATACAGATGCGTTTCGGGAGCAGCATTAAAGTTGCCGGTTCCATCAAGGCCGGCATAGTGGATGTGATTCCTACTCACAGTTATTGAATTGTAGTAGCAGTGACATTCATTCATGGACCACACTCCAGCTTAACATCAAGCGGGGTGCTGTCATATGTCGAGTCACAATAATAATAAAAAAGATCCTTTAGTTTAAGCGATGCGTGAAGAAACACCTTTGGCCGGCATAGTGACGGTGACTGGGGCATTTAGTTTTTTTAGTCGTCGTCACTCTTGGACCTCCTCTTGCTTACCATTTAAATACGGGGCTGGTAAGGATAGTGGGAAGTGGTGTCTATGTTTGTTGCAATAGAGCCGTTTTAGGTATGTTGTTTGTGCGTTTCAGATTACGCAAAAGCCTGAAACATCTCTACTTAGTGCATCCGACATTTTGGATAAAAACCATAGTCGTATTGTGTAAGGCATTTGTTAGGTGAGTTTCTATTACATTATTAATAATTCCCGCAACTTAAACAGACCGTAAAGTGACTTAGTCGCGTTTCGGGATAGGCCTGTAAGTTGCCGGTTCCAACTGGCGACATTGACGACAGGCGTAGCGTAGTGGTTTGCTACCAGTCCGTTACGCGGGTGTCCTGGGTTCGATTCCTGGTCGGAGAAAATATATGTTTTATAGCTTTTATTTGTAATATTTAATAGTACGGATAATTTTACAAATATTTTTTAATATAAAAAAGAGGCGGATATTTGCTTTGGGTCTGATTTATCAAAGGGTGATAGGCAGTGGTACCCAGTCTGCCGATCCGGGGTAGTACCACCACTTACAAGTATTCAGACCGTGAAGTGATTTAGTCGCGTTTTGGGATCAGCTTGTAAGTTGCCGGTTTCAACTATGCCGGAATAGTAGCAGTGACTTCATTCCACACTTCAGACCACACTCCAGCTTAACATCAAGCGGTGTACTCTCACATATCGAGTCACAATAAAAATTAAAAATTTCTACACGTATTAATTTTTTTGGCCGGCATAGTGACAGTGACTGCGGCAAACGTGAAATCGTTTTTTTTCAGTCGTCGCCACTTTGATCTCCATTTATTTACATACAAGCTCTATGGTTATGGGCACTTTCTTGAGGATATCTCCGATTTGATCAAAAAACACTCTCTTGGGCCTGCCTTGTTTAGCGCATCCATCCATATCAGATTTATTAATTTCTATAAATTTATAATTTTTCAGTTTACATTGTCATAAAAGCGTATTTTTTTATTATGTTATTATTTTTAACTATAGTTTTATTTTCGTCTGATTTCAGCACGAAATTCTTTCGCAAAATTAGTTATATAAATAATTTGAACGACCTCATGGACAAAGTGCCCGTGGAGCCGATCGCTATACCTGACATTGTAAGGGAGTATGATACAATAAAAAGATAAAATATTCATGTATGGTACAACGGCCGTGGTGTTTGTTGAGGTTTATAGACACGTTAATATGTATATTTAATGTTATAGCTCGATATATCATATAGAGGCATCCACTATGCCGGCTTATTTAAGGCTACCGTAGTGTAGGTGCAGTGCAATGGTTACGAAAACCTAGAGTATGGGTTTTAAATTACACGTCAATGTATCTTTGATATATTTACTTTGGTTGTCCTGTTTCTATGATACAAGCACTACACCACGGTCGCATTTAAATAACATGACATGTATATTTTTTTACATTTCTATCAAGTTACTAAAATGAATGTATCATAGAAACAGGACAACCAAAGTATATATATCAAAGATACATTGGTATCCGTGGGTGGTTTCGAACCCGTGCTCTTGGTTTGTGTAGCCACTACACCACGGTCGCCTTATACGATTTTATAATTTTGTTTTTCACTTATAAATATATTTTTCAAATAAAATGGTTAAACATGAATACATATTTTATTAGATTATAATGAAAATATTTATAAAAGATACATTTATACTTATAAACTCTGGTTTTTAAAACTATAAAAGGTTATAAACTTTCTCTGGTCGGTATAGTGACGGCGACTGAGGCAACCGAGCCTTCACGGTTGCCTCAGTCGCCGTCACTATGCCGGACAAAGGCGCTTCTTCACGCATCGCTTGTAGGATCCAAGGTTATAGGATGGAAAGAACACATGGCATTCCACTTGTCGATTGTGCTACAAAGAAAAGTCGCACCGACTTTTTAGGTTGACTGTCGATTCGGTCGATAGAATGCGTATGCTTTCTCCGACCTGTGCGGGTATTACGGGTGTGAAAGGACGAGGTTTTTTTTTTTTTTTTATTGTGACACGACATCTGACCTCGACCCGCCTGATGATAAGCAAGAGGAGGTCCAAGAGTGACGACGACTGGGACAATCGAGTCAGTTCCCGGCTGTCCCAGCCGCCGCCACTATGCCGGCCTAAGGTAGGCACAAGGTTAAAGATATCGCTAAAGTAAAGGTTAGATATCACGACTCAACAAGAAGCATTTAGGCATAGTGACGGCGACTGGGGCAACCGTGAACTAACTCGGTTTTTTCAGTCGTCGGCACTCTTGAACCTCCTCTTGTTTATCATCAGGCGGGTCGTGGTCAAATGTCGTCACAATAAAAAAATCTAAACTTTACTTGCTTGATGGTAAGCAAGGGGAATTCAAAAAGCGCTGACGACTGTATTAACGAGTACAGTTGCTCCAGTCGCCGTCACTATACCGGTAGGAGGAAATTTATAATATATAGTTTTAAATAGCAGAGTTAGGTAGGATACGCGTCGATATAGACGCTAAGATTATAGTGTACTATTTAAAATATATCATATCATAATATATTTATGTAAAGTGACTATACAATTAGGGGTCAGTTTATAACTAGTCTCATAAAAACTGCTACTACTTTTTGATTAACGATCACGGTGGTAACCGAAACTATCAATCAATTAAATTGTCACGCCCTTCTCCACAGGGATAGGCAGAGACACGGAGCGCCACTTGCCACGATCCTGACTCAACTTCCTGGCTTCCTTTACATTTACATTTAATCCGAAACTATCGGATATCCTAAATATAAACCTATCCGTAACCAAATCTGTTATAAGTTTCGGATAATTCCGAATAGGGGCGGATCTCCATAATTAAAACCAAATATGTAATTACCTATTTTGTATTTTACTCTTAAAATTCATTAAAATCTAATATCCGTAACCGAAATTATCTAAAATAATTTCATTCGGTACCATATTTGAAACCAGTATAATATTATTTCTATATCCGATACTTCTTTTTTTAAACATTTCTATACTAAGCTACTAAAGGTACATATATCAAAGATACATTGGTAGCGGCAAGTGGTTTTAAACCCGTACTCTCGGTTTGCGTAACCATTGCACTGCCACTACACCACGGTCGCCTTAATAACACCCACTCCAACCAACTGCACTCCATATCTATAACATCCCCAATAACAATTCATAGAAAAAGTAGCCTCAGTTTTTGTGTCTAGTTGCTAACTGACTCTAAATAAGACCAATATTGAATAAAGCAATAATAGAAATAGAATTTATAATGTTTTTAATACTTAAAGCAATTCGTATTTTCAATAAATAATATCACTTAAGCTTCTTTGTTACCACAAAGGTATATATTTAAACTATTTTACTGCCTTAAGCCTAATTAAGTTTGTCAGACTTGGCCTATAAAGTTTGTCAGACTTGGCCTATAAAGTTTGCCAGACTTGGCCTATGTAGTTTGTCAGAATTGACCTATATAGTTTGTCAAACTTGACCTATTAAGTTTGTCAGACTTGGCCTATAAAGTTTATCAGACTTGGCCTATAAAGTTTGTCAGACTTGGCCTATATAGTTTGTCAGACTTAACCTGTATAGTTTGTCGGACTGGGTCTGTAAGGTTTAACCTATTATGCACAGTACACTCAAGCAGACTTATTGATTGCTTGAAGACCAATGTGTTTGAACTGTGGCATCATAGAGGGGCTTAAGTATACCCAGTCCTAGGACTGTATGCCAAAGGGCTATTAGAGATTCTAATAATAATAAAAACATGGTGATATCCTTTTAAGTGGAGGTTGACATAAGCAGATAATGTGTGAAGTACAGTAAAAATTAAGATTTAAAAAACCTTTGTGGTGTGAATTTGGCTAATTTATATGCACAAATTAATACTCCTATAATAATAAGTAACATTGTGATTAAAAAGTAGTAAGACTTTTCAAAAATTCTTGTGCTTATCCAAATGCTTAAACTTTTTTTCTTATGTTGGCACAATCTTAACTGACGTCTCTGCCTCATTTACGTGACAGAAGGGATTAATTGTTTATGGGATACGCTTGTTAGCGTTATCCTCTAAAAAAATCGATGGCGTAATTTTTTTTATGACAAAAGGACATCATTCATTTTTGGCTTTTATGTACTACTTTTGTAATGTCCAATGATGAAAAATATATAAATGGTAGTTTTGATACTTGTGTTGATAAAACTAATAACAATTTTGCATTTAATTGCTGTGCAATTGAGTTATCGTTATCGTGTATCGTCTGTCAATCACAAAGACACGCCATATTAACAGTTCTGCTTTGAACTGTCATAATTATAGTTTGATCATTTTGCACACCAAAACTATGCAAAATAAAGGATATATTCCAATTGCATTGTAATCTTTGTACATCAAACTATTTTAAAATGTATATTCAACTGTTAATACAATTAATCCCAAGTCCCCGTACAAAATGAATGATGTCCTTTGATGCAACTTTGCTGAAAGATAACTCATAAATAACTGACCCTTCTGTCACGTAAATGAGGCGTAGACCTTAGTTAAGATTGTGCCAACATAAGAAAAGTTTAAGCATTTGGATAAGCAGGAGAATTTTAAATTTAAAAGTCTTACTACTTTTTTAATCCCAATCATATATTTTATTGTTAAATGCATCGAATCATTTTGATAAATAAAGAAACGCTTATAATTATTATTAAGTAAAAATAACTATTTTTCTCGTCCTATTCTAACCCTAAACCTCAGGGGATATAGTCATTTTATTTTTGTAAATTATATCTTTAATAAAAATAATATATTAGAAATTTATCATAATTGATATGGGATAGAGATTTTATTGTAATAAATATGCACATAGGATCTATGATACAGTAATACTTATCAGAGATTAGTAATATAATATCTTAGTCTAAAAAATTGATCAAATTATCACGTCGCAATTACTACAGGGCTAGGCAGAGACAATAGAGCGTTAATTTCCACAATACAGACCCAAATCTCTTGAGAGGTTTGATTTATAGAAAAAAAAACGGCAAAGATTTAGGTCGCTTTAAAATATTAATGCAATAGGACAAACGCTGTGAAACTGAGTACGTTTCTTCGAACGAAAAAGTGCAATCAATCAACTTTCAAGTGTACAGACCGTGAAGTGATTTAGTCGCGTTTCGGGATCAACTGACAACAACTGATTTGACGACAGGCGTGGACGAACGGTTTAGCGACTGGTTTGTTGCGCGTAAAGTCCCGGGTTCGATCCCCGGTCGGAGCAAATATTTGTTTCATAGCTTTTATTTGTAATATTTAATAGTATTAAATATTGCAAATATTTGTTAATAAAAAAAAAAGAGATGGATATTTGCTTCGGGTCTGGTTATCAAAGAGTTGTAGGCAGTGGTACCCAGTCTGCCGATCCGGGGTAGTACCACCACTTACAAGTATACAGACCGTGAAGTGATTTGGTCACGTTTCGGGATCAGCTTGTAAGTTGCCGGTTCCATCTAGGCCGGCATAGTGGATGTGATTGCTACTCACAGTTATTGAATTGTAGAAGCAGTGACATTCATTCATGGACCACACTTTGGCTTAACATCAAGCGGGGTGCTGTCATATGTCGAGTCACAATAAAAAAAAATTAAAAAAAAAAAAAAAAAAAAAAACTTGTACTCAAAATTTGCCGGTTTCAACTAGGCCGACATAGTGGATGTTAATACTACTTTAAGTTATTGTACCGTAGTAACAGTCGCCTCCATTCATGGACAGCACTCCAGCTTAACATCAGGCGGGTGATGTCATATGTCGAGTCACGACAACACTCCACTCCACAATGTAGAAACCTAACAAGATAAACACTACCCTGTGGTTGCGAGGTATTGTTCGAGCGACGTCATTGGTTAATCTTGCAGCGACATCTGGTGTCGCTTAATGTAAACTTTTTTATTATTAACATTTCTATACTGAGCTGCTAAAGTTGTTGTATCATAGAAACAGGACGACCAAAGTACATATATCATAAATACATTATAATCTCTATTCCATAATCAAGTTGTAGTATATATGTTAGTACTCCTAAACGTAGTATCGTGGTAATAATCAGCACAATAATAGATCTTAGTATAGTATAGTACTATAGGTTGTCCTACGGTTATCTTGCTCGAATGGTAAGTTGACGGTTAGCGATTGGTTTGTAGCGCGTAAAGTCCCGGGTTCGATTCCCACTAGGAGCAAATATTTGTTTCACAGCTTTTATTTGTAATATTTAATAAGTAATATATGAGAAATTGCAAATATTTGTTAATAATAAAGAGGCAGATACTTGCTCCGGGTCTGGTTGTTAAAGTGGTAGTACCACTTACAAGTATACAGACTGTGAAGTGATTTGGTCGCGCTTCGGGATCAGCTTGTAAGTTACCGGTTCCAACTAGGCCGGCATAGTGGATGTGATTGCTACTCACAGTTATTGAATTGTAGTAGCAGTGACATTCATTCATGGACCACACTCCAGCTTAACATCAAGCAGGGTGCTTTCATATGTCGAGTCACAATAAAAAAAGCTGAATTCGTTCATAAATTAATGTGATTTTAAAATAGTAGTGAAAAATGAGATGTCTTCCTCCGCGAAGGGGAATAACTCGTGAGATATCCGTGGAACCTGTATGTAAATTAGTATTATATTTATACAAGTGTTATAAAAAGTTATTTAAATTTGTATATGTGATAAAAATTACGTTTGAAACATATTAAAAGGTATTTTGTATCCATTGTAGAAAATAAATAAATTTTAAAATATAATGCTATTAGAATAAGAATAGGACGAGCTGTTGACTAACTTCACTTGACTCATTCAAAGGTATCTTTTTTCTTGACGGTCCGCAAAGAGAAAGACACCATACTAAAGGAGAGTTAGACGTCACAAAATGGCGCCGATTCCGTCCTATTGTTATTTTAATCGCATTATACAACTTACCACTTGCTAGGCCACCAAGTACAATTGCAATACCAACCAGTAAGCCTAAGCATATAGCTTGCGCGATGGAGTGTACGTGTAGGGCTTCGAACACGAAATCAGCGATGGATGAGCGACATAATCAACTAAATAGTGACTTTTTAGGTCGCGTACACAAAACAAGCGGGGGCGGAGCGACGAGCGATTATTAATCGGTAGACATTGTCACTCGTGCAGCTGATTGCAACGGTGACGCTCGACTGTCGCTGATTTCGTATCGGCTCAATGCGTCCGGCATAGTGGATGTGTCTGCTACTTACAATTGCAATTTTAAGGCGACCGTGGTGTAGTGGCAGCGCAATGGTTACACAAACCGGAGAGCAAGAGATTGAGACCACTCACCGGTACCAATGTATCTTTGATATTTGTATTTTGGTTGTCCTGTTTCTATGATACAAGCACTTTAGTAGCAGACACATCCACTCATGGACCACACTTCAGCTTAACATCAGGCGAGGTGATGTTACAATAAAATTATACATTTGTAATTTTGTACTAATGAGGATCTTCAATGGTGCACGAATGTCAAAACGAATATCACAATTAAATCAGTTAAGAGCAGACAATTGTACATTGGATATATTTGGTAAGTGGCGCTCTATTGTCTCTGCCTATCCCCCATGGGGAAAAGGCGTGACAATTTGATTGATTGATATATTTCGAACGTAATTTGTATAACACAAACATATAAATAATAATATTGTTATCTGTAATTGATGGCTTAGAAATTAATAAATTATTATATTAATTTGAATATACCCATTCCATTAGTTGTTATAATTAGCCAAATTTTAATTATGACCGTTTAGCGGCTTCTTAATAGATACAAGTGAATGCGTTTTATTAGCACAATACAAATATCCCACTCGTAAGCAATGTTGAAGTACAAGTCAAGCCCAAGTCGTCCTCGTTTCTTATAGCTGTGTTTATCGTAGGTATCGCGTCGAAAGTAGAATCGACTTCCGCGCTGACTGCGATCGCTAATCTATAGTGTGATGCCAGAACATTCCAGTAGATTCTAGTTGCATTCCGTGTTTACAAAAACATTCATACTGAGGAGTTTTAGCAGGAAACTGCAAGTGACAGGTCGTTTTTAATTATTTGTAAAGCTTGTGTTTCTTAAATAATAATGGTGGAATTGTTATCCAGTAATAATTTTTAAGTTGATCAAGTGTAGACAAGTGAATTAAAGCTGTTTAACGTGTCTCTTCGGGTTCCCTCCAAGACTCCTTTCAAAGTTCCCTTCAAAGTAAAAGATTTCCGCCGCTTTACTAAAATCATCATCATCATCACCCCCATGTAATGGATGAAACACTGCAGTATTTTATTTTCATCTTTCTATATGGACTAAGTTTCCTTTTGCCATTCCCAGAATGTAAAAACCAAACTACAAAAAGATCACACTGAATAGTGAACCGCTATTGTTTTTAACACGGCGTCGGGTCCTTGTTCTTAGACTAACAAAGAGATGTCTGGATGCTATTGTTCAGAGCCCTTTGTTATTCGAGCGATGCGGGCATAACAATTTAGTGGAGACATCCTGTTATTTGATTGAGGATTTTTTTGACATTTATCTGTACTGCTTGCGTTTGATTGGTTGGTTATGTATAAGGTTAAACAAATTGAACCAATGAGATTGTTCAATGGTTAACAAATGTCAAAATTACCATCAAGTATTATTCAATAAATATGAATGTGTATTAATAGTAGAATATCTTTGATAAATAGTATTCTCTTAAATTTTGCGCGAACATTGATTATTGAATTAAACAAATTTTATGTGGCTTTCTATCTAACACCTGAGACCCCATAATACACAAACTCAAGTCCCAAGTCCAGCAAACCGCCAAACCAGATGACACCGTCAGATATTTTTGCAAAAATTAGAAATAAACCGGGAACAAAAAAAAAAATCAAAATATCAAACGGCTACCTCGTTTTGTTTGGAAACAATAACAGCACCAACCAATAGGACGACCAACACCTCAGTCTCTCTGTGACCACGATGGCTGCAAAGCTCTCGAAACGTCGGTATAATAAAATGAAAAATCAAAACCAAAATAAACGCGATAGTAAGCCGCATAAAACATGTTTAATTAATTCTTTAATAAATATAAAAACCCTAAAAATATATAATTACATTTTAAATGAAAAAGCAGACTGTATATTTAGTATTAATTTTTGTCATATTTAGTTACTGTTTTGAATGTAAAGAAGTTAATGTGTATGATGTGTATATATACGTATAATAGTATGGTTGTTTAAATATATAAATTAAATAATATATTGTTCCTATTTATCTTTATTATTAATTATATTAATTTGGATGCTACTCTTTAATTTATGATTTGTATATTTTTTTACACTAATTTTAAACTATTTTTATTATTGTCACTCTGTTTTTTAAAGATTATTAATTTTGATAAAATCTAACCAAAGTACATTTAAATGTTTATGACTTATTTTATTGTTAAAGTTAGTAAAATATAGCAAATATATGCACACAGAGAGAATTGTCAATGCTGCTTGTCAATCAGCTTTTTAATAGAAAAAGAAACAGCTTTATACAGTATGAAAAGTTATGGAGTAACTATTTGATCGTATTAGGCGGATATTACACTGGCCGGCATAGTGAAGGCGACTGAGACAATTGTAAAATAAAACTGTTTTTCCAGTCGTCGATGCTCTTGGACCTTCCCTTGCTCAGGCAAGTCTTGGTCTGATGCCGTGTGTCAATAATGAAAAAAAATTAGAATACTTTTTGGCTGGCATAGCGACATCGACTGAGGCAACTGTAAACTCAAGTTTTTTCAGTCGTCGGCGCTTTTGGATTTATTTGTTTCATTTATAACTCTTTGCATGGTTTTAGTTGACATATTGTCTTCGTTCGTGTAATATCTGCCTAAGTCGTATTGTTAGAAAATGGTCGCATTAATGAACTTTCATCTTTAATGTAATGAATATAAAGTCGAGATTTATAAAGTGATATTTGAGAGTAAAAATTAATTTATTATAATATTTTTAAATGGATTTAGTATGCAACTATTTTTGTATGGAGATTCAATAACGCGATGTAATTGTAATTGTGAGTTACTGTCAGGTAACTCAGTCGCGTTTCAGGATTATCTTGAAAGTTAGGCCGGCATAGTGAATGCGACTGCTGATTGATTGCATTGTAGCTTAACATGAAGCGGTCGTGGTCATTATGTAGTGACACAAAACAGTGCAAACTAATCCAAAAACGAAAATGCATTTTGTACGTATTAAGGACATAAATATTTTTTAGTATTATTAATAATTATGTTGATCTGTGTTTTTATAATCTCATTGTTATTATTATTTTTAATATGAATTAAAATATATCCCATATATTTAATAGTTGTTTTATTTTAAACTTGAAATAAATAAATAAATCGGAGACATGCTCAAGAAATCTGGGTTGCCTAGTGCCCATAACCGTAGAGCTTGTGTGAAGAGAATTGTGGATGTGAAGGAAGCGATAGAGTTGACAGGATCGTGGTAAGAGATGCTCCATTGTCTCTGCTTATCCCTGTGGGAAAAAGGCTTGACAATTTGATTAAACTAAATAATTATATAATTTTACTGCCACGTCTTAGATATGAGACCAAGTCTCTGCGATTAGTCGTGATGGCGTGACAAAACAAGTTTCGATTTCTAATAAGAGCACACCAAACTGTTCACGGCGCTCCAACAGCAATCTGGTCTTACGTCTAATGGTTGCAAGGAAGTCACTAAAACAGATCATTGTCGGTAGATTATAGGATGAGGAGCACACATGGGCTGGTAAAGTTTTACAAAGAACGACCTTCTCGATTGTTCTATGCCAGCCTTTGAATGAGTGGGTATAGGTAATAAAAGAAACAAATAATTAGTAATACATTTATTACACATTATAATAAAAATGCCCGAAAGCTAAGATTACACTTACACAAGAAATTATTCAAAAATAAAATTACAAAATTTAACAATTTTTAATAAAAAAATATTAGTGTAAAAAAGTCCGTTATTTGGTATTAAAATTAAAAACTACACGATTATGAGAAATCACTTAAATCTACCATTTCGATTACATTTCAAATTAATTAAATAACATATATATATTAATAAATCTAAAAGCAATAATTAATGCATTTTATATTTTTTAATTTATAAAAAAAATCAATTCCATAGAATAAAACTACAAGACCATATATAAAGTATATTAAAAAATATAACATCAAAAATTCTATATTATTTAATAAGACACTTCAATTAGCCCGAGGACGTTGCATACTTAATTTTAATATATTTTAAATTATTTAATTGGCATAGATCCCCATACAGGATTGTGGCAAGTGGCGCTCCATAGTCTCTGCCTATCCCCGTGGAAAAACAGCGTGACAATTTCATTTAATAGGTCTCCGTTAGCAGTGCCCCAAACTTGAGAACCTAAAGCAAACCAAGGGCCTCTTGACAGAATTTGCTACAGGCCCCACGTTGGCTTAATCCGGCACTGGGTTAGGGACTCCTCTCCCTGCACCGGAGCACCTCCTAGTGTCTCTACCTATGCCAATTAAATATGTAAAATGCAAGTGTGTACTCACAAGTACAGCCACTACGTGTGCTATTCTAATTTAATTGGTGTTCAGTTACCTTCAGTGGACGATGACGCTGATGCGACCGTCGGTATCAACTAACATATAATAACATTGAGATACAAACATTATTAAAACGAAAACCCATTCATTTGTCTCTGCCTATCCCCATGAGAAAGAGGCGTGACAATTTGATTGATTGATTGACCTTTGTAACAGGCAACTTAACCCATTAGTGTTTTTATTGTGACATATGACAGCACCCAGCTTGATGTTAAGCCGAAGTGTGCTCCATGAATGGATGCCACTGCTTCTACAATTCAATAACTGTGAGTAGCAATCACATCCACTATGCCCGTCTAGATGGAACCGGCAACTTACATGCTGATTCCGAATGGCGACTAAGTCACTTCACGGTCTGTATACTAGCCTACCATTCTTTGATAACCAGACCCAAAGCAAATATCTGCTTCCTATCTTATTACCGAGTATTTTAAATATTTAATACAATTAGTAATTAAACTATATTTGCTCCTAGTAAAAAAGAAATCTTTACGCGCAACAAGCCAATCGCTAACGGTTCGGCTACGCGTGTCGTTAACCGATTATCCAAAAAATCATAAAATATATTTAATAACTTTGTATCTCAAGTATATACAATAACTATACATATATACTAAATATTTCTAATATGAAAGGCACTATATGTATATTAATTTAATTACGAAAATTGTTAATTTTTAAAATATATTCGTAAAATATTTTCGTTTCGATTTCAGGCGACTCTCGTCTGTGTTGCCGTGCTAAAAAAATACATAAACAATATTTAATTCATTGTGAAAGTTATTTTTGAATTATTAACAAATTAAACGTGTTAATATTTTCTTGTATACATGCAACGGTTAATAATTTCATTAATATTTATTTTTATTAAAATTTACACATACCTTCACAAGTATGAGGAGTTATCACTATCAAATCTAATTGGAATGGTCTTCATTTTAACCATTACAATATAGCATTGAATGATAACCCCCTCATAGTTTTAACATATCCATTAAACAAACACAAACATGGCACAGACATTTTATTACTTAGTATTTTATAATTATTATTAACACTTACATTATAAAAGGCACACAATAATGAGGACATTGTTAATTATAACCATTCGAAAATATATATTTACAGTAGATACACAATTCACGCTCAAAAAGCGGCGACATTAATGCAAGTCCGATTGGAGTTGGACTTGCATTTGTTCTCATTCCGAAATGACGTATGTGACATTACATTCGTGACAAGTTTATGCTTTAAAACAATGTTGTTAAGGTTCAGTTTACAATTTACTTACACAGTTTATATCGGTGTAAGTGAATTGTGACGCGCGGTCACTTTTATGACATTATATTGCATGGGATTGTGTATGTATTAAAAATATATGATCGATGATTATAATTATATATATTTTAATATAATTCACATTATATTAGTAGTGATTGTACATAATTGAGTACAATGACCACATATGGGTCGCAGTGATGGATGCAGTGGATAGAGGGAGCCACTGTCTCCAACGCATGGCCCAAGCGATTGTTGAATATAATCAAAATTAATTATAATGGCACAAATGGTGTATATATAATAAGACATTTCAAATATAATTATACTTTTAAATATAAACCTATATTAATATATGAAAACAATAATTTAGCACCGCAGATTTTTTTAAAATATAGTTTTATACTGTACAACAATATATTTTAAGTTTTATTCTCGAATGAGACAGGCAGAACTACCAGAAATATCACCATGCACAAGTTGATCGTCCAGTAGTTCTATACAGTGGCCATTTAAAAATAAAATTATTATGTAATCAATTCAAATTGGATTATTTATTAATATTTACAGAATATAATGAATATCCTGACATTCATGTACAGCGCCACCTAGCGGACATTGTGTATCCGCCATTTTTTTCACAGATTTACATAAACCTTAATTTTAGGCTGCCTTAGACTACCTTGCCTTGCCTTAATTATAGACCTTTATATTCTGTATACATTAAGCAAATATCTCCAAAAGCATAGCACCATTCAAACAAACGCATGCACGCCTAACCTTCTAGTAATTGCCAAACTTCTTTGTGACCGTGGAGGATGTCTCCGACTTATGCGAACTCGTCATCACTGATTTGCGTTCAATAGTTTCAGATTTGATTGTTTGCTGAGAGAATTTCTTCCCCATGCCATCGATCTCTTTCACCAAATCCCTTGGCTTCGAAGTCGTAACTTGATATTCCGTTTGAAAGTCAGACGGCCTCATGAAGGCACTCCTACTAGCTGTGGAGTATTTAGAATCCAGAGTGCTGTAACGGGAGTCGTTATCGAAACTTTTAGACAATTCGTCTATGCCTTCCAATTTCACCGGTTCATACTTGGTATCCGTACTCATCATGGTCACAGGTGAAGAGCTGTAGATTTTTGTAGTTGTAACTTTTTGCGTGCCATTCGGAATCTCTTTCAACTCCGTGGTTGTTTCTTGCATATAATTCGGTGTGTACGGTGAACCCATTCGGTCTAAGTCAGGTGTGGCTACCTTAACTAAATCTCCCTTGTTCGGTGTCGAAGTAATTTGAATCTCCGTCTTAGGGTGAGACGAATAAGATTCACTTTTGATTGTATATTCCGAGGTCTTCATTCCACCGGGAATCGCTTCTGTGGAACGTTGTGTCTCGCTGAAATTCTGTCCGACTCCGTCTCGCTTGAAGAAGTCGGATTTAGCGTCATCGAACTTCAATTGCCTGGCGTTGAATTTCGGGCTCATCGGTGTATCGTACTTTTGTTCTGCTTGACTTTGATAACTTTCAAATTGTCGCTCCTCGGTTTTATTGTAATCGTGTAGAGGGCGCGGCGTGTCATAGAGGCGGGTTTCATAACTGCAATTGTTAATTGTTAAATATATATTAGTTATGAATTACACTATTTTAATATTATCAATTCTATTTGGACCAATCAAAAGAATGCATTTTGTTTAACATTCGAACTGATTAAATAGTTTTGAAGCGGTCAATTTAACTATCTGTATGTTATTATTAATGCATATTTTGACCTACAATGGTTTTAACTTTGTTGGCGTGATTGCATTGAAAAATATCTCATACAAATAGTTGTTTAGTGTCAATTATTTACATTATTAGTGCTGTTTTATATCAAGTGCTGTACCAAAGAACCCACATGCAACATGCATAAACTATCATTGATTTTATGTAATACTAAATATTTGAAATGTTGTTTTCTATAGTAAAGCTCGGATATTTTGTAAAATTATACACCCGTAAAAAGGACAGTTTTAGCAAATTATTTGTCATACTGTAAACGTATTTGCAGAACTTGGTGAAGACCGAAATATGAAATCTAAATTATAAAGACCATAAGTTTGAAAAAGTGATAACTTAAACTTTTTAAATCTTTTTTAACTTTAAAATTAATATCTTAGTAAAATAAACTGTCAAGTATAATCTTTGAAATTAATAGGTCTAAACTCTTTAAAGTTAAACTGTACTTAGTCAAGTACAATGATAAATTAAGGTTGTACATAAGAAGTTATAGTGAATTGACTTTGAAATATACAACACCAAATTGTCCATATACTCAAAATTATTATTATTATTTGTGGAAACTTATTAAATTTAAAATAACATATATTAGTATTACATAAAACAATAATAAACAAACAACACCAAAATTAATAAAGAAAAAATTAAAAAAGAGAAGGATTTTCGGGATATAACTTATAACAGATACATGTATATTTCGAACTACCCCCTTCTCCCTCACACGCACACGCACACACACACACACACACACACAAAATGACTTATAATTTGTATGTAAACATCCATTTATGGTACATCATCAACCCAAATGAATCAATCTAACTATTAGATGAGAAATGCGAAAAAAAGATAAACAAACATTTGTACACAGTTGCTACTTCTGTTTGACGGCGACTGAGGCAACCGTATATTGAAACGGTTTTTCAGGCGTCTGCGCTCTTAGACCTCACCTTACTTACCATTAGGCAATGTCAAATATTAACTCAAAATAAATTAAAAAATGACTTAATACTAAACAGTAACTGTGGTCAGATTGAATTGATATAATTTTAGTGATACAGAAGAAGAAAACATTTGACTCGTGAAATGTGAATATACTGCAATGAATTCTTAGAAGGATAGGCAGAGACAACAGAGTGCTTTTGTTACATCCACAATGCTTATGGGTGCCGTGGAGCCGTGCTTTCATTTTAAATACCAGATTTTATGAACAATATTCTGTAAAATCTCCGTTCAATTTTATAATATAAAGAAAAATGTAAAGTTTTAAATAAATTGAAGAATGATTTTTTAAAATTGTGACTCGACATATGACACCAACCCGCTTGATGTTAAGTTGGAGTGTGGTCCATGAATAAATGTCACTGCTACTACAATTCAATAATTGTAAGTAGCAATTTCATCCACTATGTCGGCCTAGTTTAAACCGGCAACTTAGAAGCTGATCCCGAAACGCGACCAAATCACATCATCGGATAGTATGATCAATACACTTGTGCTTGATAAATGTTATTTAAATGAAGATGTAGTGAGAATGGTTCTGATGGTTTGAACACATTTTTTAAATTATTATTTTATACATTTCTACGGTCTACATTTAGCTACTAAAGTGCTTGCTTGTATCATAGAAGCAGGACGATCAAAGAACATTTATAAAAAATACTTTGGTATCAGCAAGTGGTTTTTGAACCGGTGATCTCGGTTTGCGTGACTATTGCACTACCACTATACCACGGTCGTCATTGATGGAAGAATGGCTGAAGGAAGGTTGACGAAAGAGATTTATAAATCGGAGGCTAGTATGAGGTAACAGAGACGACCTAGACGAGTATTCTTCTAGAGTCCTTAATCAAATCCCTAGAAAAGCAAGGTCTGCAGTGCCCATAACCATAAAGTCTATACGAAGAGAATTGTGGATGTGAAGGAAGCGAGAGAGTGTCTCTGTCTGTCCCTGTGGAAAATAAGGAGTGAAATTGATGATGATAATGTGTGCAATGATACAGGTTCAAATCCTGCATTATCCAGTTGACAATGAAAGCTCTACCTATCCCATCCCTTTAATAATGTACCATAATACATCCCACTTCTCAGAACAGCTGTAACGACCGTCAAGTGACCCAGTCTCGTTTCAGGACCAGTTAACAAGTTGCTGGAATTCAGCAGGCATAGCGGATGCCACTGCATACATTCATTTATAGCGACTGCTACTCACGGATCACAGCTTACTGTGACTTGACATCACCGCAAGGCAGGTCACTGTTTGATCGTGTAACTAGAATGATTATCACAATGGTCCTAATTTTGACAACGACTAGTGTCAATAGTGCCGGCGACTGAGAATTAAGTCAGCTTTCTCAGTCGTCGGCACTTTTGGACCGCACCTTGCTGACTATCAGGCAAGTCGAGTCCATCGGGTCCACTGGATGTAGTTGCATGCTAGCCGGGCTGCTCTGTGATAATGGGATGTAATCCATAGTGCTTAGTGTGTATGCCAATGTATGTGCTTACTCCTATGGCCCTGTTGCGTGGTGCCAATAACCCAATAAAACATTATTATCAACCAATGGACATGTCATAGTCAGTCATCATTACTATTATGTATACTAAGCTACTAAACATGGTTTTATCATAGAAACTAGGCGGCCAAATGATTTTATTATTATACATTTATATAGTAAGCTACTAAAGTGATTGTATCATAGAAACAGTACTAACAAAGTTCATACATCAAAGATACATTGGTACAGGCAAGTGGTTTAGAGCCGAAGTCACTTGGTTTGGGAGACCACTTCACGACCACTACACTACGGTAGCTTTAATTTTATCGATTTTTTTCTATTAGGACTCGATATCTGACCTCAACCCTGGCAAGCAAGAGGAGGTCCAAGAGTGCCGACGACGAGTGTTCACGGTTTCCTCAGTCGCAGTCACTATGCCGGCCATAATATAATATATTTATGTATTCCTAACAGTCATAGTCAATGTCCAGTGTCAATAGTTTTTGTACCAACCGTGACATTATTTCCTTTTGATTTAACAAGTGATATTCGCCTCGGCGGCGGCACGGGCTTCCTCCTGCCGTCCTCTTCGATCAAGTAAGCCGTCCGCACTTCCGGCAACTGTATACTTCTCACAACAACACTCTCCTCGAGGAGTTTACTCTCGCTACACATGCAAAGGCAGGATGGGGAGAGAGAAAAAAAAGAAAGAAAAAAAGTTAATTTTTAGGATGCTGTTAATAAAGGAAAAAAAATTTAAAAAAAAAGGTGGGATGAGACTGTTTTTTTTATTGTGACTTGCCTGATGTTAAGCAAGTGTGCTAGCGATTGCAAAAACCGACTCAGTTCACGGTTTTCTTAGTCACTATCACTATTCCGGTTGTCTCGACTCTCGACTCTTACAGCCGGTTGTACTAAAAAAGTTTCAATTTACAAATTTAGCTTTATACTTATTCTATTACGTTTACTATTACGAAATCGTGAATTGGGTTGTTAATAATTTTATATCGAAACTACCATTTATATATGCTTTTATCATTAGAAATAACAAAAGTAGTACATAGGAGCCCAAAATGAATGATGTCCTTTAGCTCTGTATAAAATATCCGTTAAACGTAAATGTAAAATGTGAAGTCAAAGAATGGTGCAACCCATTTTTTTTACTTATACGATACTTATTACAAATTCGTAATTTATAATTTTTGGTACAACCGGCTGTTAGACTTCCATCAGATGTTCAGCAGAGTGCGACTATGAGTGGATGCAACTGCTGCCATAGATAACAGTCCGCAAGCAGCAACAAACATGCGCTATACCTGCCTCAATTCCGACAACATTAAACACAGTCTTTCCCAATCTTTTACCACGTTATTATGTTAACTTATATTAGTTATTTAACCATTGATGTGGTTTATTAAAAAAAATTACAAAAGCAAAGACCTGTGATAGTTATTCTAGTGGACAGGAAATTTTTATATTAACGGACTAATAAGCGTCATTTAAATTAATCAGGCATTAAATTTAAGTGACGTTTGTACAAATAGTTTATCCAATTAAATTAAATTAGCATTCAATTTAGTAAACTGACATAGATCTTTGTCATAGCTATTAAGATAAAAGATATGACAAAGAAATAAAGCAAACTTTGATCATAGTTGAAGCAAAATTTATACATCAAAGATTGTCATATATTTTGTCATATAATTGTGTATGACAAAATATATGACAGTATAACTAACAATCGTTGAGAGAAAAAAACTGTAAAAAAAACTTAAAATAAACCATAAAAGAAAAACAATGTATAAAAAAGCGTGACGTATGTACAGAACGATGTCTTTTGCCAATGCAGGGGTAGGCAGAATATATGCCATTTACATAAGCGATCAAATGTTTGAAAATAAATAAAACAAAGCAACACGGAATAAACAACAAAATTGCAAATGAGGTATGTTCAATTGTAATGGGTTCCACGTTGATAGTTGAACAGCAGTCAATCAATCAATCAAGCATATTGTTACGCCACAATTACTACAGTGATAGGCAGCCAAACTGGGCGCCTACCAATACTCTTTCACATAATGGATATTTAAGAAAGTCCCATTTTTTTATTTTTTTTTATTGTGACTTGACATATGACAGCATCCCACTTTAGGAACAATCTTTAGCGTCATATTTGTTTTATACCTCTGATTTAAGACAATAATCTCTTTCGTCAATCTCCTTTCAGTGCCCAAACCAATACTAAATACCATTATTAATGTTCTAACCATAGAGCTTGTATGAAGAGAATTGTGGATGTGTAGGAAGCGAGGTAGTTGTGTCAGGATCGTGGCAAGTGGCGCTCAATTGTCTCTGCCTATCCCCATGGGAAAGAAGCGTGACAATTTGATTGATTGATTGATTGATTGTTTATCATGGTATTTAAAGCTGCCAAAATATTATAATATAGAAACTATATATTAAAGAATGTTTTATTAAAAAGTATTTATTCCGCATTTTATAAATTATTTAAAATATTTATACACAAATAAAAAATATTTATTACCTCGATATTTCATTTGGCAGAAGTGAAACGAAACGTCGAGGTAAATGTTTCGTCATAGACACATAAAAGTGACGACAACATTACTTTTGCACGCGAGTGAGAGAGACAAACAATAATGTGTATGAATATTTCAAATCTATATATTTCATATAAACTTACTTATTCATCGTTCTGCCATTTTGTGTGTTTCTGCAAAACATTTATTGAATATAAGACTACGTGCTAGAGAGAGAGAGATAGGCGTATGTTTGTGTGTCCGGTCTGCGGTGCTGTGATTGGTGAATATAATGCATTTCATATTATAGAAACACCTGCTTACAAATCAGGTTGGTTGTCAAAGAGTGGTAGGCAGTGGTACCCAGTCTGCCGATCCGGAGTAGTACCACCACTTACAAGTATACAGACCGTGAAGTGATTTGGTCACGTTTCGGGATCAGCTTGTAAGTTGCTGGTTCCAACTAGGATGAATTGTATATATATCACGGATAATAAATTGTAGTAGCAGTGACATTCATTCATGGACCACACTTCGGCTTAACATCAAGCAGGGTGCTGACATATGTCGAGTCACAATAAAAAAAACACAATCTAATGACAGTATATTTTTAAATATGGATATCCGATACATTTCACAGTGGAAAAGAGCTCTTTTTTATGACAATTAGCTTGATGTTAAGCTACAGTGCGACCCATTAATAAAAGGTGACTGCTACTACCAAATAAATGCAAGTAGCATTCCCATTTATATTGTTGGGTCGAGCCTTCAACTTTCAAGATAATCCTGAAACGCAAATATACTTCCCGGTCTGTATACTTGAAGATAATGTTTTTAACGCAAAATAGATTAATACGAAAATCCGGCAGTACACGTTGACTTTCACTAAGTGTAAAATTTATAAGCAGATATTTTTATAAATATATAAAGAAATGAAACAGATAAATAATAAGATAAAAGAAACTAAAATTATTACAATTTGATGACAGATTCTCAAACGTTATGATAAAGTTTATTGTTTCTTTGATACAGTGTCTATGATACATTTATTTAAACATTTCTATGCTAAGCTACTAAGCGTGTATATATCAAAGTCAAGATATCAAGACATTGAATATAAAAGTCAGATACATTGGTATCTTTAAGAAAACTTAACCATATAATTTTTTTAAT
This sequence comes from Tinea trinotella, assembly GCA_905220615.1. Lineage (NCBI taxonomy): Eukaryota > Metazoa > Arthropoda > Insecta > Lepidoptera > Tineidae > Tinea > Tinea trinotella. Next base: position 6,113,285 of record HG992333.1, read on the forward strand.
TGTAATAATTTATTAACAATAAGAATAGTTGGCAACACTTATGCATGACACAAAGGCGTGAAGCAACATGCTTGATATTGGTGGATTATATTAAACTAAGCCCCACTGTGCCGGCTTCTAACGGCCATTTCTAATAAGCCAACCTTACCATATCTTAAACAGCAAATACTAAAGCATTAACAAAGTAGTAAAATAGACTGAAATGTAATGGAAATCAAGCCGAAGATCTGTCATATATAAATCAATCATCTCGACTTACTTTCAGCGTGTTTTAAATTGACTATCAGCGTATTTTACGGTTTCACTAATGCTACTTATTATACACTGTGCAACTGTCAATGTCAAAATATTTGAACGTTGGCAACATTAGTATAGTCCCCGGCATAAAAAAGAGCGCTGAATTTTGATTGTTTTTATTTATTTATTTACATTTCTATACTAAGCTACTAAAGTGCTTGTATCATAGAAACAAGACAACCAAAGTACATATATCAAAGATACATTGGTTCCAGTGGGTGGTCTCGAACTCGTGCCCTCGGTTTGCGTAACCATTGCACTGCCACTATACCACGGTCGCCTTTGACTGCGCTGTGTAAGTTTCGGCGGATTAGAAGAGCGGTGAACGACTGCGGTGGCAGCATGTGTGCGAATCTATACAGTCAATTACACAATATTTTTTATTTTTTTTATTGTGACTCGACATATGACAGCACCCCGCTTGATGTTAAGCCAAAGTGTGGTCCATGAATGAATGTCACTGCTACTACAATTTAATAACTGTGAGTAGCAATCACATCCACTATGCCGATTGTGTATACAATTAATAATATTGTAAAGTTTATACACATTCGTAAAACGGAAAGTAAATTGGTAACAAAATAATTACTGCGCAATGCCAGCACTCTTTTTATCTGCCGGAATAGTAGCGTAAACTTTAAAGACTAAGAAAAATAATCTTAGACAATACTAGGTTGCCTGAACCGAGTGACGACCATACTGATAAACAATAGGCGTCAAGGGAACATAGGAAAGTAAGCGATCGCGTGAATATTGGCAGCCTTCATAGTTGCACGGTTATAATTAAGCTCTATCACGGAAACAAGACTCTAGAGCTATCGAAATAAGGGTAAATTTCACTTAAAAGAAAAAGCTTCCATTCACTATATCCTTTCACATTAAAAAACAGAAAGGAATAAATTCACAGTAGAATAAGTATTTATTTACTTGTGAAAGAATAAGAAGCCTTATTGCATTGCTTTAGAGTCCAATTTTCACTGTAAATCTTATAATGTTTATGAATAAAAAAAATGAAATGAATGACAAACCTTTTATATCCTCTAATATTCCACATATTAACAACTAAAAGGCACTTAATGTATTAAAAATGCAATTAATATAAACTGTTTTAGTTACATGAGAATCCAAGATGGCGGCGTGAAATAAGAAATTATTATTATTATTAACAATTTTATGATCGAAAATGATAATTAGTAAAAGCATTAAATACAATTTTAAATCATAATTTATTAACCCAATGCAAACTGCGGGCCGACCGCGTAACTCAATGACAAATGAACTCCATTAATGAGCTTCAAAATTAAAATTCGACGTGGACGAACGGTTTAGCGACTGGTTTGTTGCGCGTAAAGTCCCGGGTTCGATCCCCGGTCGGAGCAAATATTTCTTTCATAGCTTTTATTTGTAATATTTAATAATAATAAATATTGCAAATATTAGTTAATAAAAAAAAAGAGATGGATATTTGCTTCGGGTCTGGTTATCAAGAGAGTGGTAGGCAGTGGTACCCAGTCTGCCGATCCGGGGTAGTACCACCACTTACAAGTATACAGACCGTGAAGTGATTTGGTCACGTTTCGGGATCAGCTTGTAAGTTGCCGGTTCCATCTAGGCCGGCATAGTGGATGTGATTGCTACTCACAGTTATTGAATTGTATTAGCAGTGACATTTATTCATGGACCACACTTTGGCTTAACATCAGGCGGGGTGCTGTCATATGTCGAGTCACAATAAAAAAAATATAAAAAAAAATCGCGACCGCGCAACACACTAAGAATCAATGTTCATTTTCATTAACAGTTCAAGCTCATAGAAACTCATTGTCCGAATGAAAGTAAGTTGTTTTTCACACTAACAGCGAATTGCAGTTGCGCGGTCGGCCCCTGATCCCGAAATGCGACTGAGTCCCATTACGTTCTGTACACTTGGTGGTGGTACTACCCCGGATCAGCCTCATTGGGGAATAAAGCGTGTATTGTATTCTGGGGCCGCTAACCAGACTGTTGAATACAATTTTACTATAGTCATTCACTCGTTAACTTTTCAAACTATTATCATTGGGGTTTTATTCTGTTTTTCTAAACAGAATAAAACCCCAATGATAATAGTTTGAAAAGTTAACGAGTTAATTAAGTTACCGGGTGTAAAAATACACATAGCCTATCCCTTTTAGCATATTCAATACTAATATTTAAATGTAAGGTTTTTTTTGCCTGGTTCCTATAATAATCTATCCGTCATAGGTAACAGTAAACATTCGTTGTTCACTTCACAATTCACTGACGTATGAAAAATAATATACAACTAAAAGCAGTTTCTCTTTTTGATACTTTATTCTAGTAGTTGTCAGTAACTTGACCTACAAGGAGTATTTTTAAGAACGATTATGACCTACGGCTGGTAGGCAATTTAACTGTTCGTATCAAAAACGATCCGTTTAACAGATATAGGAACTGGGCATTAATAGGCATCTATTTGAAAGATGCGTAAAGTGATATTCGATTTTATTAGCCTAAAATGCACAAACGGAAAACAACATAAAATTAAATAATTATATCGAATACTTTTTTTTCGTTTGCACCTTTCGTTTGTATCAAAATAAAACCTTTGGTTCAGGGTTTTGCTCTATTTCTTTTTACACCCGGTATAGGTTTTATTTATTAAAAAATGAACATGAATAAGTAGTCACATGGACACAGAATAAAATGCTTAGGTTACGTTCAGTTAACCTACCGTGTGGTGAAACCTTCGTAATTCTTACTATCTTCCTGCTGTGGTTTGAAACTGGAGAAAGTCGACGTTTGAGGCGACTTCGGACCAAAAGTGCCACCGTTGTACGACTTATTCACCGTCGAATAGTTCGAGTGAGATTGACTCTCCGTGTGAGATGTTTGACCATACGTTTGTTGATTCGTTTGGAAACTTTGTTGGCTTGTTGGGAAACTTTGTTGAGTTGTTTGGAAACTTTGTTGTGTCGGAGTGAGTGGAAGAGGAGAGGATCCGTAAGTTTGTTGAGTGTGGGAATAACTTTGAGTGGGAGTGTGAGGGAGTGGGGATGGGGTGAACGGTTGTTGTGATGGGTTGTACGTAGTGGGGGGTTTGGGTGATGTGTAACCGTAGGGGGAGCCATGGATGGAGTGGTTGAGTTGTTGTATGCTCTGCGTTGTGTTGTTGTGCGTGTATTGGGTGCTGTTCGGGGAGTATGTTGTGTTTATGATATAGCTGCTGTTGTTGAGTGTTGGCGGTTTGAATCTGAAAAAACCAATTGGTATTAGTGATGTTACTATTATTTATAAAACAAAAACTATATCAAACATTCATTATATCAGTCTGTAAAGTCCTCCGATTCCTAGTCGGAGCAAAGATTTTTTGCACAACACTTATTTGTAATATTTACTTATAAAATCAAACAATCAAATTGTCACGCCTTTTTCCGGATAGGACGAGACAATAAAGCGCCACCTGCCACGATCCTGACACAACTACCTCGCTTATAAATAATATAAAATGAATAATAAAAATATAAAAGATATTTGCTCCAGGTCTGAGTACTGCTCATCGTCAGATTCTAGCATGGCTTAGGAAAGGCATGACTAGGCCGGCATAGTGGATGTAACTTCTACTTACAGCGTAAAGTGAAAAGTAAGTAGGAAACAAAACAAGTTACTGCGCTCTTTTTATCTGCGGGTACCTGTACCTGTGTTGTGCGGACGAGTCGCTCGTATAGCCCACGCACAGATCCGTGTCCGTGTCATCGCCAGAAGTATCGCCGGTCTTCAGTCTGTACTTGGCCTGCCTTATGGCGCTCAGTCTGCCGCGCGCTTCCTCCAGCTCCTTCTCAATGCGGAGCACTTCGGACCTACAATAATATAAACATTATTATCAATTTCACGCCTCAGTTCCCAAAGAGACAGTTAGAGATTATAGAGGACCACTTTCTAGGAACCTGACACAACTTTTTAGCCGGCATAGTGTCGTCGACTGAGGCAACCGCTAACTAACTCAGTTTGTTCAGTCGATGGCACTCTAGGACCTCCTTTTGCTTATTATCAGCTAAGTCGAGGTTAGATGTCAAGATTTGTAATATTTAATAAAATTATTAAATATTACAAATAAACGCCATGAAACAAATATTTGTTCCGACCGGCAATCGAACCCGGGACTTTCCGCGTTTTCCTAGTTGCCGTTTCCACCTAGGCCAGCATAGTGGATGTAACTACCACTTACAATGATTGAACTGTAGTAGCAGTCAGTCACCTCTATTCATAGCCGCACTCTAGTTTAACATCAGGCGGGTGCTGTCATATGTCAAGTCACAATAAAAAAACAATGTGAAGACGGACTACTAAAGTGCTTGTATCATAGAAACAGGACAACCATAGTACATATATCAAAGATACATTGGTACCGGTGAGTGCCACTCGGCTTACGTAACCATTGCACTGCCACTACACCACGGTCGCCTTAAAGTATCTGCATACCTGGCATCAATCTCCTGCGCAATCCCACCAACCATACGTCTGTTCAGCACCAAGCTGCGCTCGTCCTCGTGCCTTATGCTATCTCTTGCAGCTGACACCAGGTTGTCCGTTGACCTGATCACTTGGGCACCAGCCGCTTGCAGGCGGCGGGTCGATTCTGAGCTAGGGTCCGCTTTCACCTGTAGATATAGATTTTCATTAAAATTTGCTCGGCTAGGTTGGCAATGTATATATTTTGCCAAAGTGTCATGGGTGCAACTTTTTGTTGACGACTGGCGGGACGAACGGTTGACGATTGGTTTGTTGCGCGTAAAGTCGATCCCCGGTAGAAGCAAATATTTGTTAATAAAAAAAAGAGATGGATATTTGCTTCAGGTCTGGTTATCAAAGAGTGGTAGGCAGTGGTACCCAGTCTGCCAATCCGGGGTAGTACCACCACTTACAAGTATACAGACCGTGAAGTGATTTGGTCACGCCATCTAGGCCGGCATAGTGGATGTGATTGCTACTCACAGTTATTGAATTGTAGTAGCAGTGACATCCATTCATGGACCACACTTCGGCTTAACATCAAGCGGGGTGCTGTCATATGTCGAGTCACAATAAAAAAATATTACAAATAAAAGCTATAAAACAAATATCCTGCTCCTATTGAACCCGGGACTTTACGCGCAACAAACCAATCGCCAACTTTTCGTCCACGCCTGTCGTCATTTAGTATAGCTTGTCTAACTATAAATGACGCGCCCCTCCACTTTATTAGTTTATTTAAATGTGTGAATGCAAACATTACTAACTATACTACCATACTTCATCAGCGTGCTCCTCCTTTTGTGTCTAACCAGCAACTGAATGACCAATTACAATTGCATTTTCGGTGTGTTGCATTCATATTTTATGTTTTCTCGTGTGCGCAAATGCGGTAGAGGTTCGCGTCATTTCGGCTTAGACAAACTAAAGCTTTGTATAGAAATGCCGAAATTCTCTTACCTTGCAAGCGACGAGCAGTTGTGCAGTTGAGGAGGCCACCTGTCTCGCAGCAGAGACAAGCCTCTCCTCAGAGCCAGCGCCCTGGACTAAGGCATTGGCGCTCTCGGCCAACGAGTGAGCTGCTGCGGCGACCAATCTGGCCGCGGAGACCAAACCTTCGGACCATTGGCCGTCGTCCGACGAGGAGGTTGGTCGGCGGGCTACTTTACCCTGAGGAGGCGAATAATACGTTATATCAGATAATATTGTATATTAATAATAAAATAAAAAGAATAACTGAATAGAATAAGGAATAGTGTGATAGATGTGATTTGAAAGAGGATGTAGTGACAAGGATTGACTAAGGGATGCTGCGATGGTTTGGGCACATGGAAAGGATAAGTGAAAGTAGGTTGACAAAAGGAATTTATAAATCTTATGTGGATGGATGCGATAGTAAGCCGCATAAAATTAGATAAGATAAGATATAAATATTTAAAGAGATAAATATTTATTCGAAGTTCCTTATAAAACATGTACCAATATAAAAATTAGAATTACAATTAAATTACTCTATGCCTGGGGCAACATAGCAATTATAATAGGACATATTTAATCATTTAATATACAGATTTGTAAACCCGTAATGTAATGTATTTAAAAAATTTAGGAACATTTTAAAATCTGAAGGACCAAAGGGTAGGTGCAAAAGCGCTGACGGCTCGAAAAACCCAGTCAGTCGCTTTTGTCCCCGGCACTATTAAAGCTGTGTCATATTTTCTTTTAAGCCTTCAATACGAGATCTAATAGATGCTCTTTAGTTTAATATATACATAAAATTGTTTCTTACCTGATCAATGAGTTCTCTCTGTGATGCGCTGGCTGCCCTCACCAATGCGGAGGAAGCCGCTATTATAGACTTCGCTGCCTCCAAGATCATCTCGTCGAAGTTTAGACTCTCATCAGCTTCCTGTTCAATGCAAATTAGAATAAATCATACTAATCCATTGCAACATAATAATGTAACTCATATATTAAAGTAAGCCGGTTCCAACTAGGCCGGCATTCATGGACCGCATTCCAACTAAACATCAGGTGGGGTTCATGTACATATCTAAACACAAAAATAACTTAAAAAAGAGTAGCATAAAAATTGCCTAAACAAATATTGAGGGATTCGCAGCATTTATACGAGTATATGGGAAATCATTCATTTTGGGCTTCTATGTACTACTGTTGTAATGTCCAATGATGAAAAAATATATAAATGGTAATTTAGATACTTGCATTGATAAAACTAATAACAATTTTGCTTTTAATTGCTGTGTAATTAAGTTATTTGGGAAAAAGATATGGATTTTGTATCGTCTGTTAATCGCAAAGACACGCTATAATAACAGTTCTGCTTTGAACTGTCATAATTATAGTTTGATCATTTTGCATAATAAAGGATATATTCCAATTACATTATAATCTTCGTACATCAAACTATATTAAAATGTATATGCAACTGTTAATACAATTAAGCCCAAGTCCCCCATACAATATTAACCCTTTATTTATGTGATATTTTACTTATTACTATTATTACTGCTTGTTCCTACATTAATGCTGGGCATGGAAGAATAAAAGTAGGATTAATGCTGTAGAAACGCACAGTCATCAAGGTGCACACCCTATATGGGGTGACAAATATGGTTGAAATAATAAATACAGTTGTGTGATAAATGTGATTTGAATAAAGATTTCTTTTCAAAGACCTAGAAAGATATATTGGGATGGTTTGGGCGCATTCAAAGAATAAATAAAAGGAGATTGACGAAAGAGATTTATTTTAAGAACTTAAGTGTTCCTTAATCAAATGTAGGACATTATTTAAAAAAAACAGGGGTGGTCGTAACCAAAGAGCATGTACGAAGAGGAATGTGAAGAGAGTTGTGTCAGTATCGTGGAAAGTTTCACTCTGTTGTCTGCTTTTTCCTGTGGGAATTATTTAATTTCAACAAATAACAATTTACAAAAATCTTCTTTGTTTCATATTCTTCTGCGGTGGCCACAATGATGAATAGTTCTATGATCAGTAATAATATGTTTGACTCCTGGGTGAACATCAAAAGGCACAACCAAGAATATCAAACATATCTCACCGACGCATAGATTCGTCGCTTCACGTCGATGCGCTCGGCTACCTGTCAACCTGTGGCATTCGGTGGGGAAAGAGGGAGATAGACGTATGGAAAAGTGTTAATTTGAATATACAGTTCTACATATACAACGTGTAACAAAGGGTCGAAATAATATTTAAAGACAGTATAGGTGACATTGCCAAAACTTTAATGGTATTTTTTTAAAGAGAATTTAATAATTTATTTGTAAGAAGAATCTTGAGCTCATATACACACATATCTTAAAATATTATTTCGAGCTTTTGTTACACGTAGTATAATTATATATTTTTTATTGTGACACGACATCTGACCTCGACCTGCCTGATGATAATAAGCAAGAGGAGGTCCAAGAGTGACGACGACTGCAAAAAAACGAGTTAGTTCCCGGCTATATATGTGGTGTTTACCTGTACTTTAATTGTTTGCCTTGGTCTCAGTGCGTCCAATTTCTTAGCTGCTGCGTCAATGGAAGCTGCGGCACCCAATAGCTCATGTTCAGCTATTACTGTCGGGTCCTCGGGGTCGACCCAATCAGATCCTTGAATGTTATAAATAACAGCTTTTTATTAAGGCTTCATGATAAACTTAGGGTATTATTATTAATTATTATTATATATAATGATTAAATAAATTAACGCTCTTGAAATGCGGTCGTTAAGGAGTTCATGTGAAGTGACGATAGCGGATAGAATAAGGAATAGCACATTGCGTGATAGATGTGGTTTGAAAGAAGATAATGACAAGAATTGATTTTTCTTGAAATTTCGAAATTGATTTGGAATGATCTATCCCTACGCAAAGCCGGGGCGGGTGGTGGCTAATAATAAAATAAATAAAAAAACTGTCTTAAAACTGGGCTGCCTAGTGCCCATAACCGTAGAGCTTGTATGAAGAGAATTGTGGATGTGAAGAAAGCGAGGGAGTTGTGTCAGGATCGAGGCAAATGGCGCTTGTCTCTGCCTGTCCCTGTGGGAGAATGGCGTGACAATTTAATTTGATTGATTGATAAATTAAAACAAATGTATCGTTGTTACCTTTAATAATATCGACGACAGCGATCAAGTCCGCCGTCGCGGTGGCAACGCTGCGGCACAACCCTGGCAGGGCGTCCTTGGCCGATGGATTGGTGACTGCGGTCAATACGCCCGCAAGTAGTGCCGCATACCTCTCGGCTGCCGTTGCGCCGCACTGCAGCACACGGGTGCGGGACTCCTCGCTGTCACTGCACGCGGAGTACGCGGCGCCCTGGGTGAAGGTTGCAGTTTTTTTTAATGTAACACGACACATGACTTAGCCTCATGTTAAGCTAAGTTATTGAATAGTAGTCGCATCCACTATGCCCGCCTAGTTGAAACTGGCAACTTACAAAGTGGTCCCGAAACGCGACCAAATCACTTTACGGTTTGTGTAAGGACTTCATTATAAAAGTAAAAAAATGTAAATTATACATTCGAAATGAAAAAATTGACTTTTAATAATTTTTCAACGTAGATGATTGTCAAATACCGCTTTTGTTCACTTCCCATAGTGCGTCGACATAGTTTTTTTTTCACAATATGGCGTCAAGTGATCGCCATATTGTATTTTGATTATTCGGAAGATTAGGACTTACCTCTTGATTGAGGTAAGAATTATCAAAATTGACATACGCGTCTAAACTCTAGTAAGTTTAGACGCGTATGTCTAGGAGAAACAAACATATATACATTGTAATATAATTTATATATATATATATTTAGTTTTTATTAACAATCCTAAATTATAAAAAAAATACCCATTTGCAATTCGAGTAACCTCACCTTACAAGCGTGTAATAAGTCGACCACACTCCTCCTGCCTCTGTTAGCGGCCGCCACTAACAGATCCTGCTGCCCGTCAGCTGCTGAACTGACCGCTGACACGGCACTCGCAGTCGCCGCGGTCAGTCCGCGAGCAGAACGGACCAACTCCTCAGCTGTGGAAGAGTGGGATGGTGCACCAGGTGATAGGAGTACCTGGAATATTTCATTTATTTATATATTTTTTATTTACATTTCTATACTAAGCTACTAAAGTGCTTGTATCCATAGAAACAGGACAACCAAAGTACATATATCAAAGATACATTAGTACCGGTGAGTGGTTTCGAACCCGTGCTCTCGGTTTACGTAACTATTGCACTGCCACTACACCATGGTCGCCATTAAGAAAAAGAAGTACAACCTGCCACTTCAGGGGTCTTTACACCTTAAAGTGGTGGATGGAAATGGTAGGTGGATCTCGGAGGCTGCACACTACTTTTCTGTCTTACGTATACCCTTATTCAATAAATGATGAGAATCGTAGATGTAGAGCAAGCAAAAATAATAATTGTGGCACTCCATTGTTTTTTTTTATTGTGACTCGACATATGACAGCACGCCGCTTGATGTTAAGCCAAAGTGTGGTCCATGAATGAATGTCACTGCTACTACAATTCAATAACTGTGAGTAGCAATCACATCCACTATGCCGGCCTAGATGGAACCGGCAACTTACAAGCTGATCCCGAAACGTGACCAAATCACTTCACGGTCTGTATACTTGTAAGTGGTGGTACTACCCTGGATCGGCAGACTGGGTACCACTGCCTTGTCTCACATGTCTGGCATTGTCTCTGCCCATCTCTGTAGGAGTTAAGGCGGAACAATATTTCATTTTTTAATTTACATATTTATACTAAGCTACTAAAGCACTTGTATAATAGAAACAGGACTGCCAAATTACATTATATCAAAGATACATTGGTACCGGCGAGTGGTTTTGAACACCGCGGTCGCCTTAATTGTAAGGCTTGATGTACCTACCCCAATCTCCTGTGCGATGGCCTCAATGGTGCTCTCCAAAGCTCTAACGCCACGCGTGTGCTCATCCTCAACAGCCTTCACAGTCTTCAGCAACGATGTCACGTTTGTTACCATTACCTACAAATTATAAACATTTCATTAGCCATTAATTTATATTTAAAAAAAAAAAAAAACTTGGTTCGAGACTAATTCATGGTCACATTGCAAAATGAATGCATGTGATTGGTTTAATTTGAATTGCGTAATACAAATTCAACCATTGAGGTGCTTCGATGTCGCAACTGTCAAATCAAATTATTGTTACTGTGCAAGTGGAGTTGTCAAAATAGCGAAAGTAGTATGGACGGGCGACTGCAAGGACAGATAGTGCAATTTTGAAATTAACAATCAATCAAATTGTCACGCAAATCCCGACACAACTCCCTCTCTTCCCTCACATTCACAATTCTCTTCATACAAGCTCTGTGGTTATGGATATCTCCGATTTGGTCGGCAAACACCCTCCTGGGCCTGCCTTGTTTAACGTATCCATTGACATGAGATTTATAAAATCTTTTCGTTAAAATGAAAACCATAGAGGTAAATGGTAAAAATAAATGTTCTAAGCAGCACTTATAGATTTCTACCTCGTCTTTTCACACCGCACGGGTCGGGGGAAGCATTAGCATGCGACAATCGAACTAAAAGCTTCTTTGTAGAACAATCTACAAGTAAAATATGCTTTACCAGGTTAAAGGTTTTCTGTCGCACAGGTTCTTGTGACACCAGACCTTGACCCGCCTGTTGATAAGCAAGAGGAGGTCGAAGAGTGACGACGACTGAAAAAAAACCTAAAAACGTTGTTGCCGAGATTCTAATATTTTGACACTGACAGATGCACAGTTACAAATCATTGGCGGTCACGAGATCGACTTCACAGGACTATACATTTACATGGCTTAGTCTCGAACTAAAGTGTGCTTTATTTAAAACGAGTGATAATTCTATTGTTCACAGGGCATGACCAAAAGAGCAGCAGGTTAACCGTAAATGGTAAGTTTCGTCTTTGTAACATAAGATTAACTATAAGGACGAAGAGAATTGCAGACGCGAAGTAAGTGAGAGAGTTGTGTCAGGATCGTGAAAAGTGCCGCTCCACTCTCGTTGATAAACTGATCTAAAGGACATATACAAGCCCGCAAAACAAATATATTCGTAGGAAGTTTATTTATGACTCGTTGTAATTAAAGCCTAAAAAAGTATTATTATTATTTTATTATTAAATAATGCTATAATTGCCACAGTGCGTACAAGCATCATGCGAGCTTTAACATCCACCATTTATAAAAGAAGCTATATACAGAGTGTGTGAGTTATTAGAGTATCACGGAAATTATTTTATGTAACAGCGTAAAATAGATACAACATATGCCTAGCTGTTGAAATGCATATAACTTAATATATACAAAATAAATAACTTTAAACAAATATTTTTCAGTTAAACTCGAAAGCTCCAAAGCTCCTGGCTTAATATAACGGTAAGGAATCATCAATAGGTCCTACAAAAAAGGTTAATAAATAAATGTTTCTTTTTCAACATAATTATAATTAAAATTAAATATATAATATATTAATTAAGACACAAAATACATTCGTAAAAACAGACCCATCGACAATATCCTTTTTTTAAAAGCGATTAAAACAACCCCGTATATAATATTTGATAGATAAAGCAATTCTTTTTCAATATTGGACCTGAATCAATGAAATTTCCTAAAAAAAAGAATACACTGAAATAGATAATTTAAATTTTGCGATAAGACCTCGAGAGAATTTTAAAAGGCATGATATTTAAAATGTTTCTCGCTTGAAAGGTACACCACCCCTAATAACGCTTTAAAAGGTCACAGTAACATCATAGCGGAAAATATTCTCAACCGCTCCGTTTATGAATGTTGTCTAATCCTTGTATTGATAATATCGTTTTCAGCGATAAGCGGGGCGATAGCGATTGTAAAAATATATCGTCCCGTTATTCACTTGTAGGTAAATTATTAAGAAAGAAATTGACAAGTTACTCATACTTTTTAAAGCGTTGTTGCCACGTGTGTAATTTTATAAATTTTATTTATTTTGCGTTAATCACTTAGAAGAAATAGCGATCAGCGGGCGTTTAAGCAAACTACACCATATTGTTTCCTTGCCCAGGAAATATAAGACAGCGCAGAAACTAAAATATACGTAGAGATGCAAAAATCTTCATTAAAAATAACATACACATTTAAACTTAATATATTACATTCAAAATCATTTATTTAAATTAAATTAAATGACCACTAAGAAGAAACAAGTTTGAAATAAGCGTTGCTTAGGCGATCTAGCGACCTATCAGTACTTGGCGGTTGTTTGTCAAGAAACGATCGTAAAGTTGAGTTTTGGAATCAGGAGCATGGCGTACTACTGCTGCTTGCAGATGTTGTGGCAGGAGTCGCCTCCTATCACTAAACTCAAGCTAAACATCAGTTTAACTGTTGTTCATAATACTACCATTAAACGCTATAACGTCCTCTTTGCTGTCTAGTTACGCTCAAACGATTCTAATTAATTTAAACTTCATTATATTCAAGAGTTTTGCCAATTAGTATAATGAGAAAAGGTGGTGATGAAAAAGGTTGCCAATCCCTGGTGTAATATTTGAATAATAGTTGACATCTGCCTCATATTCCCCAAGCATTAGTAAAGAAATGTGTTTAGCTGCTATTGTATTAAAACTTAGCTATAGATAACACCACTACACTTTTAGCTAGAGAACTTGCGCACTTTACTGGAGATAGCTGTAGTGTGAAAATACTAGTTGTACGTGACACAATCTCCAGCGTATTAGGCAGTACACGACTTTCCCTCGACAAAGGTAGACGTGTGGCATAATACATTGGCGAGCCTGTGATTGCAGTAATCCTTAGTTATCTGTGTTACTACTGCATGAGTAGTAACACAGATTCGACCCCGGTATCTTAGAGTGTCGATACTGGTCGACATTACTGGGAGAATCAAGCAGTAAGGTCAAGAGCGGCATTTTTTTAATTCTTGGTCGGACATTTGATCTTGTCTTTCCTGGTGCTAAGGATAAGTAAAAGAGCGCCGACGGTAGAATAAACCGATTCAAGTTACGGTCACCTCAGTCGCCGTCACTACAATTAATTGATTTCAATTTGATTAATACCACTCTACTTACAGTTAAAGCACTAAAAATGTTTTTTTATTTTTTTATTGTGACACGACATTTGACCTCGTCCCGCCTGATGATAAGCAAGATGAGGTCCAAGAGTGACGACGACTGAGAAAACCTAGTTTGTTCTCGACTGTCTCAGCATTCATTCATTGATTTTTAAATTTACATAATTCTATTGACTTGATCTCAACAGACACTCGCTGCGAAAGTTCTCTTGCAAGAGCGAGACGGTATAAGATAGAAAGAGTAGGCATGCCACACCAAACAAGGACGTAACATACACAACAACAATAAAAAAAACTGCTAAACACAAATCTATTCAACAATTTTGACCAATGATACGAATGTGTGTGCGATGAAGAAATTTTGATATACCCTCTTTTGGAAACTGAGATGGACGATGGTAGAAATAGATTTATACGGTTTAGTGATACATACTATAGAAACATTGCTGGCAAAGTTATAACTTAGATATCAAAGATATGTCGCTGTAATATTTTTGAGTTTACTTTAAGTTAAGTTAACACAAAATTCTTGCTTTTAAAACACAATTATTTTCAAGTCCTAATTTTATCAACATGTGTAATAATTTATTTAAATATGACATTGTTTTCAATTTGTCTGAAGACCAGCTCTGGCCTCAGACCCTAATGATAAATAGTTTTATTTTTCAACATAGTTTCTTACTACTGTGGATTATTGTATAAATCATGTTTCCACCATCGCAAAATTCCAAGTGAACCGAAATAACCAAAATGAATGTACTCTAAAACACCATGCCTTTCACAAAATCGCAAACCGTGCTCGTTTGTTACGATGTAATGATGAAGGGCGTTAATTAACTTAGAACCAATTTGCGAACCGATTCATCATGGTGGCAGGACACGTCTTCCAATTCGCGAAACTTCTCATTCGTTATCCCATCTAATATTTTCAATTGTTCTTCCATGCGACTATTAGGTCTTGACCTTCGCGCTCTGTCTCTATAACCAACAACAGTTCGTATTCTATTCAGTTCAACATCATCAGTGCTTCCTTTCTTCAGCATCTCCTCGTAGAATCTCCACCAATTATCTATTGAACCATATTGCTGTTCCCTGCTTTTAAGAACGTCTTCGTAAATTTGCCACCAGTTATTAGCGTAATATTCTATTGGATATGTCCTAGTTAGGTCGAAAATCTCCAAATTGTTCTCAGATTTGTGTCTCTTGCTTTTCGTTCTGTTTAGAGAACCCGTATACGTTTCCATATGTCGTTTAGTTCTATCTTTCGATTGTATATTTAGAATAACGTTTCTGTGATACGTTGGTGACGCAGATTTTGTTTCTCTGACTAAATCAACTGCTAGATTCTCTTTATTATTATACCTTTCAATTATCTCCTTATAATATTTCTCTAATAAACAAAGTTCTTCGTAAGTATATTCAGTTATGTCAATTTTAGTGTAAATATCTATTATATCTTGTATATTAACTATTTTAGTTTTATTCCTTTTAAATTCAACGTTTGATAATGATTTTAATCTATCTATTAATGGATCGAAGCCTTTGTATAGGAAATCTTTTTTAGCAAATTCAATAAGTTTAAGCACCATTTCTTCATATTTTTCATTATATTCCAAATCTTTTTTAATTGATTTTGCATTATCAACGTCATCTATAAAACTTTGTAATGTTTCTTTCTCTTTAGTGTACCTATCAATTAGATCTAAGTCTAGATTTAGTTCATGGCCGCTAAATCTAGCTAGTTCACGTCTAGTTTCTTCCATTTTATCTAAATTTCTCTTAGCGAGTGCTTTCCATCTTTCCGAGTCATCCGTAAACATTTTCCAAAACTCATTTTTACTACTGTCTTTAGTAATAACTTCAGGTTTAACTAATATTGCAGTTGGTTCACTTTTTTGTGTTTGTTCTGGTGTTTTAGGTTCAACATTAACTGATCTAGCTGTAACAGTGTTAACTGTAGTTGGCTCATCGTGAACTGTGTCAACTTTAACTGGTTCAGCTTTAACAGGGTCTATCTTCATTGGTTCAATAGATTTAGGCTTATGTGTTCTGTAGTCATTAACATCTAAATTAACAATTAAATTAACTGGTCTTACTTTTTTTACCTTAAATATTGGATTTCTTAATTTAACATTATGTTTTTCGTCTAACTTTGCTTTCTTAGTTGGTACCGTTGTTTGCATCGTTCTTATTGTAACTTCAGTTATTGTCTCTTCAGTTTCCGTATCCAGATCTTCAATAACTTGAGAAAGGCGTTTCATCTCACTATCTAAATCGTTACTAGCTTTGACTCTAAGTTTAACATCATAAGAGTCAATTTTCTTTGACGCTTCAACGACTAAATCTACAAGCTCTTTAATTTCACCCAAGAGTATGTTTTCACCATACTTTAAGACCCTCCAATCCATGTGTATTAGACTGTTTCTAGCTGCTAAGTTGTATCTAAAGTTTAGGTCGTCATTCTTCGGCATTTGCTCCGGGTGGCACATAAAACTTTCTATATAGGAAATAGCATCTTCACAGTTATCATAAAATATTGATGGAGAGACGTCGTCGTCTTGACTTGAATAGTCTAACAGCTTAATAAGCTCGTCTTCTTGATCTGATACGAACAAATCGGTCTCAGAGTCGCATGAATTCTCTTTACTCATTAAATGTATTGAAGAGCGTCGGTTTTTAGGCTGTAATGGTTTCGCTGTTGGCAGACTCCAGCGTTTTGTATCCTTTATTCTCTATTTCAATAACAAATAAAACATTAGTCATCTCACCAAGTCCAATATTGATTTGACCTCAAATGGCCTGCTCATAAGCAAGAAGGTCTAACGTGATAGTGACTAGGCAACCCCAGTCATCACGTCGAGTTTTATATTTTACAATAAATAATTGGTTAAGTTTAAATATAATAGTCCTTAGGTTATTATTGTTGTAAAAATGTGGGTAGATTTATAACAACTTTTAAAACGCGTTAGTCTGCTTCTGACCATAGCCGAGGTAACATAAACAATAACTTAGTGACTTTTATATTTATTCATAATAAATATTATAGCAGTACTATTTTAATAGACTTTATGCTATTTAAAAAATATATTCTTATAGATGAAAAGTCACAACTCTCAAAAGAATTGATTCTAGAAAAAGCGACTTACAAAAATTGACTGGGCGATACCCAAGTCATTTTAAGTGACGTTTTCTTTAAAGCATTACATTGAAATCACTATAAATAAAATATTAAGAAAAAATTCTAACTACCCTATTCTATTGTGAACTGCTACAAATGTTCTTGTTAATTTTATTTATTATTTAACTATTATTAGAGGTTATTATTTGTTACAATAAATTATACCTTTATTATATTTATATTAAATATGGATTATTTTTTTGTTAAATAAATGTTTTTTGGGACGGGTTTAAATACACAGTCCACAATTTAAAAAATCTATAAATAAGAAAACCCCAAAATATACATATTTTATTGTACAAATTATTAAACTAAAAAAAAAACAAATATACAAAGTAGTACCTTAGCGGTCTGCTTGAGCGTGTCCATGTCTGGATGTGCGACGTGTTTCCCTGAGGCACCTTTGGTCGCGTGTGCCAAGTCTCTGAGGGCAGCGGCAACATCCCTGGCAGCGTGGAGGAGCATCACTTGAAGTTCTGGGTTCGCGCTGCCAAGGGATGCGGCGCCCAATTTGCTCACCTCAGCCAGTGACACTATTGGATGATATTCAGATTATAGTGGATGGAATAGAGGATTCAGACTGACATCCATTGGATCATGCTATATGCATCCTATCATTAATCGCGCAGACAATAGTATGCTGGCAGATTTTTTTTTTTTAGTGTGATACGACATATGGCAACACCCCCTGGAGTGTGGTCCAGGAATAGATGTCACTGCTTCTCCAATTCAATAATTGTAAGTAGCAATCACATCCACTATGCCGGCCTAGTCGGTAACGGCAACTTACAAGCTGATCCTGTAAGTGGTGGTACTAACCTGGCAGTGGTACCAGACAGGGTACCACTGCCTACCACTCTTTGATAACTAGACCCGAAGCAAATATTCACCTCTTTTTTTATTAACAAATATTTGCTCCGACCGGGAATCTAGCCCGGGACTTTTCGCGCTTTGTTGCTAACCATTCGTCAACGCCTGTCGTCAAAACATACATCAAATATACATTGGTACAGGCAAGTGGTTTTGAACCCGTGCTCTCGGTTTGCCTGACCATTGCACTGCCACTACACCACGGTCGCCGTAATTAATAAGTAATTATACCTATGGTGTTTGTGGCACTTTGAGCTGCTTCAGCGAGTTGTTGTTGTGAACCAGCAGCGCCCCCTACCAGGGTTTTCGTATCCTCCACCAAACGCTTCGCCGTCTTCAGAATACTCTCACGGTGGTCGGAGAAGGACGAGTGTTCATTCTCAGACTGGAGGGTACCTGGAAATAATTATCATCTGAACTGTAGTAACAACCATTCTCATTGTGTTAGGAAGACAATCAAGCGCCATTTTTGACATTGAGTGTTGTCCAGACCCTGGATACTACTAGTTATGTCTGTATAGAAGAAAGAGGCGCTTCATTGATCCTGATTCTCCTCGGAGGGAAATCCCTAGTCTTATTATTATTATTGCTAATATTTATTAAAATTTACAATGATTTATTTACACTTATAAAATAAGTAAAAGGAGATTGACGAAAGAACAAATCTAATGTTGGATGGATGCGTTAAACGAGGCAGGCCAAGGGTATTTCTTTAACATGCCTCTTAGAAAAGCATATAAAAGCACCTCTGGCCGGCATAGTGACGCCGACTGATGCCACAATAAAATAACTCAGCATACCAGCACTTGCAAATAATATAGTTGTCTCCAAATCTCCAATGATTGCTGCAATCTTGGCAGCGCCATCTATGCACGCCTGGGTGCCCTTCGAGCCTGCTTGCAGCGCAGACAGCACAGACACGACCTAAGAACAAACAATTTTACTATACTAAGCTACTCATCATCATCAGCGAAAATACGTCCACTGCTGGACATAGGCCTCCCCCTTAGAACGCCATTTCGAACGACAAGATGCCACTTGCATCCACCGGTTATTCGTGACTTTCACTATGTCGTTCAGTCGACCTTGTGAAAGGCCTACCTTCGCTGCGTCTTCCGGTTCGTGGTTTCCACTCAAGTAACTTTCTTCCCCATAGGTTGTCGGTTCTTCGAGCTATGTACTTAGCCACTAAAGGCTTGTATCATAGAAACAGGACGACCATAGTAAATATACATCAAAGATAAACCCGTGCTCTCGGTTTGCTTAACAATTGCACTACCACTAAACCACGGTGACCACAATTATAGGCAGAATCAGTTTTAGGAACAGAATCATAGACATCTAAACAGTATTACATATGGACATTACGTCTAGGCCGGCCCAGTGGATGCGACTGCTACTCGTTGGTAATCCACTGTAGTAGTAGTAGTCATCATTCATGTGTACAGAACGTGAAGTGACTTATAGTCATCCTTCGGACATATCAACGACTCGACATAATAGAGCACCCCGCCTGATGTTAAGCTGTAGAGCGGGCTAATAATGGAGATGAGTTCTACTACAGTTAGATAACTGTAAGTAGCACACCCACTATGCCGGCCTAGTTGGAACCGGCAATTTAGAAGCTCATCCCGAACCGCGACTAAGTCACTTCACAGTCTGTATTGCGGAGCATTATTCCACATGTTATAAAAGGAAAGGAGATTTCCCAGCCGGTGGTCTCTCCGTTGGAGCGTGATTACTTTGTCGGTAAATCGTTTGCGAGATATTGAACGCGCAATCTCATTGGTTCAAGTGGCCATCTGCGAACAAATTGCGCTGGCGATAAGTGCAACGCCATCTATCCATCGGCGCAGACACTATCTCTGGCACGCCCTCTATTGCCTATAGAGTAGCGCTACACCACTTACTAGTGTAGCGCGGTCGCTACACTAGTAAGTGGTGGTACTACGCCGGATCGGCAGACTGTGCACTATTACAAGAAAAATGCGTGTCTTAATAAAATATATAAATTACCTTCTCGCCAACATCGGCCGCTGCATCGGCGACGTGCCTCTGTGTCTCGCTGTTGTTGGCGACGCGACACTGTGCGCCCTCGCGTATTATATTCTGACACGACTCGCCCAAATCAGCGACGCACGTGCGCAACCTGAACAATAATAATAAAGTGAAGAAAAAAATACACTAGGTATAGTATTTTCTTAGATTTTGTGCGAACATTGATTAATGAATTAAACAAATTTACAACTTTACAACAACAAAAATACAACTTCCGCAACGAGAGAGGCGTTACACCATTCCAGCGTCACGGCATTCGATTTTACTGCGACCCGATGCATAGTTATTTAACTGTCGCCTCCAGATTAAAAGAAGTAACGGCCGGCTATAATAACACTTCTATATATATTTTATTTATTGTTATTGTATTAAGCTACTAAAGTGTATGTATCATAGAAATAGAACAACCAAAGAACATAGATCAAAGATTCATTTGTACCGGCAAGTGGTTTTGAAGTGACGACTCTCGATTTGAATGATCATTGCACTAGCACTACACCACAGTCGACTTTATACATGTTACAATAATGCTTGCAAGCAAATTTAAACTGGCATACCTAGTAGGTACATCGTTGACAGCGGTGGTAGCTGCTGCCCCAACTGCGTCGTGGGAGAGCAACTCATACTTGCGCACCAGCTCTGAGCTAAGCGGTGACAGACGCTCACTTAGGGAGGCACTCGAGGACGCTGTGCACTGAAATTTAAAAAAATTGTTAATCGACCAATGACAGTCAAAGATTTTTTTAGTTTGTTTCTTCCATTCTCCAAAGGCAAAAGGATACATAATCCATATAGCCTAAAATGTTCTTATTATGTCTTCAGTAGATAAACGATGAAAATTAAATACCATTCTTTACAACTACAACTATTCTTTGACAACCAGACCCAGAGCAAATATCCACCTCCTCTTTACTTACCATATCAGTGGCCAATCTTGCTATCTCCTTTGCATTGGCGACCATTCTTGTTTGGTAGTCGACGAATGAGTCGGTCTCATCATACGTTCCCACTAGAGACATCCTGCGATATAAACATTTATTATCAATCAATCAATCAAAATTGTTACCCCCCACAACCCACAAATAGGGATAGAAGAAAGGAAGCTCCATAATCTTGTAATATTACTTTTGTTTTCTTAACATCCACAATTCTTTTAATAATAATTCCAAGGTTATCGGTCGTAGTTCATCAGATACCTTTATCGACCGTCAATCTAATATATTCGCCTCGTCATATTATTGTCGGACAACCGACAAGTGGAATGCCTGTCCTATAACCTTGGATCCTTTAAGCGAAGCGTGAAAAAGCACCTCGGGTCGGTAAATTGACGGCGACTTAGTCGTTTATCAGCCGCCGGCACTCTTGTTACCTCCCTTTGCTTAACATCAGGCAAGCAAGGGGAGGTACAATTACCTTCCAAAATGTATAAATAAACAAATATCTTACCTATGTTGTGTCAATCTAAGTATAGATCTTCCAACGGAGTCAATGAGACCACCAACTTGACCCAAATGTGATACCAGTGCGCGCGTATGGTCCAATAATTCGGTCAGCGCCGACGTCATGTCCGTTGATTGAGAGTCGATCTCAGGGTGAGCGCCGGTCGCCTGTTAATTATTAATTATATAAAGTATTGTCCACAAAAGAAAACAAATATAATTTGAAAACAACGACGTAAGCGCCATCTACATTTAAGTATTGCCACCTTTGTTAAATTATTTGAATTATAATGTTGCCAGACGAAGTTTGACGACGTTAATTTATTAATGCACCATAAGGCCGTCGTCATAAGGCCACAGACGACCGTGGTGTAGTGGTTGTGCAATAGTTACGAAAACCGAGAGCACGGGTTCAAAACCACTTGCTGGTACCAATGTATCTTTGATATAGTAGTTTCTATACTAAGAACTTTAGTAGCTTAGTATAGAAATAATGTAAATAAACAAACACTCACTCTAGGATTTCCGGCGGCGTGTTTGGACGCTTGTATGAGCAGTGATAGGCTCTCGAGTACAGTCTTGGTCTGGTCGAAGAGCTGCGCCTGCGCCTTGCTCTCGGTTATGTTGGAGGCGGCGCCTATTGTTGCAGCTACCAACGGCTCCACGTACGACACCTGTTCATTATACATTTTTTAATTTATATTCCCGATTGAGAAGCAGATAAAAGCCACGACTTATGAACTCAGTCGCCATCACTACCGACCAGCGGTGCTTTGTTTCGCTTTAATTAAAGGATCCAAGATACATATACAATTATAGGATGGAGATAATAAATGGGGCTAGCAAATCATTCTATTTGTCGACTTTAGTTCCACTGCAGATTTAATTTTCTATTTACTATAAACGAGGCAAACCCAAGAAGGATTTTTCCGAGAAAAAAAAAGAGATATCTTCAAGAAAGCAGGGTTGATGAAAGAGAATGTGGATGTGAGGGAAACGAGAGAATTGTGTCAGGATCGTGGCAAGTGGCACTCCATTGACTGTGCCTATCCCTTTCGGAAAAATGCGTGACAATTTGATTGCCTCGTATATGTTGATGATTAACGTACAATTTGTAATACGGCGTGTCCCAAATTCTCTGCCTCCCTTTTGGCAGCATTCCGCAATGGCTCAACGCGATCCAACATTTCTGTGGCGCTGCTCTCGATCTGCTCCGTGTAACCTAACAAACAATTATAATAATTCTATTACAAGTATACAGACCGTGAAGTGACTTAGTAGCGTTTTGGGATCAACTAGTTTTTATTATACATTTCTATACCAAGCTACTAAGTGCTTGTATCATAGTAACAGGACAATCAAAGTACATAATATCAAAGACACATTGGTACCGGTGGGTGGTTTCGAACTCGTGCCAATCGGCTTACGTAGCCCATGTAAGTTGTCGGTTCCAACTAGGACAGTATAATGGATGTGACTGCTACTTGCGGTTGTTTATCTTAAGTAGCAGTCACATCCATTCATGGACCGCACTCCAGCCTAACATCAGGCGGGGTGCTGTCATATATCGAGTCACAATAGAACAAAATTAAGGCGACCGTGGTGTAGTGGCAGTGCAATGATTACGCAATCGGAAAGGCACGGGTTCGAAACCACTCACCGGTACCAATGTATCTTTGATATATGTACTTTGGTTGTCCTGCTTCTATGATACAAGCACTTTAGTAGCTTAGTATAGATATGTATAATATAAAATAATAAATCTATACATATAATAAAATTGGATTGTCTGTTTGTAATATTGAAATAACCGTTTTTTAATACATGTATATGAATATATATATACGGTACATACACTAAAATAACAATAACTGGTAGTAAATAAACAACTTACCTTGCAACGAATGATACTTCTTGGCAGGCAACGCATTGGTGAGCGCTGACAGAGCAGCCGCGTCCAGTTGCCTTTGCTGGCCAGTCACAGTCTCCAGGGCAGCAGCACACTCCTTCTGGCCAGGGGCTTTGTCTCTGTGGGAAACATTATCAATAATCAAAAGGAGATTACAAGACATAGTATCATAGAAACAGAGTAACCAAAGACAAGTGTTGCTCTATTGTCTCTACCTATTCCTGTGGAAAAAGGCGTGACAATTTGATTTATTTATTTATTAAAATCCTTTGCACCAAATAAATTTAAAAATAGGTAAATAGGTGAGTTTAATGCCTATTAGGCATTCTCTAACAAATAATCTTTGGGATGATAAGAAATTATGGGCAGGGCGCAAATATACTACAAACTATAATTACATAAACTACATACAAGTATCATAAATATATACATACATATATGTAGGTAAAATAAACATACACAATTATATTTTTGATTGATTGATTGATTGATCAAAAATATTACGAATCCATGAATGTTTGATTATATTATTTCTAACTTCTCTTGGAGGTTACTTTATATGAATAAATATGAAGGCGACCGTGGTATAGTGGCAGTGTAATGGTTACGCAAACCGAGGGTTCAAATCCACTTGCCGGTATCAATGTATCTTTGATATATGTACTTTGGATGTCCTGTTTCTATGATACAAGCACTTTAGTAGCTTAGTATAGAAATAATAATTAAAACATGTCCACTCACCTAATATTATTAACAAGTGATTTAATGCTATCGGAGACAGTCTTGCTGTGCGTGGCCAGTGCCTGCCATTGGCTCTTGTCAGTCGGCGACACTGACAGCACCTTCGCCGATTCGATCATAGAACACGACGCTGATATTATACTCCTAAAGGAATAAACAAAACAATAATTATTAACATTTTTTATTATTACGCAACATCCGAACTTGACTGATGTTAAGCAAGAAGAGGTTTAAAAGTGCTGACGACGTAAAATAAAAAGAACGACTCAGTACGGGACTGCCTTAGCCGCTACGTCGGCCAAAGGAGCACGTGCCACGAAGAATCCAAAATTATCCTTGATTATAATTATTAGGCAACTAAAGCCTTTGTTTGTTGGTTATTGGTTGTTGGTTATCTCTACGTTGGTTATAACGTAGAGAGGACTGAAGCGACCGTAAACTAACTCGGTTTTGTCAGTCGACGGCACTTTTGTTCGGTCATCCTTTTTCGAAGTATTTTAATGTCATTTGTTATTCTGTCAAATTAGGTTGTCAAATGATCATCAAAACTAATGACAACCTTCTAAATTATGAATGTAAAAATGTATATTGATCCCCTTCTGACTTCTTTTTAATGCCATAAGTAAAAATAGTATAAACGGTTGTATTTTGTAGGTATTTTAGGGCTCCTTCTATTTCTTAATTCGAAATTCTTTCGAAGTTCCTGCTATATATATATAAAGACATACCTTCCACACTCCAAAATGGATTCCTGCCCTCTCCTGGCCTGCGCTGATATTTTGGCAGGAATGGCTGCGAATTGTGGTGAGTCGGCGTATTGGCATAGCGACGTCACAGCCTGACGCAGGGGCACCGTCGCTTCCGCACAACGCGTGCGGTTGGCCTGCAAATACATGCATTATTAAAATCTACATTGCTACGAATTATATGTAGAAAAAGTAAAGAGTGGTACGTGACACATACAAACTGTGAAGTGACTTAGTCGCGTTTCGGGATTAGCTTTAAGTTGCCGGTTCCAACTAAGCCGGCATAGTGGATGTGACAGATAGTTAGCGCAAAAAGCTCCGACCAGCATTGTGAGGTCAACTGATGCAACAGTAAGTTAGGTCCGTTTTCTCTGTCGTCGGCGCTCTTGGACCTCCCCTTGCTTAGCATTAGAAAAGATGTCGATAAAGAACCAATCGTTTAATTCTGCTATTGATTTATGGATAAAAAAGTAATTTCACCAGGCCGGGATAGTTAAAGACTTTCAACCACACTCCAGCTTAACATCAGACAGGTTGCAGTCATGTTAAGGTATACATCCCGGCAGAGCGCTGGACGACTGCGGTGGGAGCAAGTCCACCGCAGTAATTGATTCAAGGCGGCCGTGATGTAGTGGCAGTGCAATAGCTACGTAAGCCGAGTGGCACGGGTTCAAAACCACTCACCGGTACCAATGTATTTTTCATATATGTACTTGGGTTGTACTGTTTCTATGATACAAGCACTTTAATAGCTTAGTATAGAAATGCATAATAAAATTCGTACTTCACTATACTCCTGGTCTAGAGCCTTAATCTCCTTGACGAGTGCAGCCGTTGAGTTGGCAACGTCTTTGGCCGCTTGCACGAAATGCCTCTTCGGCTGCGGCTCGGTTGTGCGGCTTGAAGCCACGCGACATGAATTGCAGAGGGCGCTCGTGTGCTTCGCTATGACAGTCGCAGCGGAGAGGACCTACCAGAGAAAACATAAATAAATGTTAGTGAAGTGATCCTTTGAAATTACTCCGACAAAGACTAAACTGGTGTTTCAAGTGGTAGGCAGTGATTCTCAGACTGCCGATCCAGGGCAATACCACCACCCACAAGTAACTTGGTCGCGTTTCACAATCAGTTAGTAAGCGGCTGGTTCCAACTGATACGGCGTTCTCACGGGGCGTATTTAGTTGATCAACTGCGAAATAGTTCGCGATACAGACTTTCATACAAGTTGAAGCAATAAATATTGGTCCAACAAAAGTTAAAGACCTTTCAACTTTTATTTGACTGCGAATCAACTTGTCTAAAATTATTCGTTCAAATTGCATAGAATAATCAGTCCAATCAGTCAGTCAATCAGCACGATTGAGTACCTATGTATTGTATATTGCATTCCTCTGTCAACAGTTTTTTGTTTGTTTGTAAAATAAAATGTAAATTATGGCGTCCGCATCCACGAGACAAATGCTAAAATGGACAGATAGTGTAATGGCACGTGTAATATTGAGTCGATTATTATTGAACCGTGAGAACTCTACAGTCAATATTCGCTTTCGATTTTTTTGTAATAAATAAATAATGAACTACTTAATTCGCCCCGTAAGAACGCCGCATAAGCGACAAAGTGGATGCGACTGCTACTCACACTTGTTCATGGAACGCACTCTAGCTTAAAGCGGTGTGTTGTCATAATATGTCGAGTCACAATATACATTACGTTGTTACTATGACAAGGTTCCAGCGGCTTTCGGGGACAATTGTTCCTACCTGTTGCTGCGAAGTGTTCCTGTCGGCGAGTGCGTCGCACGCGTGCTGAATGGCCGTTGCCGCGCGAGAGAATTGCGCCTGGTCCACTAGGCCGGCGCGACCCACTGTGCTGCTCTCATCAGAGACACCAACCTAACAACACAAGAATATTAACATTACAAACAATGACCACACAATAAGGCGACCGTGGTGTAGTGGCAGTGCAATGGTTACGCAAACCGAGAGCACAAGTTCGAGACCACCCACCGGTAACAATGTGTCTTTGATATGTACTATGGTTGTCCTGAGTCTATGATATATAATATATAAAGTTAGCTTAGTATAGTAAATGGAAATAAACACACATATATATAAGCGATCCAACTAGGCCGGCATGCGACTACTAAATTGTTTTAATTATGACTTAACTATGACCGCATTCCGCATGTTGTTAAGACGGAGTGCGGTCCATGAATAGAGGTGACTGCTACTACAGTTAAAAGTAGCAATCGCATTTCTTTGACAACCAGACCCGGAGTAAATATCCGCCTCTTTTATTTTACCAACAATTTGTAATATTAAATCTATTTAGATATTGCTTACATATTAAATATTACACATAAAAGCTATTAAACAAATATTTGCTCCGACCGGGAATCTAACCAGGGACTTTACGCGCAATGGACTGGTGTCCTTCACAATGCGCCACGCCTTTTCTTAAGAAACTGTTCCAAACGCGACATTAGCGAGATCTGATTGGCCGAATGTTAAGCGCCCTCTAGTGATGATATATACTTACAAGATAGGCCGCCTGTGCCGTGGCTTCAACCAAGCCGCAAATATTATCAGCGGCCGTGTTAACAGAATTCGCGAATTTCTCGTGGGATGACCTCTTCGCTGCGCTTGCCATGCCTGACATACCATCGCCTGTGAAATGAATTATAACAATTAGGAATCCATACAGTATAGTTTAGCAAACATTGTCGAAATGACCAGTAGAATGCTTTATGAGAAAGAGGATAGCGTCCCTGATGCGAAGGGTGCGGTGGAGCGGTACCAACAGTCTCCTGGATGTAATATCTGCCAAGCTGGACGCTGACAGCCATATAATGAGACACTGGACGCTTAAGTATTTTATTAGTCTTATTTTTCTTTAAATTTATCTTGATTTTATTTAACAGTTTTTAGGTTTTCCCATTGTAACTAACCCTATGGACTACGGTCTGAATTAAAGATTTATTATTGATATTTATTCGCCCATGTGTCTACCCATCCATTTACTGTGGCCGGCATAGTCACAGCAACTAAGACTACCACTTACAAGTGTAATCATCCTGATCATCAGCCGGAAGACGTCCACTGCTGAACATAGGCCTCCCCCTTGGAACGCCATTCCGAACGACAAGATGTCAGTTGCATCCACCGTTATTTTGTCATACATTTTGCCATAATCCTCACGCTTGGGGATCGCAGTATACTCACCGCACGTTAAGAGGATAGAGGACGCTGCTCCGCTGAGACTGGTTTAGTTTTACGACATCCCGGGTCCATCCGGGCCTACATTCATGGACCGAACTCCAACTTAACATCAGGAGGGGTGCTATCATATGTCAATAGCCATTAGGATAAATGAATGTCTAAATATACTTACTGAGCCCTTTGCTCTGATCGACGACCGCGTCGAGGCATGCGAAGTAGCCCAGGTTGTTGAGTGGCTCAGTGACGTCATGCAACATTGGCCGCATGGCACGCAAACGCATCACGGCGCGATCACACTCACGTTGGCCTGGCGCAGCGCTCGAGCACGCGTCCAACTGTCGAAGAATTTTAGATGTCATATATATAGTAATATTATAAAGAGGAAAGATTTGTAAGTTTGTTTGTAATGAATAGGCTCAGAAACTATTGGACCGATTTAAAAAATTCTTTCACCATTAGAAAGCTACATTCTTCGTGAGTAACATAGCTTATATTAGATTTAGAAAAAGTTTAGGGTTCCGCACGAAAACTCGAATAATGTAACCCAAGATGTAAAAAAATTACTCATAAAATTCCCTACATCGCGTAGGCTGCGATAACTATTGACGATATATGAAATAGTGTTTCTATATATTAATAGTACTCATGATTAAATGGTTTGATAATTAAGGCTGATTGTGTATGTGTATATACACTATATACAACAACATACGTTTAACAAAGATTATGTATACATATACATAAGAGAAAAACTGATATTTTAACCATTAAGCGTGCGATGTATTTTACGCAGGGTTATGCAGCTAGTCATTAATATAAAAGTGGTTATCACTTGTATTAACCTCATTTCTGTGCTTCTGATTCTAAGCAGAAGCTGCACCTCATACTGAGCTGATTACCTATTTGTCGCCACACTTGTGTTTTTAACCGACTTCAAAAAAGGAGGAGGTATACAATTCGGCCGTATGATTTTTATTTTGGTATTAATTTAAGCCGTTCATATAGTTGTAATGTGTAAGTTTTTATTTTGTTTCGAGCTTGGCACCGCCTTCAAACCAATCAGTAAGCAGCACATATAATTAATATTTTATTACAGTTATAGGTTGGGTTATTATTAAATTTATACTATAAACAAATGTGTGACGGTAATACAAGTCAATCGCTCTTAGACCATTTCATTGGCTCTGGCTTAACATCAGGCGGTAACACCTGAGGTTAAGCCAGAGTGTGGATTATAAAAGAACCTTTAAAGTAAATAAAAAAAGAATGTTAGTTACTGACCAATTCATTGATGCTATCCGTGACAGCGCGGGCAGCGGCTGCGAGATCATTCTTCGCATTCGGTCGTGATATGTCCTAAAATATGAAAAATATACATTATCACAAATGAAAATAGTATTATATGCTAAAAGAGAACTTAGGAGAAAGATTTTTTTATCTGCAATTTATGATATTGAACACAAATTTTATAAAAAATATATTTTATATTTTCTTCTTTAAAAGAAAAGGGTACTTGAAACAATATATATCACTGAGTTGCTTATTGTAAGTTACAAAGGAGCGGCACATATATCGATTCGGTACATAGATCTTGCCGTCATCCTGTCGCGTAACGTGTCACGACCCAAGCGTATTAGCTACCGTAGGAGGTATTTTATTTATTGTGACACGACATCTGACCTTGACCCGCCTGATAAAAAGTAAGAGAAGGTCCAAGAGTGATGACGACTGAAAAAACCGAGTTAGTTCCCTGCTGCTTCAGTATGCCGGCCAAAGGTGCTTCTTCACGCATCGCTTGAAGGATCTAAAGTCATAGGATGGAGAGAACATATGGGCTGGCAGAGCATTCCACTTGTCAATTGTTCTTGGTTTGGCTTTGTGAGTGAATCAATTAATCAATAACTTCGTCTGAAGTCCCACAGCCGTACGTCACTTTCCACGATCCTGACACAACTCTCTCACTTTCTTTCACATCCACAATTCTCTGCATCCTGTAATATGTCAATGAATATATCTCACCTGACTGACAGACTTGGCTGAGGTTAATAATTTGGACGAGTTGACAGTTACTGTCTTCATGCTGCTCACAATACGACTCTGACTTTCGGTATTCTGTAACAAAAGATAAATTTATATAACATCTGAGCAGTTCCAGACAGTACAATGCTTCTACAAAAAATATAAATAAATAAATCTTTATTTAAACAAAATTAGCTTACAATAATTTGAGGCGACCGTGGTGTAGTGGCAGTGCAATGGTTACACAAACCGGAGAGCACGAGTTCGAGACCACCCACCGGTACCAATGTATCTTTGATATATGTACTTTGGTTGTCCTGTTACTATGATACAAGCACTTTAGTAGCTTTTATATATGTAAAAAAATATATTTTGAAAATTAAAAAAAAAACATTATTTAGGTTTGGGTTATATTTATAAGATTAAACAAATCACATCCGTGTACCCACCTCTTGCAGACCGACAATATCGACGCAACAGCCGAGCAGTGTGTTGAAATGTGTCCCATAAGCCTGTGCGGCTGTCACCAGTTCACTGTGCCGCTGCGTGGATGCCGTCTCTGACACCTGCTCGGCGGAATTGCTCAGCTGCACCGCTGCTTGCTTCAACTCTTCCTGGAGAGAGCTGGAAAGGAGAGGGGTTATTAATATAACTAAGTTATCAATCAATCAAATTGTCACGCCTTCCTCCCCCCGCAGAGACAATGGAGCGCCACTTGCCACGCTCATGTCATAGTGGATAATTATCACAAATGGCTGTTCAAAATGTATGGAAGTGAAGGTTGGGTATGGCAGAAGAAGGATGAGAGTCAAATTAACGCTGTAGAAATGCGGTCGTTAAGGAGTGTATGTGGAGTGACTATAGCGATAACTAAGTTAGGATAGAGTTTTTTTGTGACTCGACATAGGACAGCACCTCGCTTGATGTTAAGCTGGAGTGTGGTCCATGAATGGACGCCACTGCTACTACAATTCAATTACTGTGAGTAGCAATCACATCCACTATGCCGGCCTAGATGGAACCGGAAACTTGTAGCTGATCCCGAAACGCGACCAAATCACTTCATGGTGCATATAGTTTGTAAGTGGTGGTGGCATTACCTGTAAGTGGTGGTGGCATTACCTGTAAGTGGTGGTGGCATTACCTGTAAGTGCGTTCCGTTTGCGTTGGGAAGTCGCCCATGTTGAGTATGTTCAACGTTTCGTTTATATTCTCGGTGACGTGGTCCAGTTCACGGTGAGATGGTATCGCCTCCACGCTAGCCTCCATCGACTAAAAGAGAGACAAACAAATCAAATTAAATACCGCGATGTCTTTTGCCATGTGGAGTCCGCTCAGTAGTGGACTTTGACCATAATGCATCATACATGCGGCAGAGATGTGCAGTAGTAGATTGTAATAGTGGTAGGCAGTGGTACCCAGTAGGCGGATCACGGGTACTACCCCCACTTAACAAGTAAACAGACTGTAAAGTGACTTAGTCGCTTTACGGGTTCAGCCTGCACAATACAATATCAACACAAAAATAAAATAAAAACGGGTTGCACTTCGGGAGAGCCGGCAGAAGTGAAAACTTAATATTAACGATGTGCAATTTTTTTTATTTTGGAATGGTTAGGAAATAATTTTGCACGAACTGCTTTAATAAAAGTACTATCATTTATGTGGTAAAATACAATATTCATTTATTGCGCTATCGTACACAAACATGACAATTTATATTATGCACATTAAAAAGTTTATGTCTCAGAAAAACACATACGATCAGGTCACGTGTCCTAACGCGAGTTTAACATTTTTTACCCATCACAAAAAGTGCGTAACGTCGCTTAATAAGTTTTCACTTCAATAATTTCTAATGTCATACCTTGTTAATATTATTAGCAATGGAATGCAACCTATTCACATCAACTTGCTCTGGCGACACCAAATACGTCTTCACAGTCTCCACGAGCACCTGCGACGACTCCAGCACGTGGCGGGATGACGAGATTAGGCTGACAAACAAAAAAAATAATGTTCAAAATAAAATTCCTTGTGTGTTGGCCTGGGTAGATGCCTGGTCACACTGTGCTAAATTCTTTTTTAGTTTGGTTCTTCCATTTTGGAAAGGCAAAATGAAACTAAGTCCATATAGCCTAAAATGTTCTAAATGTAGATGAATCATTTCATCTATTACATGGGGGAGATGGTGGTGATGATAATGGTTTTAGTAAAGCAGCGAAAAGCCTTTACTTAAACTACGGGAGGAGTCTTGGAGGGAACACAAAAAAACGTGTTTAAGGATTTAAATGACTTGTAAAGAATCTTCAGGGTTCCAGTAGAAGTTCTTTTTCATTTATTGAGTATCGATATCTAACCTCCACCTGCCTGATGGAGAAGAGGAGGTCCAAGAGCCCCGGTCGCAGGCTCTTTATGACATTTCGCCTGTAGTTAAAGGCAAAGCATTCTAAAGGTCGATTGTTCTACAAAGAAACCGAACTTTATAGATCGATTCATTCGGACATGTGATACGGGGGCAAGGACTTTCCGTTCCATAATAAAAAAGGAACTATTTTTCTTTAATATTTACACTGGTAAACTACTATAGATGACAGTGTGGCGCATTGGTTACGCTTGATTCCCCGCTTGATCGCTTGATTGAACCCTTACGTTTGATTCCCGTCGAAACAAATATTTGTTTCATAGCTTTTATTTGTAATATTTAGTAATTATTTTAAATATTGCAAATATTTCTCAATGATGAAAAAAATGGATATTTGCTTCGGGTCTGATAATCAAAGTATGACAGGAAGTGGTGCCCAGTCTGCCGATCCGGGGAAATACCGCCACTTATAAGTGTACAGATCGTAAAGTCACGTATCAGAATCAGTAAGTTGGTGGTTCCAATTAGGCCGGCATAGTGAATGTAACTACTACTTAGTTTTTGAATAGTAGTAGCTGTCACCTTCTGGTTAGACAGCACTGTAATAAAACCTATGCAATACATACTTCTGATACTCCGGATATATCTTAACGGCGGCGGTAACCCCTGCCGTGTAATGCGTAAGTGCATCTGCCAATCCGCAAGCGGCCGCCCCACTGTTCGCCGTCTCCCCTCTGGTGGCTGCGGCGACCAATCGCGAGCTGCACGAGCGGGCCTCACGCTGCCCACCCATCATAGAGCTCATTGCATATTCAGCCTAGACATTAAATACACAAAATTATTAGGAGTGGTATTATGAGTAGGAGTATTAGCACTCGACATATGACAACACCTAGCTTGATATATCTATAGTCAGCAGCTCATTCTAGAAAACCACCAAGTGTAAAGATCTTAGAGTAACTTAGTCGCGTCTCGGGATCAGCTGCAGGTTCCAACTAGGCCTTATTTAATTGTAGTAGCAAGCGCCTCCGTCCTTTAGCTTAACATAAGTATCAGTGCTGTCTCATGTCGAGACACACAAACACAAGAAAAATTAATCAATAAAATTGTCACGACTTTTCCCGCAGGAATAGACAGACAATGGAGCCCGACTTGCCACGATCCTGACACAACTCCCTCGCTTCCCCCACATCCACAATTCTCTTCATACAAGCTCTACGGTTATGGGCTCAAACATACATTTTGTCCTGGCAGTGGCGTCAACTGGCAATTCCTCGCTGCCTCTTCCAACTCATCCAGTTCCTTTTGCAGTGAGTTAATGATATCTGCTGCTGCGTCCAGTTCCACGTCCTTGCATGATATACGAGCACGTGTCACAGCAGACCTGCGAATAATAACATTTCTATACTAAGCTTCTAAAGTGCTTGTATCATAGAAACAAAGTAAATATATCAAAGATACATTGACAAGTGTTTTTGAACCTGTGCTCTCAGTTTGCGTAACCATTCTACAGCCATAAGCAAGAGAAGGTCCAAAAGTGCCGACGATTGCAAAAATCGAGTCAATTCACGGTTGACCCATTCGATGTCACTATGCCGGTCTCGCATTAAGGATCCAAGGTTATAGGATGGAGAAACGACGCATCGAACATTTTAGTTCAACTGCAGACAAAATGCGGATGCTTTTCCTGGTCTGTATACTTACAAGTATACAGACTGTGAAGTGTCTTAGTCGCGTTTCGGTATCGGCTTATAAGTTGCCGGTTTCAACTAGAACGGCATATTGCATGTGACTGCTATTGAATTATAGTAGCAGTGACCTCTATTAATGGACCGCACTCCAGCTTAACATCAGGCAAGGTGTCTTTTGTCAACGTAAAAGAAAAAGATACTCTTTTTTATAGACTCAATGGAATCTCTTTTTCTTTTCCACTCTCTCTTTTTACTTTTTTTTATTTAAAATTATATTTATTTAACTAGTAAACTGTTTACATGTGTAAATATTACATATTGTGCACACTTGTACTTAAGACTTTTTTACCGGGAAAGTCCCGGAATTTCGGGAGGGTTGGCAACCCTAACCTATCACCTCGTCAGCTTGGATCTATAAGTGGAAAATTACCTGAGTTCTGTGCAGTCATTGTTGAATCTGTGCGTGTTGTCAGCCAATAGTTTTGCACTTGCGCCGTCGTGCACCGTTGGCAAAGCACCGCGGGCTGAGGAGCTGATGTCACTGCCGGCCTATGTGAGGGAGAAACAGTAATAGCATAAATATTTATACTTATATATATATGTAAAATAATACCATTGATGTAAAATAAGGTTATATACACCAGTTTTGATATTCGCAAATTGCACGAATTCGAACGGCAAACCACGACCAAGTGGAAGTAGGACGGAATGATGGTTATTGAGAGTGAAAAAGAGACAAATATATGTTAATATAAATATAAAAAGACAAATATAAGCTCGCCACAATAGATTAAACACAATAGAGTGCATGGGATGAACACCTAATAGTCTCGATAATTTGATGTTATGTTTTAGGCTCTATGGAGCTGACATGTCTTAATAGCCAAAAGCTCCCAACAAATATAGATTAAAAAATGATAATAATAATAGTCTCGATCTCCTTTAGAAAACAAAAGCCGCGACAGGTGAACAACCAAGTGGAATATTCTGGAGGATTGAATATTCTTACATATACGGAAAGAGGGCGACACGGCGAAGAGTCCGATGTGGACAGTGGAAGCGATTCCTGCGATTGGAAGGCCAAGACTTCGGCGAGGACAACGATAACGAGGACAAGGAACATAAGGACGATGTTGGCTTGACAATTGGACTTCAAACGTGCTTACGACATTCGGATTGTGCAAAAGCGCTTCTTCGTCTAATTAGCATTTGATTGTATGCAATAAAACCCCCCACAGTGGATCTACACAGTATAATTTGAATAGTCTCACCTGCAAGAATGCTTCCGATGCTGTGATAAGATCCAGCTGAGCCGCCGGCGCTGTGTTATTCACGGAATAGACATTGGCAGCTCTCATCAGGCGCGGTATTGCCTCTTGCAGTGGCACACACTCCGATAGTAAGGTCTCCTGAAATAGATGCACGTGTTAGATGCTGGTTGTATGACAACTGATTTTTTTAATTTAAAATTAAAATTGACTTTAATCCCAATTTAGGTGTTTTCCGACCAAATCGGAGACATCCTCAAGAAAGCTGGGTGGCCTAGTGCCCATAACCATAGAGCTTATATGAAGAGAATTGTGAATGTAAAGGAAGCAAGGGAGTTGTGTCAGGATCGTGGCGAGTGGCGCTCCATTGTCTCTGCCTATCCCTGTGGGAACAGGCGTAACAATTTGATTGATTGATAATAATTGAATAAATTACCTGTGAATATTTATTAGTGTTGTGCACGGCTGCATTTTGTGCTGATGTTATCAGTTGAGTGGCTGAAGAGGCCGCTTGTTTCGCTGCATCCTACAAATTAAATATATATTTTATAGGTGGTAGGCAGGGGAAGGCCCAAAAGTAGCCACGACTGAAAAACCAGTCACTTTACGATTGCCTCAGTCGCTTTGACGTATGACAGCATACCCCGTTTGGTGACTGCTACTATAATAGCAGTTTCATTCACTATGCCGGCCAAAGGTGCTTTTTAACGTTCAAATAAAAACATAGTAGTCTATTTTTAATATAGAATCTTGAAATTTAAATACTTTTTAGTACACTACTATTTTTTACATTTTTATTTTATTTGTTTGTCATATTTTAATGCAAGTATCATTACTATACAAATTAGTAGATCCAACTGCAAAGTCCAGCTTGCCAATACCTAGCAGATGTAGGTACTGCAAATTATACAGACCGTGAAGTGACTTAGTCGCGTTTTGAGATCAGCTTGTAAGTTGTCGGTTCTAACTGTGAGTAGCAGTTACCTCCATTTATGGACTACACTCTATTTTAACATGAGACGGGGCACTGTCACTTAGTGGTGTTACCGGGTTCAATACCGGTCTCTCTCGTATCATAGATAACTGTTGTTACCTGCAATCGTCCCATTTGCGAGCCAACAATGTCCTGCCCTTGCGCGTAATCCACTGTGATGTAACGTAACTCCTCAGCAGCACGACGGAGTGATTCCTGCTTGCCAGCGTCCTAGATTAAAAAATACATATTAACTTACACAAATGGTTAATTGGAGACTTCAAAGAAGCACAACGCCATCTAGTGGTAAAGAATGGTATCACTATACAAAAATGAAAATAAATTGAAAGATACATCTAGCGTCCAGCCTCTTTATACCCGCAGTAAGCACTGGAGTAACTCTGCTGTTTAGAGTACTAATAATTATACAAATATTAATTCCAACAATATATTTTAAATAATATTTGGTACGTGGAACTGTGACATTTTACATTTCTATAATAAGCTACTAAACGTGCTATCAACGTGCTACCGAACTATCATAGAAACAGGACCACCAAAGTACATATATTAAAGCTGCATTACACAGAGAAACGAAAAGTGGTTTTGAACTGGGCGATTTTGTTTTCTAGACCATTTTCACTTGCATTAGACCACGGTCACCTTGAACGATATATTGAAATAAAAGCTTGACCTAGGTTTAAATTTTACACTTTAATAAACCAATTAGAAACGAGTTTATTATGTCAGTCAATCGTGGTGGTGTAGTGATAGTGCAATGGTTACGCAAACCGAGAGCACGGGTTTAAAATCACTTGCCGGTACCAATGTATCTTTGTTATATGTACTATGGTCGTTTTGTTTCTTTGATACAAGCAAGCGCTTTAGTAGTTAAATTAAGCATGGTGTTGTGTAATTGGTTCTAATGTGGGACAACTATGGCAGCTCGACCATTGTCAGGATTAGAACAGAGGACGTGAGGTTTTGTGACACAAAGATACTAAAGATTTATTTATTAGTTATCAAATAAATAAATTATTATAAAAAAAATCTTATATATTGCGCGAACATTGACTTAATGAATTAAACAAATTTTATGCGGCTTTCTATCACTATTATGTCTCTCCGCGACCACGCCATGGCAAAGCTCTCGAAACGTCAGAATAATAAAATAAACTTGTAAAATCAAAACCAAAATAAACGCGATAGTAAGCCGCATAAAATTTGTTTAATTCATTAATTGCTATAAAAATTGTGCGCCATAATGGAAGTAACACCATCCTCTATTCTGGCATTGTATTATTATTAATCACAATAGCAATGTAATACCTGTGGCGATGAAGCGCATTGCCTTGCTGCCTCCACCATCTTTGCAGTGGCGTCCGCGAGTAACTTGGCAGCTGCCAGCAGTTTGCGTTGGGCTTCAGAAGGCTGCTGTTCGGCCTCAGTCTGGAATGAAAAAATAAATTAAGGTCAAGGCTAGAATTTTAGAGCTGTAGGGAATCTAATAACAAAGAAAAAGTTTTATTGCGATGGTTTGGGCACATTAAAAGAATAGATGGAGATGATGTACTAGAGTCCTGTAAAAAGATAAAACAGGCACATCGCAAAAGATTCCTTGACCAAATCGGCAGGCCGTTCGTTTTGACAAATGAACTCCATTAATGAGCTTTAAAATTAAAATTGCGACCGCGCAACACACTAAGAATCTATGTTCATCTTCATTATTAGTTCGAGCTCAATAATTTTTTTATCCGAATGAATAGAAGTTGTTTTTGATACTAACAGCGACCTTGTAACTTTTTGAAAAAATAGGTATTCATTTTGTTTTTTGTGAAACGAAATCTGACCTCAACCCGACTGATGATAAGCAAGAGGAGGTCCAAAAGTGACGACAACTGAAAAAACCGAATTAGTCGCCGTCACTATGCCGGCCAAAGGTGCTTCTTCACGCATCGGCACCCAGGGACATCCCTAAAAGAACAAAGATTCGCAGTGCCCATAATCATAGAGTACCTATGAAGATAATAGTAAAAAAAATCCCTGTGAGAATTAAAGCATGAAATTGCTTCCATTTGTAGACCGCACTCCAGCCTAACATCAGGCGGGGTGCTGTCATATGTTGCGCTACAATAATAAGAATATTATTTACCTTAATTCCAGCAATGAGGTGTGCCGTGGCTTGTCCCAACAGCTTGGCTTGCCTGACCATCTCGCCAGCATCGGCAGCTGAGACGAGCCGCTCAGTCGCTGACATCACATGCTCAACAGCCGCCTCAGTTATTTGGGCACGGCCATCCGCTATTAAATAATACAGTATATCATTAGTTTAGCACGAGAGTAGAATTAACGCTGAAAAAATGCGGTAATAAAGGAGTGTATGTGGAGTGACGATAGCGAATAGAATAAGGAATAGCACACTGCGTAATAGATGTGGTTTGAAAGAGGATGTAGTGACAAGGATTGACAAAGGAATGCTTCGATGGTTTGGGCACATGGAAAGGATGAGTGAAAGTAAATTGACGAAAGGAATTTATAAATCTCATGTGGATGGATGCGTTAAACAAAGCAAACCCAGGAAGGTTGCCTAGTGTCTATACCCATAGAGCTTGTATAAAGAGAATTGTGGATGTGAAGGAAGCGAGGGAGTTGTGGCAAGTGGCGCTCCATGGTCTCTGCCTTTCCCTGTGGGAAAAAGACGTGACAATTTATGAATATATAGATTGATTTTAAGAGTGGTAGGCAGTGGTACCCAGTCTGCCGATCCGGGGTAGTACCACCACTTACAAGTATACAGATCATGAAGTGATTTGGTCGCGTTTCAGGATCAGCTTGGAAGTTG
This sequence comes from Tinea trinotella, assembly GCA_905220615.1. Classification (NCBI taxonomy): domain Eukaryota; kingdom Metazoa; phylum Arthropoda; class Insecta; order Lepidoptera; family Tineidae; genus Tinea; species Tinea trinotella. The sequence continues at coordinate 6,152,560 of HG992333.1, forward strand.
CCGATTCCAACTAGGCCGGCGGTTGGAATGACTGCGAAATGAATGGTGGATGTGACTGCTACCTATAGTTACTGAATTGTAGTAGCAGTGACATTCATTCATGGACTTCACTCCAGCTTAATATCAAGCGGGGTGCTGTCATATGTCAAATCAAAATAAAAAATATATCTTTTGTAAATTCTCACCTCTGGTGGCATGATCGAGGAGTGTTTGCAGGGCATCCACGACGGCCCTTGCAGCTAGGTTGATGTCACCACTTGCGGGTGCGTCCGCGGCGGCTATTTGCAACCGTTCCACGGCTGTGCGCACCAAGGTGGCGGCGCCGCACAGCTGTTCGCGGCATAGTGGGCTGTGGAGGGTACCAGCTACTACCTGTTGGTAAATATGTTATTATTAATTATTATTATTTGAGGCTCGACACATGACTGCACGGGTTCGATTCGCGATTAGAGCAAATAATAATTTTATAGATTTATTTTTCAGGCGGGTCGTCAGATGTTGAGTCACAATAAAAAAAAATCATATTACAATTCTTTCTTAATGATGTGAAGGAAGCGAGGGAGTTGTGTCAGGATAGTGGCAAGTGGCGCTCCGTTGTCTCTGCCTATCCCCGTGGGAAAGAGGTGTGACAATTTGATTGATTGATTTCTTAACAATAAAAAAGTTTTTTTATTGTTTCTCTACATTTGACTTTGGCCTGCCTAAGCAATAAGCATGATGGAGGTTAAAGAATATTCGACGATTAAAAAACCCGTCTCAGTTCCCGTCTGGTCCAGTCTCACGGTCTGATTATCATAGAGTGGTAGGCAGTGGTGCCCAGTCTGCCGGTTTGGGGTAGCACCACCACTTACAAGTATACAGACCGTATTAGTTGCGGGATTAGTTTGTAAGTTGCCAGTTGCTACTAGGCCGGCATAGTGAATGCGATTGATACTTGCAGTCATTTAACTGTAGTGGCAGTCGCTTCCATTCATAGACCGCACTCCAGATTAACATCAATCGGGGTGCTGTCATATGTCGAGTCACAATAAAAAATGGGAAGGTGCGAAGTGGGAAAAAGGCAGGCATAGTGGATGCGATTGATACTTGCAGTCATTTAACTAGAGTAGCAGTCATATGTGGAGCATTTCTGTGTGCCTTACCTTAGTGCATGCGACAAGTTGGCTGGTGGCTAGTGCGCAATGTGTGGCCGCTGCGATGATCTCCGCCTGCGCGGGTGCGTCGTCCTTGCAATGCGCGGCCGCTTGCTTGGCTTTCAACACGAGGGCCGCAGTAGTATTCGCAACTGCCTTCGCAAGTGAGAGAAGAATATCCTGCAAAGAAATTACATTACATTTAAAACCTTACTTAACCCTACTTACTCGTAAATACAAATATTCCACTATCAGGCATTACAACTATTACAATAATTCAAATTGTCACGCCTTTTTCCCATGGGGATAGGCAGAGACAATGAAGCGCCAATTGAAACGATATAATAATTCATAACAAAAAACTTTTTAAAATTTGGATCGTGGCAAGTAGCGGTCTATTGTCTTGGTCTATATGAGCGTTCCGTTAATGGATGTGATTGCTATTACAATTAAATAACCGGCAATTTACAAGCTGATCCCGAAACGCGACTAACTCACTTCACGGTCTGTATATTGGTAAGTGGTGGTACTACCCCGGATCGGCAGACTGGGTACTACTTTTCGACAACCAGACCCGGAGGATCATATATTTGCCTCTTTGTTTATTCCCTTAAGAAATATAAATGGTTACAGCATTATTTTTAAGTATTTGCCTTTTTTGTTTTTCAATTTGTCACCAATATCTAGCATTGCATTTGAATAAGCCAAGGCGAAAGGTTAACCATCGAGTCCATAAGTCGTGTCGAGTCCATTTTTAAATTGCCCTCTGGGGGGTGTGGGCCCCACATTGGAAAATACTGGCTTAAACATTAAAGTAATTATTGAGGGATACATTCAAATTTCTAAAATTGATAATCATTTCACATCGTTATATCATTAATTGCTCATCCACTGCTGGGCATAGGCCTCTCCCAGCGATATCCTCATTGTCCAACAGTTTCCTGTTACCTTTTTAGAGCCCTCAGTCCATCAAGTAGGGCGTAAGTCCTACACGGCCTTTTCCTACGTCTCCATTTTGCTCTACGTGTTATGCATATTAGGGCTGGCATACACGGACTGCTCGTGCTGTCAAATTCAACTGCTTGAAGCTGCCATTAATAAGCAGCAGTCGGTATCAACCGCTCGACAATTCACAAGAAAGCGAGCGGGCGGAGGTAACTGCGCGAGATCAGTTGACAGCTCGAGTAGTCAGTGCACGTCTAGCAAATGCTTGACTGCATGAAAAATTTACACTTTTTTTAATTTTTTTATTGTGACTCGACATATGACAGCATCCTGCTTGATGTTAAGCCGAAGTGTGGTCCATGAATGAATGTCGCTGCTACTACAATTCAATAACTGTGAGTAGCAATCACATCCACTATGCCGGCCTAGTTTGAACCGGCAACTTACAAGCTGATCCCGAAACGCGACCAAATCACTTCACGGTCTGTATACTTGTAAGTGGTGGTACTACCCCGGATCGGCAGACTGGGTACCACTGCCTACCACTCTTAAACAAATACTGTCTTTGTTTTACGTTTATGACATCTTCGTAAGTTGGTTTATAGCTATAAGAAGACTAATTTAAGAAACATTAAGGGGTATATTAGTATAACCTAATCAAATTGTAATAACAATTGAAATATATGTACATTATTTATTGACGTGCAATAGCCTCGACTTGCCTGATAAGAAGCAAGTGGAGGTCCAAGAGCGCCAAAGACTGAGATTCAATTTAATCTCAGTCATCGTCACTATGTGCCGGCCATAGCCATATTTTTTGTCAGTACATTCACTTTTATAAAGACAGTTAGTCATAAATAAAACAGAACCAATTGTTTTTGTAAAAGCAAATGTATTAACAAAACAAAAAAACAATTAAAATTAAAAATAAAACAAACAAAATAACAAACTATAGTACCGGCAAACTGTGATCAAGGTTTTGACATTTTACAATATAGTGAAGTGAAAATTACAAACTATAATACTATCGATAAAATAGATAATTGCAATAAAAAAGCGAATGTTACTTAAAAATGTCAAAACGGCCATCATACGACAAGAAGATGTTGGTTTCGATTCAGATGTCGAGTCACATTAAAAAAAAGTATTGGGCAAGCACTTTTTTAAAATCTTTTGAATATACATTAAATTCTTGCTCGTTAATTTTTATCTACAAAAATCGAAGGTATTATATTCGATTAATCAAGCACTCGAATACATATCTTAAAATATTCGTATGTATTCGAATTCAACACTACTTTTTAAATTGCCCATTATAATTAATTCTATTATAATTGATGATTTTCAATAATAAACCCTCACTGTTTACATATTACACAATTTCTACATAGAAAATGTAATACAAAAAATAATACTTATTAAAGTTATAGGAAAAATAAATCATATTAAAACAAAAAACCATATTGTTAAAATAACATTAATATTAATATTAAATAATAAAATCCCAACAATATTAAAAAAAAAACAACAAAACATAAGGCTATCTTTGTCACTCTTTTGTTCATGAAAAGAGATGCGAATAGTTTTTGTTTTTTGTTAGAGTTAAAAATAGTGTTACTTAGATGATTTCTTTTTAATGCTTAAATAAACATAACAAAATAATTATCTTAAAATCTAAAGTAATTTCCCATCGACTAGATTAATTTTATTATTAATTCAACTATAATAATGATTACTGTCATTTATAAATCAATCAACGCCTTTTTCCCAGAGGGGTAGGCTGCGACAATGGAGTGCCACTTGCCACAACTCCCTCGCTTCCCTCACTTCCACAATTCTCTTTATACAAGCTCTATGGATATGGGCACTAGGCAACCCAGCTTTCTTGAGGATGTCTCCGATTTAGTCCAAAAACACCCTCCCAGGCCTGCTTTGTTTAACGTATCCATTTATAAATCAATTTTATTATAAAATGCCAATTAATCAGTCAAAATTTAGAGAGAAAAATAAGGTTCTCGCCATGAATATCAATTATAGGTAAAAGATTTCCTTTACAAAAGACAAACCGAAGAACAGTAAATAGCAACTGTAATTTCAATATATATTTATTACTTTATCGTGACACAACAACTGACCTCGATCCGCCTGCTGATAAGCAAGAGGAGGTCCAAGTGACGACGACTGAAACAACTAGTAAAACTTAGGAGTAGTCCACACATTATCCAACAAAAAATAAGTGTGTCCTTGCCACACAAAAACGTTCCCCCAGTTTTTTGTGTGGCTAGTTGCAAACTAAAACCCAATCTTTAAAAAAAAAAAACTATTTATTTAAATACATATGGTTTTTAGTATTACGTATCATCCCAAAGGTTAGCTGTTAGAGAATGCCTAATAGCCATTAAACTCGCCTATGTACCTATTTTCAAGTTTATTTTGGTGCAATAAAGGATTTAAATAACTTTAAATATACGACATCATATTTTTATTTAGGAGTCAAATTTTATACTTTAACTAGTCGGTTAACTACTTGCTATCCCGTGTTACAGCAGCAGCTAAACTGTAATAGCTTTAAGTGAGTTATAACCCGTCTTATTTAAGAATGTTACCCAAATTAATTTTTTTTAACTGTGAAGATCTAAGGACATTCATCTTTATTCCCGGGAATTATATATTGCAAAATCATAACTACCACCATTAAAAACATACAAATTAAACATGTTATATTTAACCAATTTTCGTGCCATATTTCTTTCAGTTGCATCTCCAGACATACGCATTTAGGACAACATTTCGAGTCGCGAGGACATCTTTTACGACAAAATTGACAAAAACCTTTAATAATCTTTTTGCCTGTCGATCTAAAAGTCGGATTATAGAAAATCCTTACTTCAGTTTTACCCGACTCATTTGTGTCAACATTGTTTTTTAGTGGAGTTATAGTTGTATTGCGACTTTTCGATTCAGTCGTATAATACTTTTCGCTTCGTTTGATGAAGCTTTCGAAGTCATCTGATCTTTGTTTGTTAATATCTGTTTTAGTGAAACTAGCTATTGCACCTTCCATAAAAGTTTCCGTTGTTGTCAGAACACGGTTGTATTTATCTAAATTGTTCATTAATTTCATATTTAACGAACCGCTTACTTTGACATCAGGGCCTGACTTCCTAACATCATTAACAATACTATGACATTCGATTTTATCTTTATCATCGTTTTGATTGAAGAACTTTTCGCGTAACAAATTATTTTTCGCTTTACAATCGAGTTGTACATTAACATAGTCATGATTAGAGAAATCCTTTTTGAAATTATAAATGGTGTCAGCCATATTCTTGGGCGGCAACTTGGGCACGTCAAGATACGCTTGGCAATTATTCAAAATTGCTTCAACGTCTTTGGAATCTCTCTTGACCGATTGATTGATAATGTCATCCAATGTAACGAACTTATTTGGTTTAAAATTAACATTGCAATAATCGAGACTTTTATAGTATTCGGAATCAGTTTCCTCTTTAATGACTTCTAAGCCGTAATTGGTGCAATCGATATCTTCGTACAGACCATCATCGTCGTATTTCTTAGGGAAATCATCACCATAGTCGTTTTTATTGTTATTATTAAAGAAAACTTGATAGAAATTGTCATAGCAATAGTTCAATTTCCTATATAAGTATGATTTTTTATTGTTCACCTGTGTTTCTTTGTCGTATTGAGTTTCCTCGCCGATCGTGTACAGTACTGAGGTTGAGGCTTCACCGACGCGCGAGGCGGCATTCAGGAGACTCTGGCGTGGCTGCAATTTAGTAATACGTATATTAGTATTTATTTACATTATTTTGACCCCGATATTTGATATAGTAACCGGCCAAAGAAAACAGTCAACTTTTAAGCTGATCCTTCAACGCGACTAAATCGCTTGATAGTCTTTACAGCTGGTACCACCGTGGCAGACACGGCAAATGACCATCGATTGTCTCCCTACCACATTGAATCCATACATCGAAATTTGGGGTTATTTTATATCAAAATTAACGTGCCTGTATCAGAAATACTGAACGACAAAAAGTTGGTATCAAAGTGAGTTTGTAAGTTATGCATATTATATTACTGACCTCCTTAGTCTCTGGCTCAGCAGCTTTGAGCAGATCAGTGAATGCGCTGCACAGCTTCCTCGTCGCGTCCAGAAGTTTGTCACCATTGTCAGTGTCGTCCATTAGGGCAGCTATCATCTCCACACCTTAATTATGAAATTAACAATTAAGAAAACATGTGTAAGAATAATAGAAATTAAATTAAATCATCACTAAAAAAAAAAACTTTGCCGCAAGAATATCTTATGTAATTTATAGCTCTTCGTATTCTGTCGACCAAATCGACAGTCGACCTCGAAGGTTTCTTTGTAGAACAATCGACAAGTGGAATACTTTGAAAGACCATGTGTTCTCCCCATCCTATTACCTTCAAGCGATACTTGAAGAAGCACCTTTGGACGGCGTAGTGACGGCGGTTGAGGCAACCATAAAGAAATCGAGTTTGTATATAAAAAAAATCCAAGAATTCGTCGAGTTTTGGTTAAGTTTAATAATAATAATAATCGTTGCTTTACTAAAAGCAACCTTACATTCACAAAATAAATAAATCAATCAATCAAAGTGTCAACTCTATTTTCCCATAGGGATAGGCAGTGACAATGAAGTGCCACTTGCCACGATCCTGACACAAATAGCTTCTCTCACATCCACAATCTTTTTCATATAAACTTCATACGGTTTTGTGCACTAGGCAACCCAGTGATCTTGAAGATGTCTCCGATTTGGTGGGAAATCACCCTCCTGTGTCTGCCTCAAACTTTCATCATAATCTTCATTACTTTCATAGACTAGGCTGTACTATGGCTATTAGAATAAGAATAGGACGTGCTGTTGACTAACTTCACTTGACTGATTCAAAGGTGTATTTTTCTTGACGGTCCGCAAACAAAAAGACACCATACTAAAGTGAAGTTGGTTGGAGAGTTAGACGTCACAAAATGGCGCCGATTCCGTCCTATTCTTATTTTAATTGCATTATAAGGGCGACGATTTCTAAGCCTTCAAACTGAAATTACAAAATTTAGTTACCTTTGGTCATTTCAGGCAGGTTGCTGGTGATTGTCGTGATTGCAGCACCCACCGCTGTGTGGTCCACTTCCTCGGTTGGGCCTGGACAAAAAAGTTATTATATCAATCAATCAATCAATAAAATTGTCACGCCTTTTTCCCATAGGCAGAGACAAGTTATTATATTAAGTAGATAAATAGCTGCTCAAATTTTAGTTATTGGGGCACCCCGATAGATGTTGGGCAGGAGTGCAGTTCATGAACGGATGCGAATGCTACTACAGCAAGTAGCAGTCGCATTAAACCGGCAACTAATAAAGTGATCCCGAAAGGCGACTATACAAGCTAAACCGATGGGGCAGAAAGGTTCTTGAGTGGAGACAACGAACCGGAAGACGCAGCGTAGGTAGGCCTCCCACTAGGTGGACTGACGACATAGTGAAAGTCACGAATAACCGGTGGATGCAACTAGCATCTTGTCGTTCGGAATGCGACGAAATGTATTTTTTTTTCTTGTGACTCGACATATGATAGTCACTGCTACTACAATTCAATAACTGTAAGTAGCAATCACATACACTATGCCGGCCTAGTTGTAACCGGCAACTTACAAGCTGATCCCGAAACGCGACTAATTCACTTCACGGTCTGTATACTTGTAAGTGGTGGTACTACCCCGCTTTGGCAGACTGGGTACCACTGCCTACCACTCTTTGATAACCAGACCCGAAACAAATATCCGCCTCTTTTTTTATTAAAAAATGTTTGTAATATTTAATATAACTATTATATATTAAGGATAAAAGCTTTGAAACAAATATTTGCTCCTAGTGGGAATCGAACCCGAGACTTTACGCGTGTAGCGACCGCGCTACATGCCTATGGAAGGCGTGCCAGAGATAGTGTCTGCGCCGATGGATAGATGGCGTTGCACGTATCGCCAGCGCAATATGCCACTTGAACCAATGAGATTGCGCGTTCATTATCTCACAAACGATTTACCGACAAAGTAATCAGTATATATATATACAACGAAGAGACGTCACCCGCTAGTTGAGCCCTGTACGTAACTCCGCAATACGCGCAACAAACCAATCGTCCACGCCTGTCTGTTGCTATGCGCCTACCTGACGTGAGTGTGACCACTTGCGCGGTGGCGGCGTTCATGGCGGCAATGTGTGACGTCACCACCTGCCTGTTCGTGTCCAGCGTCACCTGCTTCCACTTCATTGAACCCGCGTCCGCGCCCAGCTCAGGAAGTTGAGCCTGCAAACATAATTAATAACTAATCAATCAGATAACTGTAAGTTGCAGTCGCATCCACTATGTTGGGCCTATGTTAGCCGAGTGGCACTAACCGGTACCAATGTATCTTTGATATATGTACTTTGGTTGTCCTGTTTCTATAATACAATCACTTTAGCAGCTTAGCATAGAAATGTATTATATAATAAAAAATAATAATAATAAATTAAACGTCATTTCACTGACAATATTTCAAACGTGACTAAGTCAATTCACTAAGGCCTGATAGCAAGCAAGGTTAGGTTCTAGACTGCCAAAGATGGAAAAAACCAACTCAGTTCACAGTTGCGTCCGCCGCCGGCCATAGGTGCTTCTTCAGCCATCATTAAAGGGTCCAAATTCATAGGATGGGAGAACATTGCACTTGTCGATTGTTCTACAAACTACGTTGTATGTCTGCCGCCACATCATACAACGTATTCAACAGAAAAACATCAATCAAACTACAAAGAAACGATGCACCGAACATTTCTATTCAAGCAAATATCCGCAAACAAATATTTGTATTATTTGATCAACAAATATTCTGTATGATCTTTTTTATTAATATTATTATTCAAATTATTAAACATTGCACATAAAAGCTGTGAAACAAACATATACTTTGACCGGGAACCGACCCTGAGACATTGCGCGTAACGAAACGCCTGTCGTCAAAATAAATAAATAAATATTTGAGAGTTTTGGTGGGCAACTGCAAGTGACAGGACGCGCAATTTCGAATTATTTGAAAAGCTTGTGTTTCTTATAAATATTAATGTGTAATAATGGTAGAATTGTTACCAAGTAATCGTTTTTAAGTTTATCAAGTATAAACAAGTAATTTAAAGTTGTTAAAAGTGGATCTTCGTGTTCCCTCCAAGACTGCTTTCAAAGTTTTAGGCTTTTCGCCGCTTTACTAAAACGAAGATCATCACCCTTACTATCATCGTCATCTTGTGATGAATCACTCGCGTGGTTCATCTTCATCTTTACTTGACAATGTTTTAACATTGAACCATATATTTTTACTATGACACTGGCAAGTTAAATACTAAAGCCATAAACAAGAAGAAAGAAAAGAAAAACAAATAATTACTAACCCGTTGCAATTCCGTTTCAGTGTTCTTAATGATTTCTCTGCCTGTGTTGATTGTCGAGAGTAAGGCGCGTTGGGGCTCGCTCAGGACGGAAGTGATACGCGTCTGCTTCATTTGACCAGCCTGCGGATCACATTAATGTAAACAATCAATCAAACTGCCACGCCTACATTCCTATCACCATATAGTATCACCCTATCATTTGAATCTTACCATTTAATTATGACTCGATATCTGACCACACTCGCCTGAAGTCAGCATGATCGAGGTCCAAGAGTGCCGGCGACTAAAGACAGCCGTCCAAGAATACGGAGACCTCAGTCGCTGTCACTATGCCGGCCAAAGTTCTATTATCAATCAATCAAATTGTCACGCCTTTTTCCCACAGGGATAGGCAGAGACAACAGAGCGCCAGTTACCACGATCCTTACACAACTTTGCTTCCTTTACATCCACAATTCTCTACAGGCTCTGTGGTTACATTTCCAATTACACTGGCTCTTCGTACTTTATTTGTACGAAGAGAGTTAAGAGGTTAATTTTTATTAATTTTGTGATTATACATATGACAGCACTCCGTCTGATGTTAAGCTGGAGTGTGGTCCATAAATGGAGGCAACTGCAGTGAAATGCATACAGCATCTATTTTTATTTACTGAAGTACCATAAATATATCAAAGAGGTAAGTATCTTATATGATATTTTACTATCACTAAGCACCGGTTACCTTGTAATTAGCAGAGAAAATAGAGCGAAACTTGACCTGAACTTGATCTTGACACAACTCTCTCGCTCCTCTCACATTCACAATTTTGTTTAAATTAATAATTATCAAAATACATACACAAACAACTGATCCATCCATTTTTATTTTTATTAAAAGAAAGAGATAGCATGAAACAAAATAATATCTATGTATTAATTTTATTAATAATTGACACAGCTATAGTATATTTATTCAACAAACGAGTATTGGAGTCTCTGATGTTAAGCTGGAGTGCGGTCCATGAATGGATGTGACTGCTACTTACAGTTAAATAACTCCAAGTAGCAGTCACATCCATTGTGCTGACCTAGTTGTAACCGGCTACTCACAAGCTGATCCCAAAACGCAAACTAATCACTTCACGGTCTGTATACTTGTAAGTGGGGGTACTACCCCGGATCAGCAGACTGAGTACCACTGCCTACCACTCTTTGATAACCAGACTCGGATTAAATATCCAACTATCTCTTTTAATTATTTATAAAAGTTAATAAAATTTTGCCCAGGCCAGAAATCGAACTAGGAACTGGCGTGCTAACCAAAGCGCCAGGACTGTCGTCAACGCTTAAGTCGCTACGGCTTAAGTCGATTTCGCGTTTGTCTATTTGATATAATAGTGGCAACTGAATACTTGTTTGTTAAAAAAGTAGACCTTAGTTCTAAACTTAATAGCGTCTTCAAAGTTCGGTATAAATCCCGACAGAAAAACTTGTCTTGTTGCCAGCGCTCTTCTTATCTGCTGATCGTTATACAGTTACAATGATAAGCTCTCTCACCTACCTAAAGCCTCGTTATACCGTAGTGTATCAAACTTCAAAGGCACCATTAAGTTTAATAATAATTAAATATATACAGGGTGTTTTGTAGCAGCGACTTACCGTTGGTGGTGTGTGCGTGGTTACGATCCTGCCTGAGATGGTTGTCTGCTGTGCTCCAGTGAGATGTGACATGGCATAGCTCTTCTGGTCTGAGGTTCAGGAGGCAACAGTTAGGTATAGGTAGGTTAGAATGCAACAATCGGATTCGATATTACTTAAAAGTCGACTTAGAATTTTTGAAGTGAAAACTTCTTTAGCGGCATTGTGCATTTTTGGGATGGGTAAAAAAATGCCTAGCATCGCGTTTATTTTTGGATATAGATATTTTTTTATTTTTCCGACATTTTGAGAGCTTTGCAGCCATCGTGGTCACGGAGAATTATAAAATCATTAAACGAAAATAAACGCGATAGTAAGCCGCATAAAATTTGTTTAAATCATCATTAAAAAATGTGTTAATTTTGAATCCAATTATTTAACTAACCGAGCTATACAAGCAATGTGCTTTTATTTTTATAAATGTGTATATAACTATATAATCAAGGCAAATATAACACAAGCTTAATATATATAGCGCACTTTTATTGTGACTCGACTTTCCACCTCTACGGAGCGCAGACGACTGATGCAGTTGGGACGGTTTCAGTCGTCGTCACATGCACTATACAATCCAAGTTACGCATTTTGAATTGAAGTTATAGCTTGTCTAACTATAAATGACGCGCCCCTCCACTTTATTAGTTCATTTAGATGTTTGAATGCAAATATTACTAACTATACTTTTATATTTCATCACCGTGCTTCTCCTTTTGTGTCTAACCAGCAACTGAATGACCAATTACAATTGCATTTTCTGTGTGTCGCATTCATATTTTATGTTTTCTCGTGTGCGCGAATGCGGTGGAGGGGCGCGTCATTTCGGCTTAGACAAGCTATACCACAACTTTAATTTAGACTTCTCATTTGTCCAGCATAATGCATGGGACTGTTATCTGCAGTAGAAGTCGCCGCACACCAGCTTAACATCAAGCAGGGTGCTGTCCTATGTCAAGTCTATTTATCTATTGCACTTGCGACTTGCGCCTAATACGGCGTTCTCACGGGGCGAATTTAGTTGTTCAATATTTATCGTTCAACAAATCGAAAGCGAATATTGACTGTAGCGTTTTCACGGTTCAATAATAAATTTGACTCAATATTACACGTGTCATTACACTATCTGTCCATTTTAGCATTTTTCTCGTTGATGCGGACGCCATAACTTACACTTTATTTCACAAACAAAAAACTGGTGACAGAGAAATAAAATACAATAGCGCTGATTGACTTACTGATTAGACTAATAATTTAATGCGAGTTGAACGAACAAGTACAGACAAGTCGATTCGCCGTCAACTACTAATATAATCAAAGAAAGTTGAAAGATCTTTAACTTTTGCTGATATTTATTGCTTCAACTTGATTGAATGTCTGTTCAGAGGGTTCAAACCGCGAACGATTTCGCAGTTGATCAACTAAATTCGCCCCGTATTCCTTTAGAGTTGCCATTAAGTTTTTTTATATACAGTTCTATACTAAGCTACTAAAGTGCTTTTATCATAAAAACAGGACAACCAAAGTACCTATATCAAAGATACATTGGTACCGGTTGGGTGGTCTCGAACTCGTGCTCTTTGGTTTGCATAACCATTGCACTGCCACTACACCACGGTCGCCTTAAAATATGAAATATTGCAACCACGTTTACCTTCAGCTGGTTGCCGGAGTACACCTGGCTGCGCGACGCACTCCGTGTTAACTGCTTTGCCACTCGCCAGGGTGTCGTGCTGGATTATATTCGCCCTGGGCAGATGAATACAAGTAAAATGAAATATAGGGGTCTTAAGAAACAGTACAATGCGTTGTAAATACCGAGGACTTATATTATTAAAGGAAACTTTACTAAAAACAGTGCAAAAAATATCAACTAACAGAGAGCTAAAATAAAATTCTTTATTAAATAGAATGTGAACATTTTTATGTTGGAAAAGGTATTGCAGGCAGGGACTTTATCTTCAATGCCACGCCTTGAATTTCACAGGGATAGGCAGAGACAACAAAGCGCCACAGTCATGGTAGGCAGTGGTGCCCTCCTGGAGTACCAACCACTTACAAGTATACAGACCGTGAAGTCACTTAGTCGCGTATCGCGATCAACTTGTAAGTTGGCGGTTTCAACTAGGCAACTATGAGGCAACTTATGAGTTATTTAACTGTAGTAGCTGTCGCATGTCGAGCTACAATACATACTTGGATGGTGACACGGAGTCCTCAACCATGGCAGATCCCTCGTCTCCCTCAATACCCAAGTGGTCTTTGGCCCTTTGCCTCTTCAATATGATGTCGATGTATCCAGCAATCACTTGCAGTATCTGCTCGGCCTCAGTAGTTTGCACGGAGTAGTACTGGTCACTGTTGGAATTACAAACATACATTATTACGTGCTTGTATCATAGAAACAGGACAACCAAAGTACATATACTAAAGATACATTGGTGACCATTGCATTACCACTACACCAGGGTCGCCTTCACGTTAATACACAATAATAAATATTTTTTTTATCAGAAGACAAAATTGTTAACAAGGACAACATTCATTTTGGGCTTCTATGTACTACTTTTGTAATGTCCAATGATGAAATATATCGACGGTTTCCGGGCTATTTGTTTTAAGCGACATTTTTAAAACTTTACAGGAGAGCGATTTAAAGTTTTGATATCGAGAAAAAAATTCATAACTTTTTGAAACCTGGTTTATTTTCAAAAAAGTAAAGTTTTTCTATTTTCATATTATACCCCCCATAATTTGATTAAGATACTTCTTTTAAAAAGGCGCTATTAGCAGATATATGTGTCGCTTAATACAAGACGCCCATACTTAATCAATTTGTAGAATCAGGCTAAATGATTTAAGCACCAAATGTTGCAAGTAATAGATTCAAGCAAAACGCTTTAAGTATAACTTTTGTATTTTTAGAGTAAGGCTAATTGATTCAATTACAACGTGAAGAATAAAACAGAAAAAGGCAAATTAGTTTATACGACTAGTAAAACACAGTTAAGATACAGGATAAATGACTAAAGAGGCAAATAGTGTTTAAAAAGTAATTGTTTGAAATGACAATAAATTAGTAAATTTCAAAATAAAAGTCGGTTAAAACATAATAATACTTTGGTTAGAAGGGAAATAACTCTTTGTTGTTTCAATAATAAAATTAAAACTAATAAAACAAAACTATTAATAATTACCATTTTTTATTTATTAACATAATGTTACTTAAATATCGTGTTGTACTCAATAAGAATCACTTTGGCATATAATGTGTCCCAATATTCAGCGATAAAACTGTAACAGATGGTAGCCCTGGACATGACTAGTCAAGAAAAAAATAATTGAAAAATATCCATTGTTTTTTTTAAGTGACGAAAAAAAATATATTTTTTTCAAAATTTGTTTACTTGGAAAGTATGTTTACTAGGGATGGGAAGTGTGATTAAGATATAAGATGGTGCCATCCATAGTATCATGAACAGCAAAATAATGTCCCAAAAGTCACGGATGGCTGTTCCAAATGCGGTGCTTGTTTCTACATTAATGTATGGAAGTGAAGGTTGGATATGAGAAGAAGCATGAGAGTAGAATTAACGCTGTTGAAATGCGGTCGTTAAGGAGTGTATGTGGATAGATACTGCGTGATAGATGTGGTTTGAAAGAAGATGTAGTGACAAGGATTGACAAAGGAATGCTTCGATGGTTTGGGCACATGGAAAGGATGAGTGAAAGTAGATTGACGAAAGGAATTTATAAATCTGATGTGGGTGGATGCGTTAAACAAGGCAGGCCCAGGAGAGTGTTTTCCGACCAAATCGGAGACATCCTCAAGAAAGCTAGGGTGCCTAGTGCCCATAACCACAGAGCCTGTATGAAGAGAATTGTGGATGTGAGGGAAGCAAGTGAGTTGTATAAGGATCGTGGTAAGTGGCGCTCCATTGTCTCTGCCTATCCCTGTGGGAAAAGGGCGTGACAATTTGATTGATTTTTTGCTTAAAATGTTGAAAGATTTTTACTTTCAGTATTTCACTCATCGTGGTGTAAAAAAAAGTATGAATACTACTATGACAAGTTTTATCAAAAAATGACGCTACTAATCAAGATTCTAAAATGGTATAATACTCTAGAAAAACTAGCCACATAAAAAAATACGAGTGGTATTTCTAAACAAGAATCAAATTTCATAAAATTGTTTAAATTAATAACTTTTACTATGGGATCAAAACAGGTTTTTGTTAGTCAATATCATTTTAAAAGTAGAGAGAGAGAGAGATTTTACCTTAGAGCGAGATTGACAGATGTTAATTTTTGAATATTATAGTAATTACCTACTTTTACTTTGTATCCAAAATGGGTTTATGGATATAAAATGAAATAAAACAACTAGTTTAAACAATAAAACATTTAATTTTTTATTGAATTTAATTACAATAAATGTTCGAATTGTTTGCCACCAGCATTAATACAAGCACGACATCGCCTTAAAAATGATCGTTTTATTCGTCTTGCATAACTTCCAGCATTTATGTGATCCGCAGCCTGAGTGATTTTTTGGTGAAGTTCGTCCAATGTTGTAATGGGTTTTGAGTAGACCCTGTCTTTGAGACAACCCCAATAGAAAGGGGGTATAGGTCAGGTGAACGGGGTGGCCATGAAATAGGACCAAGTCGCCCGATCCAACGCCCTGGAAACTCATTGTTCAAGTAATCTCGCACAGGACGGGCATAGTGAGCCATACCATAAGTATCGTAAATCACTTACAGGCACGTCTTCTAATAATTCTGACATGTTATTTTGTAAGAAGTTCAAATAACTATTGCCATCTAAGCTTCCGTGTAACTCAAAAGGCCCAATCACTTTTCCATTTAATATGCCCGTCCAAAGGTTAAGGTTGAATTGGTATTGGGATTTATCTTGTCTCACCAGGTGTGGATTTTTATAATTCCAGCTATGTAGATTGTGAAGATTTAAATAGCCATCTTTCTTGCAGGTTGATTCATTTGACCATAAAACTTTATCTAAGAATTGAGAATCTTCCCTGTGCTTTTGTAGCGGCGGTAATAGCGTCTGCACACGTCTGTAATTATATGGGCAAAGCCTGTGATATTTTAAAATACGATGAGCAGAACTTCTTGGTATTCCCGTAGCTGCTTCCGAGGTAGTTAAATCCATTTCTATTTCATGCAGAACTTCTTCATCTCGATCCGATCTTGGTCTTCCAGCGTTTCTCCTATTAGATGGTAAACGATCCTCCGAAAACGCTTGATGTACATTTATAAATACTCTAAAATCTTTGAGCATTTGGGTACTTTCCCGATACAATCTGCTAGCAGAGTTTGCATTGCTTCGGCATTCACCATAAATTAAGTGCATATTAGCGTATTCCCATGGTGTGTATGGTAGCGGCATGATAAATACAAAACAGTCCACTAGGTCAAAAGTCCAATTCACAAAACTCACAATCACAGTCCAAAATAATGCCAGGTCAGTCCAGTTTGCAGATCACTTAATCGAGTCCAAAAGCCAACCCAAAAGTCGTCAGTACGAAAGCCAATTTAATGCGGAACGGCGCACAGTAAACAAAGGAACAGAGCATACTGACTGATAACAGCAACTTCTCTACTTGCCCCATTGTTATATTCAAAAATTAACATCTGTCTATCTCGCTCTAACGTAAAATCTCTCTTTCTCTAGTTTTAAAATAATATTGACTAACAAAAACCTGTTTTGATCCCATAGTAAAAGTGATTAATTTAAACAACAATTTTATGAAATTTGGTTCTTGTTTAGAAATACCACTCGTATTTTTTTATTTGGCTAGTTTTCCTAGAGTATTATACCATTTAAGACTCTTGATTAGTTGCGTCATTTTTTGATAAAACTTGCCATAGTAGTATTCATACTTTTTTTACACCACGATGAGTTAAAGTGTACTAAAAGTATTTTTTTTTTAACATTTTAAGCAAAAAATGTAATATAAATCATTTTTATGTAAAAACTATATGTTTTCTGGGGTTTTCAAGGATTGTGATAAATAGCAGATATATTCAGCTTACTGATACAAAAAATTGAAATGTTTTAAAAAATAAATTTTTTTCGTAACTTAAAAAAAATCAATTTTTTAATTTCTTTTCTCGTCTAGTCATGACCAGGGCCACCCTCTGTTGCAGTTTTATCGTTGAATTTTGGGACACATTGTACATGGCACGATGTGGTGTAGACTGAAGCGCCCGTTCAGGGGGATATAGTATAAAAACATGCTTGTTTAATGGACGCGAGCGGCGAAAATGTTTTGTTTTAACCGACATTTGGTACAACGATTCATACAAAATTTGCAGTGTCTGAATGTCAAGTTTTCGATGTAATCGGAATAGGAAAAATGAATGAAGTTATAGTACTTGTAGATTTAATTTGTTTGAAGCGACCAATCAAAAATTAACCGATTTAGGAATAAAGGTTGATTTGCCATTGACTGTTTCAACTACAGGGCAAAATGTTTTAATAGCCTTTTTTACTAAAAACAGATGCAAGCGAAATGATTTAAGCGACATTGCATACCAATTTGGGATTCAGGCTAAATGTTTTAAGCGACATGACTATATCTTTTTTGGGGAAGGTGTAATGCTTTAACAAACATCACCTATAGAATGTAACTTCAGGAAAAACGCTTTAAATGACCCGTTTGGATGATTTGTGTGTAAGGCAAAAACGCTTAAGTAAATAACCAATAAAAACTTTTGTGGCTCAAGTACACTTTCTATATAAAAGGACATATTTCGCGTCGGTTCATACAATTAAATTTCGGATCGCCCCAAAAAATGGCATTGTTTGAAGCGCCAAAAAATTACTCTGATCGTCACCAAAGTCGACTCAGTCGACGCAAAAAAAATCGCTGATTCCGAATATGTATATAAGTCAATATCGGTCAAAATGTCGCTTAAAACAAATAGCCCGGAAACCGTCGATATATATAAATGGTAGTTTCGATACTTGTGTTAATGATACTAATAAAATATAGATTTTGTATCGTCTGTCAATCGCAAAGACACGCCATATTAACAGTTCTGCTTTGAACTGTCATAATTATAGTTTGATCATTTTGCACACCTAAACTATGCAAAATGTGCATTGTATATGATACAATAGTAAAATATTATACCTATAATCTCCGAAATCCAATGTGAACGTGTTTGGGCTTGCGCACCATCTCCTCACAGTGGTGAGTGGCCAGCTCTGCAGCGTCTCCTTGGTCTTCTCATCCAAACGCAGCACAGAGTCCTTCGTCACACCGAGCAGACGGGGCACCAGCTTGTTCTTGCCTTTCATTTTCTCCTGTTAAGTGGATTCATTGCTTTAAATTTTATTTTTTTATTTTACACGAGTACACATTAGGAGTGGCACAGTCTGTCAATTCAAGATTCCACCTCAGATTCCAAGTTTTTTTATTGTGACGACATATGACAGCACCCCGCTTGATGTTAAGTTAGAGTGTGGTCCATGAATGGATGTCACTTTTACTACAATTCAATAATGTTAGAAGCTGTCACATTCACTATGCCGGCCTAGTTGAAACCGGCACTTACAAGCTGATCCTGAAACGCGACCAAATCACTTCACGGTCTGTATACAAGTGAGGGTACTGCATTGGATCGGCAAACAGGGTACCACTGCCTACCACTCTTAAAAAAGGATCCCAGGTTATAGGATGGAGAGAACACATAGTCTGGTTAAGCATTCCACTTGTCGATTGTTATACAAAGAGACGACGTACCCCCCCTTATGCCGTCCAGCACTAACCTTAACCAGGAAGAAAGCAACACCATAGGTGTTGAGTGCCCTTGCGCTCTTCGTGTAAAGCACCTTGGCGTCCAACTCTGAAAGGCCAATGTGCTGACGATGCTCCTTGAATACTTTCTTCTCAATGCCTTTCACCTTCACGTATGAAGCTGGCAGGAACTCCTTCAAGCTGCAAAAAAAAATTACATTTCAATACTAAACTATTAAAGTGCTTGTATCATAGAGACAGGACATCCAATCAATCAATCAAATTGTCACGCCTTTTTTCTACAGGTATAGGCAAAGACAATGGAGCGCCACTTACCACGATTCTTACACAACTCCCTTGCTTCCTTCACATCCACAATTCAAAATGCATATACCAAAGATACATTGGAACTGGCAAGTGACTTTAAGCCCGTGCTTTCGGTTTGCGTAACCATTGCACTGCCACTACACCACGGTCGCATATATTAAATCATCACGCCTTCATTTTCACAGATATAGGCAAAAGAAATAGAACGCCATTTTCCACAATCCATCAAATCCTCGATTGTGTGTACAGTTGATTTCTGCTGTTTTAAAGAGTATTGTTACTTTCAATATTAGGATTGTGGCAAGTGGCTCTTTATTGACCCTGCCTATCCCTGTGGGGAAAAGCGTAACAATTTGATTGATTGATGATGGTAGTATATATTTTTAAGAAATATAGGTAAAATTAAATGACGGTGGAATTTATAAATCTGATGTGGATGGATACGTTAAACAAGGCAGGCTCAGGAGGGTGTTTTCCGATCAAATTGGAGACATCTTCAAGAAAGCAGGGTTGCCTAGTGCCCATAACCATAGAGCTTGTATCAAGAGAATTGTGGATGTGAGGGAAGTGAGGGAGTTGTGTCAGGATCGTGATAATTTGATTGATTGATTAATGAAATTAAAGTAGCTAATGGAGGGTTAAAAAAAGCAGCTCTGGTCGATAAAGTTTAACAGCGTCGGCACTCTTGGAGTTTACCTTTACTTGGACTCAGAAAAGTCGACTCTTAATAATAAAAAAAAACAATAGTATACTAACTCTAGGAATCCAGTTGTATGCTTGTCCTCCTTGTGATCACCAAATTGTATCTGACATTGGATACCAGCGAACTCGCATGCTGGCAACATAAAGAAAAACATTTATTACATTAAGCTGCACAGTGATCAGAGCAGGCAGGGGTTAAACAACAGACAACGGGTTCAAATCTCGGTCGCAGTTGACTGATGTAAACGGATCAAGGATAAAGGACACCATTCATTTTGGGCTTCTATGTACTACTTTTGTAATGTCCAATGATATATATATGGTAGTTTAGATACTTGCATTGATAAAACTAATAACAGTTTTGCTTTTAATTGCTGTGCAATTGAGTTATTTGAAAAATTAGATATGGATTTTGTATGCGTCTGTCAATCCCAAAGACACGCCATATTAATTAGTTCTACTTTGAACTGTCATAATTACAGTTTGATCATTTCGCACACCTAAATTATGCATAATAAAGAATATATATTCCAATTACATTGTAATCTTCGTACATTAAACTATATTAAAATGTATATGCAACTGTTAATACAATTAAGCCCAAGTCCCCCAAATGATACAAAATGAATGATGTCCTTTGTTTAATTCATTACTTTATTCAGTTTGTTACATTCTTTTAATTTAGGAATAAATAATAATAACGTTTTAATGATTGCTGACCACCAGCCCTACCTGTGTCATAAATTAATGTCGCCATTGTAGCGCCACGCAGTATATATGTATTTTTTGTCATTTTCTATACTAAGCTTGTATCATAGAAACAGGAAAACCAAAGTACATATATCAAAGATACATTGGTACCGGTGAGTGGTTTTGAACCCGTGCTCTCGGCTTGCGTAACCATTGCACTGTACACCACGGTCGGCTTACATTTTTTTTTATTGTGACATGTCATTTGACCTCGACCCCCCTAATGATAAGCAAGAGGAGATCCATGAGTGACGACGACTGAAACAACAGATTTAGTTCACGGCTGCCTCAGTCGCCGTCACTATGCCGGCCAAAAAGCTACTATTAAGCTACTAACTAGTAATCAAGCTGCCATAATAATACTAATACAAACCTCTGGCTTGTGTGACGGGATGTGTGCCGTCCAAGATGGCGTCCCTCGCCTGCACATACAGCAGCGCCAATTGCACAGGATCGCGCGAGTCAACGTTGCGATCGGAGTAGAACAACTTGCGTCGCAGCAGCAACGTCTCACCCACTGATATGCCCTGCTCGCGGAGAGTCTTGCCACCCTCCACCCAGTTTACTGAAAGAGAAAAAAACTTTTTTTTTAAATAAAAATCGAATTTAGTTGATCAACTGCAAAACAGTTTGCGATTTGAACCGTCTGAACAGACTTTCAATCAAGTTGAAGCAATAAATACCGGTTCAACCTTTCAACTTTTATTGATTCAATTAGTAGTCCAATCAGTCAGTCAATTAACGCGATTGAGTATGTATTTTATTCCTCTGTCACCAGTTTTTCGTTTGTTTGTAATATAAAATGTAAATTATGGCGTCCGCATCCACGAGAATAATGCTAAAATTAGGTTAGGTTAGGTCAATATTCACTTTAAATTTTTATTGTTTAACGATAAAAATTGAACAACTAAATTCGCCTCGTGAGAACGCCGTATTACTTGCCCTTTATTTCTATTGACACGCCTCAATACCACAAAGGGATAGGTAGGCACTGGTGCGCTATTTTATAGGATAGATACACCCTCCCAAAATTGACGAAAAGCGTGGTCTATTGGTTCGTCACAGGTAAGGTTTCGGGTTTGATTTTTAGTCAGAGCAAAGATTTGTATATTAGAACGAATATTATTCAGTTATTAAAAAAAGATGCAATATTTGCTCCGGCTCTGGTTAATAAAAAGTGGTAGGGAGTGGTGCCCAGTCTACCGATCCCGTACAGAAATTATACAGACCGTGAAGTGACTTAGTCGCGTTTCGGCTGGCATAGTGGATGCGACTGTTATTTGCAGTTATTTAATTGTAAGTAGCAGTCGACTCTATTCATGGACCGCACTGCAGCTTAACATGAGATGCGGTGCTGTCATACAAGTCATATATTACCTTCATCGTCCGTATGCAGCTTCTTCCTGAGCAGGTCCATCTTGACATCCCTCTCCTTGTCCTGGTGGCGGCGCTTCAATGTCAACGTGCCGTAGTTGGGTTTGTCACAGGGGTCAGGCTCCTCCTTCACTTCCTCGCGGACCTATACATATTACGAAAAGGATCAGTACACTCACAAATATACAGACCGTGAAGTGATTGAGTTGCGTTTCGGGATCAGCTTGTTAGTTGCCGGTTCCAACCATACCGGCATAGTGGATGTGATTGCTACTCACAGTTATTGAATTGTAGTAGCAGTGACATCCATTCTTGGACCACATTTTCTCTTAACATCAAGCAGGGTGCTGTCTTATGTCGAGTCACAATATATGAAAAAGTAAAATTAAATTGACCAAAAAAAGGACATCATTCATTTTAAATGGGGATTCATTTGAAATATATCCTTTATTATGCATAGTTTAGGTGTGCAAAATGATCAAACTATAATTATGACAGTTCAAAGCAGAACTGTTAATATGGCGTGTCGTGGAAAACGAATTATTTGGAATATAAATAATCCGTGTCGTGTGGGGTTATTTATTTTCCAAATAACTAAATTGCACAGTAATTGTAAGCAAAATTGTTATTAGTTTTATCAATACAAGTATCGAAACTACCATTTATATATTATTTCATCATTGGACATTACAAAAGTAGTACAAAATGAATGATGTCCTTTATAAATCTGATGTTGATAGATGCGTTAATCGAGACAGACCCAGGCCCTCCTTTTTTGGTACATACAGACATCCTCAAGATCGTGGCAAATGGTGCTACACTGTTACTGCCTATCCCTATTGATTGGTAACCATATTTAACGCAGACATAGTGTTGCGGCTTGGTACATCCCTATCCAATAATCGACATTACCTTGACCCATTTCCCATCACTAGTCCTGCACCCGCAACTCGTTTTTGCATCGACCAGTAAGAAGAGTCAAAAAGTGCACGTTCAACAGTGAACAAAAGCGGTCGTCTTTCGAATGTGACGTCCCAAAAGTCAGCATCGCGTAGCCTTCAGACAAACAAAACGTCGTCGCGCGCCGTGTTGTAAAGAAACCCGGAAGCCGCGATCTTGGAGGTTCACGCGGCACTCAATGTACCTCGCGTAGTTGCCAAATCAGCAACATTATTGAACAATTGTGAAAACTAACATATCCCGCGTATCAAACAGTTCGCTCTGCAGAGTGTTAAGTGTCGACGGGTGCCATCCTCGGTAAGTCCCTTCCTTTTATCATTCTGTAGCATTCACCTTCACCCAGCGGGTTTCGAAGCTCTCTGCCGGCCAGGAACCGAACTCGGCCTGACGTCGAGGGTGGATGAATGCGTCAACAATAGTTTTACGTGGCGTGTCATCAAATATACAGTCCATTGCTCTATTTCCTATCTACCAACCGAATGGTGTGTGTCCGAAAAGGAGCACCATCTCAGCCTTCTGCTCGAATACGCACCACATAGGCTTGCGTTAAATATGGTTCCTGAGTAGAGAAGACTGAAGGGAAATCTGCGAACATAGCATAGTGACGGCGACTGAAGGAAACCGCAAACGGAGTAGTGAGGCAGACAGGCAGTCTGCCAATCCAGTGTAGTACCACCACTTACAAGGTTACAGACCGTGAAGTGATATAGTCGCGTTCCGGGATCAGGCTGCTATTTGCAATGATTGAACTGTAGTAGCAGCTGCCTTCGTCGATGGACCCATCAGCCAGCAGCCAGCTCAACATCAGACTGAATCCAGCTTGACTGAGTCGCAATAAAAAATGACTCAGGCGCGATTAGGAATCAGATTGAAAGTTGCCGCAAAAAGTGGGCGATCGTGGTGTAGTGGCAGTGCAATGGCTACGTAAGCCGAGTGGCACAGGTTCGAGACCACTCACCGGTACCAATGTATCTTTGATATATGTACTATGGTTGTTCTGTTTCTATTATATGATACAAGCATTTTAGTAGCTTAGTATAGAAATGTATAATTAGAAAAACAAACAATGTACTAACCAATCCATATTCATCGTAGTTGGTAATACCAATCTTGGTGCATATGACAACCATCAGGTTTGCCACAACTTGGCTGTCATCCACGAGGAGCGTCTTCACAGTACCTGCGTACACATTCATAGTATATATTGTAGGGGAACGAGTTAAAGGAACGCGCGAGGAATGCGGTTGTGACGTCATGGTCACGTGTCTATTATGAATAGTGAAGTAACATGCAAAATGTCGATAACAATAAACACACACTTCCCTTAAAACGCAAATAGATTTTGTTATTAAAAATTATAAATGTGTATTAAATTAAAGTATAAACATTAGACAGCAACAATTTTTAATGAATTATATATTAATTTAATTTTGAGAATAGTGACTGCATGTTTTTTTTCTTTTTCACACATTTTAATCACGTTTCTAATAATGGTTCTAGCCTGAATTCGGATGACGACTCTCTTTTATTCAATTAACTTACTAATTTTTCAATAATCAAACATGTATGTGTACACGTTTTTATCGATATTAAATGACATCGCCGAGCTATGAGCGTCACTAAAAGCGGCCACTAAGATACGGGTGGTGGTCGTTTCACGCCCCACCGCACCTCAGCCCCCGAATTCATTTAGCTCGTTCCCCAACTATAGGTAATGCATAAAGACATATGTCTGCCGTATGCCAACCTGGGGTAGTACCAACACATACAAGTATGACCATGAAGTGATTTAATTGCGTTTGTGAATCAGCTTGTAAGTTGCCGGTTCCAACTAGGCTGTCATAGTGGATGTAATTGCCACTTACAGTTATTGAATTGTAGTAGCAGTGACATCCATTCATGGACCACACTTCGGCTTAACATCAAGCGGGGTGCTGTCATATGTCGAGTCACAATAAATAATTTAAAAAATGTTTACTAACCATCCAACATCCTAACTCTGAGATTCCTAATCTTCTTGTTATACTCGAGAACATCACCGTTGCGGAGTATGTAGTAGTCCAGATTACGTGATGGTTCCAACCAGATGCCCTTCTTCGCTTCCTCGTTCGATATCAGGAACAAGCCATAGTCTTTCACTGGAGAAAATATATATATAATGAAGTTTATTAGGCCGGCATAGTGACGACGACTGAGGCAGCCGTGAACAAACTCGGGTTTCTCAGTAGTCGTCACTCTTGGATGATGATAAGGCGGGTCGAGGTCAGATGTCGTGAAAAATATTAGGCGAAGAATACAAGTTGAAACTGATCTGAGAATGTTACGTGAGAACATGGCGATTCCCGGACGGAGCAAAAATCATCATCATCAGCCAGAAGCCTCCCCCTTAGAACGCCATTCCGAACAAGGTTATTGCATCCACTGGTTATTCGTGACTTTCACTATGTCGTCAGTCCACCTAGTGGGAGGCCTACCAACGCTGCGTGTTCCGGTTCGTGGTCACCACTCAAGTACCTTTCTTCCCCATCGGTTGTCGGTTCTTCGAGCGATGTACGGAGCAATTTATTAATTTAACATAGTAAATCATTACAAGCACAGTTTTTGTTTGTAATATTTGATAATTACATAAGATACTAGCAGCGAAACCCGGCGTTGCTCGGGTCATAATACATCGCACATGTAATGGTTATAAAATCAGTTTCTCTATCTTGTATATGTACTATTAAATGTACGTTACTTAAGTTTTAGTAAGGATCCCTAATCTTTTCTAGCAATAAATACAGCCAGGTCAGTCACTCAGGGTGAATGTAGCTTTGCAATGGTGAAAGAATTATTAAAATCGGCACAGTGGTGTTTGAGTTTATTCATTACAAACATACACACAAAAATACAAATCTTTTCTCTTTATAATATTAGTATAGATTAATTTTTATGAAGCAATAATTAAAAGTGTGAATGAGTCTTATTGTTTAACCTCTCGTATACTCATATGACTGGTAGATCATGTATACAGATCGTGAAGTGACTTAGTTGCGTTTTGAGATCAGCTTGTAGTTGCTGGTCTCAACTAATCCATTATAGTGGATGCCAATACTACTTGCATTTATTTATTATAACATCAGCCGGGGTATTGGTGATATGCCGAAGAACCTCAAACAAGTAACAAACCACTCACATTCCCCGACGCATGTGTCCGGATTCTTCTCCCTGATGAGTCTGCAGGCGTCGTACACCGTGGTGGATGGGTCGAACTGCATCGTCTTCACCATCTTCCCACCCTCCAAGGAGATCTTCAACGAGAGGGCCATCTTCGTGTACGAGTACGCACTGAAATGCAACATGACTAATTAGAACGATGCCATACCCGTAGCGGATGCGACTGCTCCTTCAATCAATCAAATTGTCACGCCTTAAATCCCACAGGGATAGGCAGCGAATTCTTTCCATGATCTACATTTCTTAATAGACTACTACACAACGGACCAATTTTGGTATATTTTTTTTAGGACCAATCAACATACTGTATATTTTTCCTTACATGGCAAAAGTAGTAAACAAACT
The DNA here is from genome assembly GCA_905220615.1 of Tinea trinotella. Classification (NCBI taxonomy): domain Eukaryota; kingdom Metazoa; phylum Arthropoda; class Insecta; order Lepidoptera; family Tineidae; genus Tinea; species Tinea trinotella. The sequence continues at coordinate 6,179,237 of HG992333.1, forward strand.
TTAGGCATAATGACGGATTAACGATAAATCTACAATTACTACTAATGAATATATAAAAATATCTATGAATTACTGTGAAAATGATTTTTTATTATTATTGGGGCACAACATATTTTGTCATTTGTGAATATACTGAATAATGTATATATTAAATGTATAGTATATGTGTGTGTAATTTATAATAAAACAGTACCAAAAAGTTTTCTTAGATAAAGGACATGTGAAATTGTCATTTTTATGTTTGTTTATAATTTCTGCTCAGTGGAAAAAAACATACTATAGTTACTTATTGATTTGTTGATTGGTTACCTACGAGAATGCAAACTATCATCGCAATATCAGTGATATTCCGTCGGCATCAATGACAGTTCGTGGAGAAGTCATTTCACTGTTTTGTATCACGAGAATCGGCGTCCTGTGGACTCAGCAGTTCTCTTCCAAACTCCGTATTAAGGCGTTCTCACGAGGCGAATTTAGTTGATTTCGCGATTTAAACCGTCTGAACAGACTTTCAATCAAGTTGAAGCAATAAATATCAGTTCAACAAATTTTAAAAACCTTTCAACTTTTATTGATTCAATTAATAGTTGACAGCGAATCGACTCCGCTGAACTTGTTCGTTCAACTCGCATTCAATAATCAGTCTAATCAGTTATTCAATCAGCGCGATTGAGTACCTATGTATTGTATATATATTGTATTCCTGTAACCAGTTTTTTGTTTGTAAAATAAATTGTGTATAAAATGTAAATTATGGCGTCCGCATCCACGAGAAAAATGCTAAAATGGACAGATAGTGTAATGACACGTATAATATTAAGTCGATTATTATTAAATCGTGAGAACGCTTATCAATATTCGCTTTCAATTTTTAGTTTAACGATAAATATTGAATAACTAAATTCGCCTCGTGAGAACGCCGTATACGATTCGTTGGCCATCTCACCGTCGTATGCTAGCTGTGCTGTTGCGCCGAACAGTGGGCTGTGGTGCGTCAACACTGTCCTCGTGCGCGCGCTCCTGGCTCACGGAGCGATGGCGACGGTGGTGAGGTATCCACTCACCGGCGTTCACGGAACCCTGAAAAGGCAATAAATATGAACACTTCAAGTAATTGAGTAATGGATTGCCTAGTGCCCATAACCATAGAGCTTGTATGAAGAGAATTGTGAATGTGAGGGAGGCGAGGGATTCGTGTCAGGACCGTTGCAAGTGGCGCTCCATTGTCTCCGCCTATTGCTGTGGGATTAGAGGCAGAACAATTGAGGATTATGTTATTATAATGAAAACTATATTAACTGGCACTGCGTTTTGTTTTAAAGAAGGAACGAGAAACAATCTTCTTTTCAATCTAGGACATTTTAGATATAAATTTTGGTAAAAAAAATATCATTGTCAAAAAATATCAAAAAGCTTGACATAGGACAACACCCTATGTCAAGCTTGCTGATGTTAAGGAGTGCTTAAGTCCATGAATGACTATGCACCGACTATGATACCGGCCCAGTTGGATCCATTTCAAAGCTCGGTCACCATCATCCATTGTTCACTGCTGAACATAGGCCTCCCTCTTAGGACGCCATTCCGAACGACAAGATGCCAGTTGCATCCACCGGTTAATCGTGTCTTTCACTATGTCGTCAGTCCACCTGCGTCTGCCGGTTCGTGATCTCCACTCAAGTACCTTTCTTCCCCATCGGTTGTTAGTTCTACGGTCTGCTTAGAAATGCTTAACTCACCCTTCTCCTGAGCGTAAGTCGTCTCCAGTTGTTGGCGAGCGCGTCCTCGAGCCGCGCGAGTACACCCTGTCACGTGACCGGCGATGCTTGCGATGGCGCCGGCGGCACAGCACTGATCTGAAACAAGTTATGAAAAACAAATGAAAAACTCTCACCGCTCTCATGACTTCTTTTTTATTGTGACTCGACATTTGACCTCGCCTTGCCTGATGATAAGCAGGAGGAGGTCCAAGAGTGACGACGACGAAAACGAGTCAGTTAACGGCTGTCTCAGTAGCCGTCACTTTTTATTTTTTTTTATTATACTCGTACATTTCTATACTAAGCTACTAATGTGCTTGTATCATAGTAACAGGACAACCCAAGTACATATTATATCGATACATTGGTACCGGTGGGTGGTTTTGAACCTGTGCCACTTGGCTTACGTAGCCATTGCACTGCCACTACACCACGGTCGCCTTTGTTGCCTCCATTGTATTGTAACAGTTATTATAAATAGAATTTATATGCCAGGTGTTGTGTAAGGGACGCCCGCCCGCCATAGTGCGTTCAGAAATAACCACACGATGCTTACATTTCATGAAGAAGAAAAAAAGAGCGGTAAACGTGACGTCATGTGTCATCTTCCGGCGCTAATTGTAAACACAACGGTGGCTCAAATGTTAAAATAAATCATACATCGCGTATATTTTAATTAATGTCGTTCATGTTGGCAATACGTTTCTTGTTGGTTAATCCAAACTCTCTACAAGTGAGACAAAAAACTATTTTTTAATCAAATAAATGGTTTCCTGAAGTAATAGGCAGAGACAATGGAGCGCCACTTGCCACGATCTCGACACAACTCTCTCACACCTAAAAATGTCTTAATATAAGCTCTACGGTTATGGGCTTTCTTGAGGATGTCTCCAATTTGGTCTGAAAACACCCTCCTGGGTTTGTTTAATCCTTACTTATATTATAAACGCGAAAGTATGTATGGATGTTTGTTACTCTTTCACGCAAAAACTACTGAATGGATTTAAATGAAACTTTACAATAATATAGCTTATACATCAGAATAATACATAGGCTATAACTTATAAACATATTGTGTGAATAAATAAAATATAAGAAAAAAAACAACATATTTTTCATATAAAATTTATGCGTGCGTTAAAAACATTGAGAATTAAAAACAAATTGTCAATTTTGGAATATCAGTTAAAAAAATATATTGCTCGAAAACATATTATTTATAAAGAGAAACGATTATACTAATTTTCTCCATTCACAATAACTTAAGTTCGGCTAATTTGTAACACGACATTCATTGACTGTTAGGCGGTACGAAGTTCGCCGGGTTAGCTAGTAATCTATAATTCTATTTATTGATATGGCCATTGCGTATATTAAACTGTTTATTTAAACAATTTATATTTGAATTAATATTTTAAATCTGTTTTACACATATCCTTAAAATTGTTGTTAATAAAAGCAGCAATTTCGGAATAAATATGTATGTCTGTGCCTCGAGGGGAGTATTATTATGGCGCGCAATACGGAATTCCAAATTTAAAACTGACAATGGTACTCGTAAATTTTTCCGCCAACTCTCTCCGGCCAGTATCTCTTGAACATTAACATTTTTTCGTTTTATGCACTTTTTTAATATTAAAAAAGGTTTAAGTGAATGTGAATTTTAAGTGATGTGAATGGATGCATTAATGTATCACAAAATTATACTCTTTATATATAAAAGGCAAGAAAGCTGGGTTGCCTAGTGCCCATCACCACAGAGCCTGTATGAAGAGAATTGTGGGTGTGAAGGAAGCAAGGGAGTTGTGTAAGGATCGTGGCAAGTGGCGCTCCATTGTTTCTGCCTGAAAAAGGCGTGACAATTTGATTGATGATTGATAAAAGGCTTGACTGATGTATCAACGCACAGGCCTTAAGGCTAGAAAATTGTATTTTCGCACACGTATTCATCCTCATATGACAAAAGCATCCACTAAGTAACGATTTTTTAAAAATCAACCCCCAAGGCCTTAAAACAGGGTATGAAAGTTTTAAAGTATAATTTAATATATTAAAAACGTAAGACAATTTTCGGCCAAATAAGTTTACCGCACAACAAAATGGTATTTTTTTCTATTATTTAAATTTCTATACTAAGCTACTAAAGTGCTTGTATCATAGTAACAGGACAACCAAAGTACATATATCAAAGGTACATTGGTATCGGGTGGGTGGTTTTGAACTAGTGCTCTCCGGTTTGTGTAACCATTGCACTGCCACTACACCACGGCCGCCTTTTTATCTACATCTATCCCAAATGAGGCCGCCTTATTCATTGTGAACTACAAAATACCATAAAGGCTGTAAAGTACCCCTAAAAAACAATTAGGCGTAGTCCTGAAAGAGGGGCAGGCAGCCTCTCCGCCATAACACATCATACTAATGTGTGGGGGGTAGTTTTGCATAAAAACACACTAAAACGCACCCCACAGGAATGCGCCCGGCGACTACACGAGTTAATTAAATGTTTTATATACGTTTTATGACATACAGCTATTTGACTGCAGTAGGAGTCGCCTCCATTTATGGACCGCACTCCAGCATAACATTAGGCGGAGTGCAATCTAGATACGACTATCGGAGCTATTCACAGTTGTCAGTTTGTAATTATTTGTTTACATTTCTATACTAAGCTACTAAAATCATAGAAACAGGACCACCGGTGTGTGGTTTCGAACTCGTGCACTCGGTTTGTGTAACTATTGCACTGCCACTACACAACGGTCGCCTTTGTTTGCGGTTCTATTGGCAGTTTTTTTTAATTGTCAAGCATTAATCCCACAGCGATAAGTAGCGACAATGGAGCGCCACTTGCCACGATCCTGACACGACAAATAAAAGTGAATGCTGGGAATGACAGAATAATTAGTGCTGATAGAGTGAAGAATACAGTTGTACGCAATAAAAGTATTATAATTAAAAATAAAAATATGTTGCGTTGGTTTTAAAATCATTAAATAAATAGTATTTTCTTAGATTTTGCGCGAACATTAATTAATGAATTAAACAAATTTAATGCGGCTTACTATCGCGTTTATTTTGGTTTTGATTTTAGAACTTTTTATTATTATTCCAACGTTTCGAGAGCTTTGCAAGCCTTCGTGGTCACGGAGAATTGTAAAATCATTAACCGAAAATAAACGCGATAGTAAGCAGCATTAAATTTGTTTAATACATTGAAAGGATGTATAAAAGGAGATTGACGAAAGATAATCAAAAGTGAGTGGAAGAAAGACCAGAGGCGAAGCAGAACATTATTTCTGGATCAAAAGGGAACATTTAAAAAAAAACAGTGGTCTGCAGTGGCCACAAAACCATAGAGCAGTGTTTCCCAACCTTAACATTTCTATTTTTTTTATGCCCCCCAAAACATAATTTCACCGATATCTAGCACTGCATTTAAATAACCCAAAAGCGAAAAAGTTAAATACGTGTAGAGTCCATTTTAAAATTGCCCCCCTTAACTATCAAATTGCCCCCCTGTTGGACGCAACACTGCCATAGAGTGAATGAAGAAAATTGTGGATGTGAAGGAAGCGAGAGAGTTGTGTATTATATGACATTGATGTGAATATTAATAGAACAATGGTTATCACTCCATTATGATATTATGTTACTGCGACAATGGAAAGGGTCGTTGGTATCAAATAACATAATAATAATAATAATTGGGGTATTAACAATATTTATATCAACCTGACAACATCGGACGACAGGTGAATTAATTTCTTTTACTGTGGCTCGATATATAAAGAAAACACCCCGCCTGATGTTAACATTAAGTGTGGTCCATGAATGTTTTCTTTGCGTCTGGTTATCAAAAAGTGGTAAGCAGTGGTACCCAGTCTGCCGATCTGGAGTAATACCACCACTTTCAGCTGAACAGACCGTAAAGTTTGGGATCAGCTTGGAAGTTCCAACTACTATGGCAAAGTGGATGTGACTGCTATTTACAGTTATTGAATTATAGTAGCAGTGACATCGATTCATGGATCACACTCCAGCTTAACATCAGGCGGGGTGCTGTCATATGTCGAGAAACAAAAAAAAACCTCAAGACTTATCTCCAATAGGAAAGTACCGCATTCCTATTAAACTTGTCGCAAACAAGTTGTGCGCATGCGTGTATCCCCCCCACTCCCCGCGGGCTCTGAAAGGAGGAGGAGGCTGCGCGGCAATCGATAGACTCAGGCGCCGTCATGTCTGGCGCCCTGTCGCTTACATAATCGTTGGGGAGAAGCGAGATAGAGATATTAAGGGTGTGGTTCAATTTATAAAATAAATCTTTGGGATCATTTTAAATCTTAAGGTGTACTTACATGGGCAGTAAAAATTGCTCAATTATGAACAATGAAGTAAAATAAAGTAAGCCATCGAAAACAAATCTGTCTGCTTAAGAGACTTAAAAGAAAAAAAATCGTAGAAGCATTACATTAAAGAATGGTATCGGAAAAACAACACGTAAATGGATAAGTAGCATTCTGATACAATGGGCGAGACAATTTTGCATAAATGGTATCAAACGAGGTATCGTAGCAAAAGGCTGTCCTCAAGGCAGTGTTCTAGGTCCTCTGCTATGGAAAATATATTTTTTTATTGTGACTCGACATATGACAGCACCCCGCTTGATGTTAAGCCGAAGTGTGGTCCATGAATGAATGTCACTGCTACTACAATTCAATAACTGTGAGTAGCAATCACATCCACTATGCCGGCCTAGATGAAACCGGCAACTTACAAGCTGATCCCGAAACGTGACCAAATCACTTCACGGTCTGTATACTTGTAAGTGGTGGTACTACCCCGGATCGGCAGACTGGGTACCACTGCCTACCACTCTTTGATAACCAGACCCGAAGCAAATATCCATCTCTTTTTTTTGTTATTAACAAATATTTGTAATTTTAATATTATTAAATATTACAAATAAAAGCTATGTAACAAATATTTGCTCCGACCGGGGATCGAACCCGGGACTTTACGCGCAACAAACCAATCGCTAAACCGTTCGTCCACGCCTGTCGTCCAAATATAACATAATATATTATAACAAAAACTATTACACAGTAGGTAGGATACGCGGACGATCAGTCCTTTCTGATAAACGGAAAGGTAACCAGCGTTGATGTTGACGTCATGCAATCCGCATTAAAACTCTTACAAGAGGTTGGCCTGTCTGTGGAAAGGTTGAGAAGGTTCAAACTACCGAAGATGTTTACAACAGAGATCCCTCAGATTTACTATATAAATGCCACCTAGCACTGAAAGAGTTATATACAAACCAAGATTACTCTACAGTGAATCAGGGGTCATAGTAGATTGCTAGACAACGATGTGGCAGATGAACAAGCTAGGAGGGGTTCATCTTCGGCAACGTGAGGATACTTCCGAAAGTCCGCAGCAACAAGAGGAGTCAGAAGACAGAAAAAATCTGGGATGCGCGTGCCAATAACAGTAAAGTATATAAAACAGTTTGTATGAAAAAAAATGTAGATGTGAAGGAAGCTAGACAGATTTTTTATACATTTCTATACTAAGCTACTAAAGTGCTTGTATCATAGAAACAGGACAACCAAAGTACATATCTGTACCTCAGAGGTAACTTGTGTTAAGTCCAAAATTTTAGGATAACTTTTTTAAATGATTTATGTCCAGTATAACGATCTCCAGCTGGTGGCAAACTGTGTTAAGTCTTACATAGCTCGAATAAAAATTTGGTACAGATGTATCAAAGTAACATTGGGCCCGGTGGGTGGACTTGAACTCGTGTTCGCGTAACTATTGCACTGCCACTACACCACGGTCGCCTGAATGACCGTGATGATAGGATTGTGGAAACTACGCGTCCTTTTTCGCCTTTACCACAGAGAATGTTCTTAGGAGCTTAAACCTCGTCCGGACTTGTCCCTTTGATAACCTACCATCAAGCAAGACAAGATCAGATGTCGCGTCACAATAAAAAAAATATCAATCACAGTATGTACATCCTAAGCATACACTATAATCGAATAACTACAGAATGTAGTAAATATTGGCAGAGCTAATCACATGGGACGCGGGTAGAGCGAAAACTTCCGGTGGTCCTTCAACAGCCGGACACTGTCGAGGCGAAGGCAAACGTAAACCGATATCACAAATTAGGGGATGATGGTGGACAATGGCGGATGCAAGGGTGGCGCCATAATAATATTAAGGCATTAAATGGCAGAGGGGTGGGAGGTACTAATGGAAAACAGACATGGCTTATTTACTAGCGATCGAATTAACATTTTATATCTTAATAAATTTAGTATAAAGCATAGTGCAAGCGATTGAGACATGCGTAATTTGAACCTGTTATTCAGTCAGCGCTCTTGGACATCCCGTTCTTACCATCAGGCAGTTCGACGCCTGCAATCCTGATGGTAGGCAAGGAGAGCTTCGAAGGCGCAGACTGAAAAAGAACTCAGTTAAGGGTTGCCTTAATCGTTATTACTATTCCGGCCAGTTCCTTTGAGCCTGTATAAAGAGAATTGTGGATGTGAGGGAAGCGAGGATTGTGGCAAGTGGCGCTACATTGTCTCTGGCTATCTCAGTGGGAAAAGGCGTACCCTTGCTTTTAAATGAAGACCCAATCATCTAAATTGTCCCCGTTTCATCATCACTGAAGTATTTATCAATTTGTAATAGGGATTACACAACGCTGTGGTGAATTCATCATAATTGGACGTGTGGCGGCCATATTGTTTGCACACAAATTGCACACAGTATCACACAACAATAATTATAGTTCGTTAGCTTGCTATTATTGATACCCTTATACAGAGAGAGAAGGGGGAGGAGGAGATTGCATTCGAATTAATAGATTTTGCCATTTCATATGCGATATTCTTTAAATTTACAACTAGCCGTGCCCGCGGTTTCACCCGCGTAAACTTAGGTTTATAACACAGTCATAAAAAAGGAGGAGGTTCTCAATTCGACTATATATCCCTTCTTTGTATTTATAACTCGATAACTAATTTAAAATGACAAAAGGAAATAAAAATATATATAAAAAACTCCAAACAGCAGAAACTATACTTAGTCAATTGGAAACTATACTTAGTCAATTGGAAACTATAGTTGATAATTATTATTTTATTTAAATTAAAAGTATTCTATGTTACTTCTAGTACCTCCAAAAATATGTGTACAAAGTTTCATGATGATCGGTTAAGTAGTTGTTGCGTGAAAACGTAACAAACAAACTCACATTCACATTTATAATAATAGTAAAATTCTATATATTAGGCCACCATAGTGCATTTTCTTATGTGACTTGACATCAGACCTCGACTTGCCTGATGGTATGCATATTGGAGATCCGAAAGTGCCGATGACTGTTAAATCTGAGTTAGTTCGTGGCTGCCTCAGTCGCTATTACTTATGCCGGGGAAAAAAAAATTATAGCAAAGTCGAAGATCAATAAGATCAAAGATACATTGGTACTCGGTAATTGTGTACCCTGTGCTCTCGGTTTGCGTGACCATTGCACTGCCATTGTGAATTATTTTGCCGCCTCCAACTAAACCATCTTATACTCAATTATCTGCGTTCTATACTGCGTTTTTCCTTACTTGGCATAGGTAGTAAACAAACATGAAAATCACCATTTTCCATTCCCTTTACCTAAGGAAATTGTTTCATTCTACAGAATAAACATGCACAATGTAACAAATGCACAAAACTCATTAAAATCACACACACATACATACATTAATTTATTAAGAACCATTTATATAGAAACTAGAAAAAACATTTTAAAAGTATTTTAATATATTCGTCTCTTCGTGACCACAATGGCTGCAAAGCTCTCGGAACGTCGGAATAATAAAAAATGTAAAATCTAAACAAAAACAAACGCGATAGTAAGCCGCATAAAATTTGTTTAATTCATATTCGTATTGATTCGCGTCAGTAGTAATTGTTACTTTATCGTTAATCTGTCATTATGCGGAAAGTTTGTTTACTACTTTTGCCAAATGAGGGAAAATGTACAATACAACCTGCCCAGTGCTGGAGCAACGGGTGGCCGACACAAATGGAACACCCATCGTGTTGTACATTATTAATATATCCACCCCCAATTGATTTAAAGTGAATTAACTTAATTGTTTTGATTTAATCAACTAGAAAATACATCGATTAATTAGCGTTAACTTAATACTGATCGTTTTACTTGGAAATAATCTTTAATAAACAATGTATTAATTATTCGAATCAAAACTAATTTACAAATTGGCACGCTTACGAGGAATTCCATTCCATCATACATGGACAATAATAATCTAAATCTTAATTAAATTAAATTTTCCACTACGTTGGAATAAACTCGTTATTGCGCTTTATTAGGCAATCTCGTACGGCTAACCATGGCTAGGTTAGGACACGTTTTCCATATTAAGGAGACTGTGATGTAGTGGCAGTGCAATGGTTACACCAACCGGAGGTGCAATGGTTCAAAACCACTCACCGGTACCAATGTATCTTTGTTATGTGTACTTTGGTTGTACCCTCAGGTAAACGGTCTTGGCCGCCTTATTTAATGTCGAATTAAACGCCTTTCCCACAGGGATAGGTCACATACCACGATTCCGACCCAACTCCCTCACATCCACATTTCATACGTACAAGCTCTACGGTTATGGCGCTAGGCAACGCAGCTTTTTTGAGGATGTCTGGTCGGTAAACACCCTCCTGGGTTTTTATTTAATATTATTGTAATATGGTCATATCTGTCGCATGTCTGTGTGGACTCCAGATTGCATCAGACATGCGACAGACCCTAACGGAGATGGTAAGATGAGATAGACTTATACAGTGAATCGTGGCGTAAGATTGCCAAATGTCGTGAGTCCTTTGAAAATATGGAAAAAAGATAATAAGGCTTTTACCCAGCCGTGGGACAAATAAATAGGCTAAAAATAATAATAAATAATATTATTATAATAAAGATAACAAACAGTGGCAGGATGTGTGTAAAACGGATACAGTCTAAATGTGTCTTTCATTTTGTGCGCTTTGTGTCTATGTTTACAGACACAGAGCTTATTGTGGCCCAATGACACAGTTCTCGCGCGCGCGCTCTACAATATACAATCAGTTAAAATAAACATGCTTATTTAGTTTGAAAAGAACTCATTTCAAAATAACAAAATAAACAATTTCAAATCTTTACTTTGTTAACATTTGAATTATTAATATCACAAAATAGAAACAATATACACAATAACGATAAAGCAACGACAAATAATGTAAAATAAATTAAATCTAATAGATATTTAAGTATATTTTTTAAAAATAAATTGTTCAAAATATTAACTGAAAATTGAATGAAAAAAATCCCGAGGAAAAGTTGTAACGAGCGTGCACGTGGCAAAAGTTTAAAGTTCACTCACCTCAGAAACGTACTGACACTCATCGCTCTGTCTTCTTCCCACTTTACTAATCAAAAATATAACTAAAAGCTCCGGTCTCTCTCACTCCTTATTTTCAAAATTATTTATTATTTTATTATTGAATACTGGCTAGTAATGTAGGCTTGTATTAAAAATTGTTTAAACCGCAAAGGTGTTAGAGGACAACCTTGCGCTCCACCAGACAGATGTAGGAGTGAATGCCTCTAGGGCTGCAGTTAGCTGCCAGAGGTGCTTGCGGAGTGAGAGAGCGGGACCTCCGCCTCGTCGGCTGGTCCACGGTGGAATGCTCCGCTATCCAAGAGTCCTGGCAGGATCTCGATCACAGCATCTAATGCTCCAGCGTGTTCCAAAAAAGGGGGCGCGAGAACGCATGCGCCGCAGCACGCGTCGGAGGGAGCCGCGTGCCAGAAGGGGACCTCTTTAAGGGTGATGGCAGAGGGTGAAAACACTGTGAAAGATGGAAATGCATCTCGGACTATACGCGACGATTTCCGCCGCCACTGATTTTACTTATTGATTCCCGGCCATTTTCCCACAAACAATTTACGTTAACAAAATATTATTTCACATCACCGTTCGTTGCGGCCACTACCCTCTTAGGATTATGTACTTTAACTGATTTCACTGTTTACTTAAGAGTTTACTACGTTAGAGATGTAGGAAGTTTATTCCGGATATGAATTAAAAGAAGGGAGTTGCATTAGGACAGTGACAAGTGGTGCTCGATTGTCTTTGCCTATCCCTGTGGTACCAATGTATCTTTGATATATGTACTATGGTTGTCCTGTTTCTATTTTAATAAATAAAAATAAGTCTTCGAATACTCTCGTGGGTCTAGTGGCAGGTCAAAAAGTCTCACCCCCAATCACGTAATTATGAAAAGTCGCGCATGCACCACTGAATGCCCCTCTTGCAATGACAATAGGCTTCGTTACACTTCATTACAGGTCACAGCCAATAGATGGAGCCACATGAAATTATTACCAATATCCTACTATTATTATAAATGTGAATGTGAGTTTGTTTGTTGCATTTTCACGCAACAACTACTCAACCGATCATCATGAAACTTTGAAGGTATTTTTGGAGGTATGAGAAGTAACATAGGATACTTTTAATTTAAAATATATATATATATATATATATATTACTATAGTTTCCAATTGACTATAGTTTCAGCTATTTGGATTTTTTCTATATTTATGTTTATTTCCGTCTGTCATTTTTATATGAGTTATTGAGTTATAAAAACAAAAAAGGGAACTGAGAACCTCCTTTTTTATGACTGAGTTATAAACCTAATGTTACACGAGTGAAACCGCGGCCACAGCTAGTATAATCTATTTGAATACATACATTCTTATTTTTTTCCATAAAAGAAAGTGACTGCTAATACAGATAACTATAAGTAGCAATCACATCCACTATGTCGGCCTAGTTGTCACCGGCAACTTACAAGCTGATCCCGAAACGCGACCAAATCACTTCCCGGTCTGAATACTTGTAAAGTGGTGGATCACCAGATCCGTGGCAAATGTCCATCTCTTTTAATTAATTGACAAACATTTGTTATCTTTAGTGTAATTAAAAAATAATACAAATAAAAGCTATGAAACAACAATTTGCTTTAGCCGGGAATCGAACCCGGGACTTTTAGTTACACCACGAAAAGCACCTTTGGTCGTGTTTAGGTCGTCGCTAATATATGCCAATGTAAAAACGTGAAAAAATGTTAATAATAAATTAATCAATTTTGTAATACGATCTAAACTGCAACCTATTCTGGTCGGCCATAGATAGTGGCGGCGACTGAGGCAACAGTATGCTGAAACACTATTTGCAATCATCTGCGCTCCTCAACCTCCCCTTGTTTACCATTAAGCAAATTAAAGTCAGTTATAGTCTTATAAAAAAAACTCAATCTCTCAATCTGATCCGAGAACACGTGTTCATAATTCATTTGTAATTGAATGATTCCATTACATTGAGTAATTCTAATTGGTGATAAATGACATTTCATAAAATATTTTAATCAAATTACTCTTTTTATATAAGTCAACAACGTGCTATAGAAATCCCTTTTGTCAATGCATATTTCTATACCAGCTTAGTATAGAACGGACTTATATCACAGAAACAGCACGACCAAAGTACATCAAGATACATTGGTAAACGGCAAGTGGTTTTCAACTGGAGGCTTTTGTTTCATTTTATAGTTATACTATTTAAAAACTATAATTATGATAAATACTGAATGGACTAGACCATTGACTTAAAAGCATGGGCTAGTCTTATTCTTTTTAATGTAAGAATGACAATAGATTTTAGTTAGTGATTTTGTTTTATTTTTATGGTATTTTAAACATCGAAGAAACTGATGAATTTGTACTTATATTGAAAGTCGTCGACTGAAAATACCGATTCAGTTTACAAGTTTACGAGGTGCTTTTTTTTCACTTTTTGGTAATATATATAATCAAGAAAGCTGGGTTGCCTAGTGCCCATAACCATAGAGCTTGTATGAAGAGAATTGTGGATGTGAGGGAAGCGAGGTAGTTGTGTCAAGTACGTGGTAAGTGGCGCTTCATCGTCTCTGCCTATCCATGTGGGAAAAAGGCGTGACAATTTGATTGATTGGTTATTATTATATGAATTTGAAAAATTATGAGAATTCTTTCAGGATAGCAGAAATGGAACGTTTTTATTTCTGCTTGAAAAACAGACTCAGTTTACAGCTGCAACAAACTTAACCGGGCATTTTCACAAAATTATAAAATATATATTAAATAATATTTTCTTAAATTTCGCGCGAACATTGATTAATGAATTAAACTGTCTCTCCTTGACCACGGTGGCTGCAAAGCTCTTGAAACGTCGGAATTATAAAATAAAATTGTAGAATCAAAACCAAAATAAACGCGATAGTAAGCCGCATAAAATTTGTTTAATATTACCCAATATTTATTTAAAGTTGTAAATCGCTGCAATTATATAAATAAACATTGTAAATGTCAGAATGTATTAAAATGAATGTAAGGGGGGGGGGGGGGTTAGGGGTGGCATAGTGGGGCGGTGTGTGCTCAACAATTATGAATATTTGCGCAGTGAAGTGCACAACGCGATGTGCGGGAACAAACCAATGGTGACATTGTTAAAGGGGTTGCTACAGTTGAGACCACATGCACACGTTTCATGGTTTAAATACACTAATACAAATATTTTAGGTTTTACTAAAGGACATCATTCATATTGTATGGGGACTTGGGCTTAATTGTATTTCACAGGAGACCGAAGAGTTGGCAGCTACCTCGGACAAAGAATTAGTCTAGCTATTCAAAGGGGGAACGCTGCCAGTATCTTCGGAACCTTGCCTAAAGGGACTCCTTTTAATAATGTATTTTAGTTATTTTTTTTTTATCAATATGTTATATTTCTTTGATATATGTACTTTGGTTGTCTTGTTTCTATGATATAAGCACTTTATTGTATTAACAGTTGCATATACATTTTAAAATAGTTTAATGTACCAAGATTACATGTGATTGGAATATATCCTTTGTCATGCATAGTTTAGGTGTGCAAAATGATCAAACTATAATTATGACAGTTCAAAGCAAAACTGTTAATATGGCGTGTCTTTGTAATTGACAATCGACACAAAATACATATTTTATTATCCAAATAACTAAATTGCACAGCAATTAAATGCAAAATTGTTATTAGTTTTATCAACACAAGTATCGAAACTACCATTTATATATTTTTTCATCATCGGACATTACAAAAGTAGTACGTACTCTATGAATGCCCAAAATAAATGAAAATAATGATGACTCGATATCTAAACTCGACCCGTCTGATAGTAATCCGATAAGCCCCAAATAGATCACTATTTAAAAAGATGGTCTTCACACATACCCTAAATAGCTCCCAACAACTGTAAGTAGTATGTATATTTATAGTGTGTATGTATTAATTTTTTTATTTTATAGGTTTGCAAATCTTTAATTCGATATAAAAAAAAACATTGTAAACTTCAAATTCGATTGCAACTCAAAAATTATGCACACACTGCGAACAATAATTAATAATTTAAATAACATAAAAAAACAATATCATTCTCTTAATCCATTATTCAACATATAACATGTATTATATAAGTATTATTTATATGTATTATTATTATATTTTTAGTATGTATACTGATTTATTATAAAGTATATTAGAATTAGTAGTATACTTCAGACTAAATGCTTCTCATTTATTTTGCACCTACCTCATACAAAAAAGTGTGTTAAATTGTTCCTAAGGTGTGCTAGTAAGAATGCCTAGCCGCATTAAGTCCTCCTTTGTGCCTAAAGTTTTTAAATAAATAAATTCATTTCTTTACTAATCTACTTAACGAGCTTGTATCATAGAAACAAAGAGTGGTAGGCAGTGGTAGCCAGTCTGCCAATCCGGGGCAGTAACACCACTTACAAGATATAGACCGTGAAGTGATTTTGTCGCGATTCGTGATCAGCTTGGAAGTTGCTAGTTCCAACTAGGTCAGCATAATGGATGCTACTTACAGTTATTGAACTGCAGTAGCAGTCACATCCATTCATGCTAAACATCAGGCAGGTCGCCACAATAATATAATTCGTATACCGGCGCAGTGTCGTCTTCACTGTAATTGTGTGTTGTTGCAAAATAATGTTTGATTTCGTTCATAGCAAAGCTCTTCACATAGAAAACATAACATTTGACAGCGTGACGCAGACACCGTGCACAAACGTGGCGGGGACAATCACCACGGGCGAATGTATATTTTGCAATGCATTTTTGTATTTATAACAGTTAGTGGTTAACCCTTTCAACACGACGCTCAACAACGCAGATCATACCCGCGTACGGCCCGCTATTATCGCTGGCACGCGTATTGGCGTGCGCCGATCGTAGGTAAAGATTTTATTTACGCCATAGATGGTAAACATTTTGTCAATTTATCATCTATGGTAAATTATATTTAAATAATTTTGGTTATAAATTTAAATTGTTTAATTTAATAATATTTTAGTTTTTTTTTAAACAATTTGTGTAATTTAATACGTCATTCCGCGGACCTCTCGCGTCGCGTCGGTCCTCAATTTGATAACGGCCCAGCTAAAAGCTCATAGCTAGTAAACGTTTTAGTTAAAGCACAATAGTTCTATCTCTTGTTGATTTACTCATCTCCTACCTTCGAGCTTTATCATCAGAGTAGCTCAGTGGTACCAGTTAAAGCACACATATATTCATATACATGGGTGTGTCAAACGTGAGGTCACAGATATGTTGAAAAGTAAATACCGAACTGATGACCTTCAAAACCCTCATCAATTTTAGCTATGAACCGTCTCGATCACGTCAGCTTTCAAACTAACAAAACCGCAATGTAATCGGTCTATTCGTTTAGGAGCTATGATGCCACAGACAGACACACAGATACACATACGCGCTAAACTTATAACACCCCTCTTTTGGGTCGGGGGTTAAAAAGAAGCGGCAATGACGTTCACAGTCACAAGTTCAAGCCAAGACCTTTAGAGAAGTTACGTTAATAAAAAGTAAGCTCAAAATCTTAAACCCGAGTACTGGAAAATCACGCTCTAAAACAAAAATCAAGAAAATATTCTCATCTGATATTGTTATGTGCAAACTATTCGATATTTATTGTGTAATAAATAAACAACTTACATTTTTTTCGGGGTTATAATTTTGTGGAAAAAAAAGGTTTGCAGATCCGCTTTAAAAAAAAATTCACTTGTTAAGATTTTAACCTACCGCCTTTAATATGTAGAGGTTCCATCTTATGTCATTGTGTTACACACGTAAATATAATTTGAACAAGTGTATTATAGTTTATAATGAAATACGTATTTCAAGTAGTTTTGGATAAATATTATGTTTGAATCATTCCCCATTATCGGGTGCTTCGCCGTATTCGGGTAAAAAGAAGCGATGCTTTATTTGTTGTCTTTTTTCATTTTTATAACCAAGCAGTAATAAAAAAAGTAATTGTTTTCACCAAACAACCATGTTTATCTAAAGAAAGCGTTTCTTTAATTTCATTAGTAAATTTATCGAGAAATGGCGCAAGTAACAAAAAGAATTCATATTCAAAAGAGTTGCCTTTGTTACACTATCAGAGTCATCGACAAAAAAAACCTGTAGCAATAAATTATTTAACAAAAAACGACCACAGGAATCCCCCAAAGTATATAATACCGTGACGGTATACTAATATACATTAAATTGCATAAATACAAAGTCATTATTATTTAATAATAACGACTTTGTATAAGATCCCTGGCAAAAAAAATATATCATCTCCAAACAAATTCGGACATGTTATGATTTATCTGCCATTATATTTATCTATCAATAAATGCGACCGATATTTATGAGGAACATAAATATGTTTTATTTTAATTATATTATTTCATTATCATGTTCAGACAAAATGTTGTCAATTTCTGATTTACCTTTGCCGTATGTGGATAAAAAAGATCATATTTTTAAATATCGTGATTTACAAAACGAAGGCTAGTATATTATTAAGAACATTGTATATAAGCTTGTATAGAAAGGACATTATCAACAAAACTTGTTTCGCGAAGATATCATCATTTTAGTTCGCACGCCAATTGGCGTGCGCCGTACGGTAAAAAGGAAAAAATTTACGCCAATTGGCGTGCGCCGTACGGAAAGGGTTAATGAATTTAACAAATTTTATGCGGCTTACTAACGCGCTTATTTTTGGGTTAATAACTCCGTCGGCATAATAAAAATAATAAACAAAATAAACGCGATAGTAAGCAGCATAAAATTCTAGTTAGTGGTTATTTGAGCAGTCTACCGGTCCAGAGAGTATTTTTGTTTTTGTGACTCGACTAAGGCAAGGCAAAACATAACTCAAATCTGTTTAGGGCTGACATCACTATGCCAGCAAAAAGTGTTTTTCACGCCTCCAATTTTATAGGATGGTCACACATGGGCTGGCAAAGCATTCCACTCGTCGATTGTTGGACAATAAAAAGACGCAACGTACGACCAATTTCAAGTGTACAGACCATGAAGTAATTTAGTAATTCAGACTCAGACAAGCTTTTTATAGAATGTCTTCATTTGATGGAGATGCCTTCTTCAGGGTCGCCTCGTTTTATCCTCCAATTACCAATCTTTATAAATCTAATACTATATCTATATTATATCTCGTAACTTACAATAAAACGTATAGCACAATAGAGATCTTATTACTGCAATTTGTTAACATGTGTGTGACCATTTTCGACAGTGGTAGGCAACGGTACCCACTCTACCGATCCGGGTTAGTACCACCACTTTTTTTTTTATTTTTATTTTTTTTTTATTGTGACACGACATCTGACCTCGTCCCGCCTGATGATAAGCAAGAGGATGTCCAAGAGTGACGACGACTGAGAAAACCGGGTTTGTTCACGGCTGCCCCAGTCGCCGTCACTATGCCGGCCAAAGGTGCTTCTTCACGCATCGCTTGAAGGATCCAAGGTCATAGGATGGAGAGAACACATGGGCAGGCAAAGCATTCCACTTGTCAATTGATCTACAAATAAGTAAATAAGTCGCGTTTCGGGATCAGCTTGTAAGTTGCCGGTTCAAAGTAGGCCGGCATAGTGGATGTGATTGCTACTCACAGTTATTGAATTGTAGTAGCAGTGATATACATTCATGGACCACACTTCGGCTTAACATCAAGCAGGGTGCTGTCATTTATGTCGAGTCACAATAAAAAGGCGGGTGCTGCATTTTAAATAGAGCTAACATTGGTCCTGCCACTATAACACACACACACACACACACACACAAACAAATGTGATAATAATATAGTGATTTAACAAAGTGCACCAATCGAATCTAACACAACACTTGTATGAATAATAATAATTATTACATTTAGTAAAAGGGGTATCTATCACAAGTTGTGGATGTTTCATTTACTATCCATCTTTGTTGTTGGGCAATATTACTCATGAGGTTCACAAGTGGCACGCTACTATTTGCAGTGGGGGTAGGCAGAGATGGATATTTGATATAAATTTATGTTCTTTCGTTGTCCTGTTTCTATGATACAAGCACCATATGTATTATAGTTTGGTATAATATGTAAAAAATGTACATATTATAAAAGTTCTATTAACATAAAATATATTAGGAGTTAACGTTTCATTTATTTTCAAGCTTGGCATAGCGGATACAACAGCTATACTATTAGCGCTTAACTGAATATGTTTCTGGCGTTATAGAGCGGTATGGGAGGGGGTGCTTTCGATGACAAATTCGCCGCAGCAAATCGTAGAAAAAATAATCAGTTAGGCGCTAAGTATGTAGCAGTACTCTTATGTAACAAAATGCATTCAATTAGCCATGTATATGAACTCAAAACGGAGTTATCAATCAAATCAAACTGTCACGCCTTTTTCCCACATGGATAGGTAGAGACAAAGGATCGCCACTCGCCACGATCCTGACACAACTCCATCGCTTCCCTTACATCTACAATATTTCTTCATATAAGCTCTACGGTTATGGCCACCAAGCTAACCCAGCTTTCTTAGAAATATCCCCGATTTTGAGTCCTTCTGAGTCTGCCTGGTTTAACGCATCCATCCACATCAGATATATAAATTTATTTAATTCATCCGTACTTCAGAGGGAGTTTACTTTAGAAAATATCGTAAATGAAATATGAGTAAAAACGTAACTGTTTGTAGCACTTAACTGAGCCCACCCCCGCTGTGACAAACGCCGTGATATAACTATTAAGCCATACTGGCAATCGCAAAGAAGAAACAACACAATCAATCTTAAAATACAAAAACTTTCATCTAGTTAGATTAATTTTAAAATATCATTTTTTTTATTGTGACACGACATTTTACCTCGACCCGCCTGATGATAAGAAAGAGAAGGTTCAAGAGTGACGACGACTGAAAAAACCGAGTCAGTTCACGGCTTGCCTCAGTCGCCGTCACAATGGCGGCCAAAGGTGCTTCTTCACGCATCGCTTGAAGGATCCAAGGATATTGGATGGGGAGAACACATAGGCTAGCAGAGCATTCCACTTGTCGATTGTTCTACAAAGAAAGGACGCACCGAACTTTTTAGTTCGACTGCCGATTCGGTCGACAAAATGCGGATAGGTTATTCTATAATAGTCTCTGTGGAATAGTCACGCCTTCTTTCCACAGAGATAGACAGAGACAATGGAGCGCCACTTACCACGATCCTGACACAACTCCCTGGCTTCCTTCACAAATAAGTTAAATATAATAAGTCGTTATTTTAAATGTTTAATAACGACGCATGGGAAGTGACGTAGTCCGTGCGTAATGAGGCGCGCTGGCATAGCGGCCATCATTGCTTGCGCCATAGTCATAGCCAACAGAAACATTGTGTTAGTGATTGGTGAACAAAAATAAATGGCCTAACAATTTAAATCACATAGTTTCTGTTATCACCAACTTACTGACTTCTTACAATCTCAAAGAGTGATAGGCAGTGGTGCCCAGTCTGCCGATCCGGGGTAGTACCACCACTTACAAGTATACAGACCGTGAAGTAATTTGGTCACGTTTCGGGATCAGCTTGTAAGTTGCCGGTTCCAACTACCAGGCCTGCATAGTTGATGTGATTGCCACTCACTGGTATTGAATTGTAGTAACAGTGACATCTATTTATGGACCACACTCCAGCTTAACATCAAGCGGGTTGTTATCATATGTCGAGTCACAATAATAAAAGAATCAATCAAACTGTCACGCCTTTCCCCCACAGCGATAGGCAATGACAATGGAGCTCTACTTGCCACGATCCTGCCACAACTCCCTCGCTCCCCTGTAGTAAATAATATAATAATAACGCATACTTACAAAGTAATTAGTCGTTTTTCGTTTGCGTTGAGTATCTCCCCGTGTAAAAATAGTTCGTTATAAAATTGTATATATATATATATAAAAATATATTATATAAAATAATGGATTTATATGTATATTAAGGCACTCTGTTTCAATATATTATATAATCCGTCACCACGTGGCGTGTGTACCTGTAAACAAGTAATATTATTAATAATTTTTATTATTATACTTTTCTATAGTACATAATATCAAAGATATATTGGTACCGGTGAGTGGTTTTGAACCCGTGCTCTTGGTTTGCGTAACCACTACACCACGGTTGCCTTTATAAAAGTAGGTCGGTATCGAATGGAACTTTGTAAACATCCAAGGTAGACAAATTAATCATTAAACTTGGAACTCTTATATTTATTAGCAAAATAGTGAATAATAATAATAATAATTTATAAATCTGATGTGGATGGATGCGTTAAATAATGCAGGCCCAGGAGAGTGTTTTCCGACCAAATCGGAGACATCCTCAAGAAAGCTAGGTTGCCTAGTGCCCATAACCACAGAGCCTGTATGAAGAGAATTGTGGGTGTGAAGGAAGCAAGGGAGCTGTGTAAGGATCGTGGCAAGTGGCCTTGTCTCTGCCTATCCCTGTGGAAAAAAGGCGTGACAATTTGATTGATTGATTGATAATAATAATATTTATGCTCTTGTACAAGTAGTTACTTATAATAGTATTTAGTTTTACAATTGCCTTTATAATAGTCATAGGCCGGCATAATGACGGCGACTGGGGCAGCCGTGAACTAATTCGGTTTTTTCAGTCGTCGGCACTCTTAGACCTCCTCTTGCTTACCATCAAGCTGGTAGAGCAGCAATAAAAAAATTGACTGAAAAACAATCTCATTGTCCAGTTGCCTTAATCACCGTCACTATGCCGGCCAAACATTCACTATTTAATAATACAGAAAAAAAAGAAATACATTTAGCAACTCCATACAAATGAAATTCAGCAATCCTTTTACATAATTTACAAAATACGGCCAAACATTCACTATTTAATAATACAGAAAAAAAAGAAATACATTTAGCAACTCCATACAAATGAAATTCAGCAATCCTTTTACATAATTTACAAAATAGTTTTAACTAATCCTGATATAACCGCGACATGGACAAACAACAATCTTCAAACTCCTAGCACTGTATCAATTGTGCTGTAGATGTAGGGGGGACAGTGGGGGGGTGGGAGGGCGCCAATATTCCTCCTGTTGGCTGCCAGCATCCCCCCCTGGCGCCAGTCTCGGCGGCGCCGTCTACGCTCCGGCAGCCAGGCGCCATGTCCCCCGAAAAATGTTATGTAACTAACTTTATGCCCATTCTAGGCGAACTGCTTGCCCGGGGAAACACGCGTTGCGATCTATTATAAATAAGATGTAACATTTATCATTGAAATATTAAGGCGACCGTGGTGTAGTGGCAGTGCAATGGTTACGCAAACCGAGAGCACGGGTTCAAAACCACTCACCGGTATTAATGTATCTTTGATGTATATGTACTTTGGTTGTCGTGTTTCTATGGTACAAGCACTTTAGTAGCTTAGTATAGAAATGTAAATAAATTAAAATATATTGTGGCTCGACATATGACAACACCCCGACTGATGTTAAGCTTTTCTTATTCTAACATCGACCTGCCTGATGTTAAGCAAGGAATTAAGGAACATCCAAGAGCGCTAAATAACTTCTAAAAACTTTTCATTTTACGACTGCCTCAATCGCCGGCGCCATGATGGCCAAAACAAACTGGAGTGCGGTCTATGACTAAGGCTACTGCTACTACAGTTACAAGCAGCATTCGCATCCACTATGCCGGCCTAGTTTAAACCAACAATCCCGAAGCTTATCATTTCACAGCTAAAAGTGATAGTACAATGATATTGACAAAAGAATGCTTCGATGGTTTGAGCACATGGAAAGGACGAGCGAAAGGAGATTGACGAAAGCAATTTATAAATCTCATGTGGATGATGCGGTAACAGGGCAGGCCTAGGATTGTGTTTTGCGACCAAATCGGTGACATCTTCAAAAAAGCTGGGTTGCCCATAACCATAGAGCTTATATGAAGAGAATTGTGAATGTGAGGGATGCGAGGGAGTCGTGTCAGGATCATGGCAAGTGGCGCTCCATTGGCTCTGCCTATCTCTGTGGGTCTTCCCCGTGAGTGACAATTTGATTGATTGATTGATAATTCCTGGTATATGAAGCAATACCAGGAAGTAAGTAGAATATAGTTTTACAATGTACTATTAAACCGTTTAGGGATTAAGACAAACATTTAGGACACAAACACACACATTGCATTAGACTTTTATAGCTCTTACAAATATTTGGATCAAGATAAAGAAGTACCGGGTTTGATTCCCGATCTTCAAGAATATTTATATATAAGCAACTGGCATGTTGTAGTTCGGAATGGCGTTCTAAAGGTGAGGCCTCATATTCAGCAGTGGACGCCTGATGATGATGATGAGATATATCAAACGGGGGTAGTTTTGGAAACAATAACAGCATCAACCAATAGGACGACCAACACCTCAGTCTCTCCGTGACCACGATGGCTGCAAAGCTCTCGAAACGTCGGAATAATGAAAAATTGTAAAATCTAAACCAAAATAAACGCGATAATAAGCCGCATAAACTTTTTTTAATTCATTAATCAATGTTCGTGCAAAATCTTTGACAATCAACGCTACGTTTGGCTGTACTGAGTTTAAACAAAAAAGTTAAATAGATTAGACGACAGACAACTCCGGGGTTGGTCGTCAATGAGTGGTAGGCAGTGGTACCCAGTCTGCCGATCCGAGATCGTGAAGTAGTTTACTTGCGTTTCGGGTTCAACTTGTAAGTTTCCGGTTCCAACTAGGCCGACATAGTGGATGTGATTGCTACTCACAGTTATTGAATTGTAGTAGCAGTGACATCCATTCATGGACCACAATCTGGTTTAACATCAAGCGGGGTGCTGTCATATGTCGAGTCACAAATAAAAATATGCCAATAAAAGCAATATTTGAAAGTATTGAGTTTGAATGAAAATAGATTGAACGACAGGCGTGGCGAATTGATTAGCAAATTAGTTTGTTACTCGTAAAGTCACGGGTTCCATTCCCGGTCAGAGCAAATATTTATTATTAAAAAAGAGATGCGGATATTTGCTTCGGGTCTGGTTATCAAAGAGTGGTAGGCAGTGGTACCCAGTCTGCTGATCCGGTACCATCACAAGTATACAGACCGTAAAGTGATTTGATCGCGTTTCGGGATCAACTTGTAAGTTGCTGGTTCCAACTAGGCCGGCATAGTGGATGTGATTACTACTTAGTTACTAAATTGTAGTAGCAGTGACATCCATTCATACACCACACATCAATCGAGGCGCTGTCATATGGTACAGGCAAGTGTTTTTTGAACCGGGGGCCCGTGGTTTGCACGTAAACCACAATGGCTTTATAGGAGTGTTCCGATGTGGACATTATGACCAGGTGTTCGCTGCAGTTATGAAAGTGGTCCACGCGTGGGTTGACAACTCCACCCACGCTTATCATTGGCTCACATATCATTCCGATTCAACTTAACTATTCAAATATCAATCAATCAAAGTGTTACGCCTTTTTTCTCAGAGGGATAAGCAGAGACAATGGAGCGCCACTTGCCACGATCCTGACACAACTCCCTCGCTTCCCTTACATCAACAATTCCCTTCGTACAAGTTTTATTATTATTCTTTTTTATAATACATTTCTATACTAAGCTACTAAAGTGTTTGTATCATAGAAACAGGACAACCAAAGTGCATATATAAAAGATACATTGGTACCGGTGAGTGGTTTTGAACCCGTGCCACTCGGCTTACGTAGCCATTGCACTGCCACTACACCACGGTCGCCTTACGGTTATGGGCACTAGGCAACCCAGATTTCTTAAGGCTTTCTCCTGGGTTATCCTGGGTCTGCCTCGTTTAACCCATCTATCCACATCAGATATGTTAGAATGTTTAATTAATATTTTTTAATAATAACTTCTGCCATTTTTTTTGTACCTTTAACTATTTGGATTAAGCTAGTAAATAATAGAAAGTTGGGTTGCTTAGTGCTTAGTGCCCTTGTGAATGTGAAGGAAGCGAGGGAGTTTCCTATTCCTGTGAATAAAAGGCGTGACAATTCGATTGATAGATTGATTGACGATTTCCCTAGTCACCGTCACTATGCCGGCCACAACATAAATGTCAATGAATATAAAAATGGCATGATTAATAAATTCTCAGTAAGGACATTACCAAGAACAGAAACATCACACTTCCGGTTCAATATTACCACAGCGAGATAAATGCGTCATCGCAACGCTATCGTGACCTTGGAGGCACAGGGATAGGCAGCAATTAGATCATCACTTGACAATACACATTTATATTATTATTGTAGATGGAGTGCGGTCCATACATGGAGGAGGCTACTGGTGACCGTGGTGTAGTGGCAGTGCAATGATTATACAAACTGGAGAGCACGAGTTCGAGACCACCCACCAATGTATACCACCAATGTATCTTTGATATATGTACTTTGGTTGTCCTGTTACTATGATACAAGCACTTTAGTAGCTTAGTATAGAAATGTATAATAAAAAAAAAGATGAAACCGAAAACTTTAAAGTTAAGGCAGGGAGGGATCTTCGACGATATCCTATTTTGAGGTACTTTTGATGATCAAATAACTATACTTCTTGAAATGTTATTAACTCAAAATATATATGTGCAAAAAAGAAATGCTCAAAAAACACTTAATCGAACAGAATTTACAAATACTTTATATTATTTAAGAAAAAAAACTATGCATAATATTTATCAGAAAAATAGTTTTTGATTTCCAAGTTATCGCTTTTTAAGCGATAACCATTAGATTCTTTTGTAAATAAAAATAGTTAATTACTAAATTGGACACTTAATCGCCTAGATATTTAATTTAGTACACGGTTTTCTAAAAAATCACAAAATGTAAATTATTCGTACGAAAAACATCGCACGCTCAAAAGTGATGTGCAAATCTCAACCTTATTTCGCCTAAAACAAGTTTTGTTCATAACGCAGAGATTCCTCGCCTTAATGAGGCGACTGACCACTTCTAGGTCTGTTATATGAAAATGGTAGTACTACGCGAACAAGCACATCCGGCATAGTACTTTCAGTCTTTGCCACTCCTGGACATCTCCTTGCTTACCATCCGGCAAGTAGAGGAGAGATGTCACATCTAAATGATACAAACATTACTAAGGGACCTTCAATTTAGTAATACCAGGAAATTACCTAAAAACTCGTTTAGTGATTAAGACTAAACGAGTTGTTATATTAATTATTAACTCGTTTGTATATGAATAAATCGAATCATTTATTTAGCATAGTACCTTCCGGTGCTTGCGCATTGACAGACTCTACCATCATTTCGGAAACGCATTTTATAAGAAGAAATCACAAAAATGTCAATTTATAGTATTTTCTTAGATTTTGCGCGAACATTGATTAATGAATTAAACAAATTTTATGCGGCTTACTATCGTCTCTCCGTGACCACGATGGGTGCAAAGCTCTCGAAACGTCGGAATATGTAAAAATTGTAAAATCAAAACCAAAATAAACGCGATAGTAAGCCGCATAAAATTTGTTTAATTTATTTCAATTTATAAATAATCATTAAAAACAAATTGTTTATCGAAAATTATGAAATTTACACGGTGTTTAATACACTGAAGAATAACTGTAGTAGAGTGAAATCCGTCAAAAGCATAATATCTGAATTAGGACAGACTTAAACGACAAGTGACAGCAACTTGGGCAGCAGTGAACTGACGCGGTATTTTCAGTTGTCGTCACTTACGGACCTCCTCTTGCTCATCATGAGGCGGGACGAGGTTATATGTCGAGTCGAGTCACAATAAAATATATAAATATATAAAAAACAATCATATTAAATATCAAAAATAATTGTTAAATATGTTTATTTATTACCTGTATTTTTTAAATAGTATATATGTAGCCTTAATGAATTAAACAAATTGTATGTGGCTTACTATCGCGTTTATTTATAGTTATTAGTTTTACAATTTTTTATTTTTTATTATTCCGTCGTTTCGAGCGCTTTGCAGCCATCGAGGTCGCGGAGGATGACTTCAAAGATCTCGAAAGAGCAGCGGTTCACTGTACCCCTAATCAAACAGCTTGTATGAAGAGAACTTATTTGCTTGTCAGGATCGTGTGATAAGTCTAGTTAGATCGTTACATTTTGATTGATTGATTGAAATGCTAAGTTAACCCATCAACAATGCGTTGATAATATGTAACAGAAACATAATAATATACAATAGAGAGATGATTTCCGCGAATCGAACTGAGCTGAGTCACGCATTCTTTATTCATAACTCAAAATCCCAAGTATACAGACCGTGACTTAGTAGGGTTTCGGGATCAGCTTGTAAGTTTTGGTTCCAACTAGATGTAACTGCTACTTACAGTTATTAACTGTAAGTAGCAGTTACCTTCATTAATAAAACGCACTTAAAATCAGACATGGTGCTGTCATATGTCAAATCAAAAGAAAAGGCATGGTCTTAGGCCGGCATAGTGGCGGCGGCTGGGGCAGCCGGGAACTGACTCGGTTGTTCCAGTCGTCGTCACTCTTGGACCTCCTCTTGCTTATCATCAGGCGAGTCGAGGTCAGATGTCATGTCACAATAAAAAAAAAAAAAAAAAGGATTATCAATCAGTCAATCAAATTGTCACGCCTTTTTCCCACAGGAATAGGCAGAGACAATGGAGCGCCACTAGCCACGATCCTTACACAACTCCCTCGCTTCCTCCACATCCACAATTTTCTTCATACAGGCTCTGTGGTTATGGGCACTACGCAACCTAGCTTAGAAAAGAGTTATTATGTTCTAAAACATTTTTTTACATTTCTATACTAAGCTACTAAAGTGCTTGTATCATAGAAACAGGACAACCAAAGTACATAATATATCAAAGATACATTGGTAGTGGTGAATGGTTTCGAACCCGTGCTCTCGGTTTGCGTAACCATTGCACTACCACTACACCACGGTCGCCTTATAAAAGCTTCTAAAAGCACTTATATGAAAACATCAATATTTATACTGTATAGAAAACATAATATTCAGTTATCTAATGTTGGCACTATGCCAGCCAGAGTGAGCTCATCTGCAACTCGTTCCAGCAGACGACACACCCGTCTCATTCACACTACACAGTATAACATATCTTGCATCCCTGTCTATCCTAGTAGCCGTTCTATACCGCGAATGAATGATTTTACGCTTAACAAATAATCTTTTGCATGTGAAATTTTATATATTTAAAACATGTTTTGTTTGATATAAACAATCAATCAATTTCCCATGGGGATAGGCAGAGACAATGGAGCGCCACTTGCGACGATCCTGACACAACTCCCTCGATTCCTTCACAATTCTCTTCATACAAGCTCTATAGTTATGGGCACTAGGCAACATAGCTTTCTTGAGGATGTCTCCGATTTGGTCGGAGAGCACCCACCTGGGCCTGCCTTGTTTAACGCATCCGTTCACATGAGATTTATAAATTCTTTTTGTCAATCTACCAATGTATCCAATATTCACGTTACGACGACAGGCGTGGACAAACAGTCAGAGATTGGTTTGTTGCGCGTTGTCCCGGGTTCGATTCCCGGTCGAAGAAAATATTTGTTACATAGATAATAACTATATTAAATATTGCAAATATTAGTTAATAAAAAAAAATTTATATTTGATTCGGGTCTGGTTATCAGAGAATGGTAGGCAGTGATACCCAGTCCGGGTTAGTACCACCACGTACAAGTATACAGACCGTGAAGTTATTTAGTCGCGTTTCGGGATCAGCTTGTAAGTTGCCGGTTTCAACTATAACGGCATAGTGCTACTCACAGTTATTGAATTGTAGTAGCAGTGACATTCATTCGTGGACCACACTCCAGCCTCACATCAATCGGGGCTGTCATATGTCGAGTCACAATAAAAAATAAATCTTAAAGAATATGATGATACTACGCAGAGTGGGCAAATGAGCCTCGCTATTCTTGCATTCCTTCCAGACAGATGTGTCATCAAACACCATCGCAGGGTTTACAGTCAATGAAATTGGCAATCACAAGTGCATCGACCCCCCATTCCTGTTGCCGCCACCATCATCGATGTGCCTCCAACTCATAATCAACACCACTCTCTCCTCGCAACTAAATTTAGAACACGTCTACAATTTTATTGCTGCACTGCACAGACCATACTATTGTCCGCTAAGCCGAAATGACGCGCCCCTCCACTGCATTTACGTACTGTGTCGGACCGATTTGTCAACTCGGTTTGTAAACCGGTTTAAATCGAATTTATCAATTCGGTTTGCGACCTAACTCGGTTCGAAAAAATTCGACATCGTCCCATCTTTGGTTCCTATATCTGTCAAACGGATCGTTTTTGATACGAACAGTTAAATTATCTACCAGCCGTAGATGAAAGCCGTTTCTATAAAATAAACCTCGTAAGACTTTTAGTGGCTTAGATTAATGCTAAAATAATATTTAATAAAAATATATTGTGCTTGATACATGAGTCAACATCCTTTCATAAGCGGTGTCTAAAATTCTATAACCTACATGAACTTTATTTTTATTACCTGCTGTGTATTTGTTGTTAGGCACTTTGTAAACATGAAGAATACCCCACAAAAATACAGACCACGAAGTGACTCAGTCGCGTTTCCGGATCAACTTGTAACTAGGCCGGCATAGCGGATGCGACTACTACTAGTTATTGACCTGTAGATGCGGTCGCCCTTATAACCCAGGGCGGGGTGCTGTCACAGGTTGATCCACAATAATAGTAAAAGAACCCTATTAATTGCCGGTACCAATAATGTATCATTGATATATGCACTGTGGTTGTCGTGTTTCTATGATACTTTGGTAGTTTAGTATACAAATGTATATAAAAAAATTCGTAACTAATTTAGCATGAACATGTTGTTTGTTATTATTATTACATCATGTCTTAATAAATCGCAAGTCTAGATTATTTCACCGTGACCTGGCAACTTCGGGCGACCTACTATATTTATATGTTATTATTTGTACACATTCATTTATATAACACACACAAAAACCATTAAACTTATTATTCAATATTTAAATATTTTATAAAAGCTACTACTTAAAAGTATCACAGGGATAGGCAGAGACATCCCTATTACTGTAAGGAAACGGCGTGACAATTTGATTGATTAACTCAAAGTAAATCGAAGCTTGTATGAAGAGAATTGTGGTTGTGAAGCATGGGAGTTGCATCAGGATTGTGCAAGTGGCGCTCCATTGTCTCTGCCTATCCCCGTAGGAAAAGGCGTGACATTTTTTATGTTTTTTTTTATCCTGACACAACTCACTCCTGCTTCTTCACATCCTCAATCCTCTTCGTACATGCCGATGTTTTGTTTTCTAGGTCAAATTTTTCCTCAACAGTGATTTATATAAATCTATTTCTTTAATCTCTTTTCATTCGTCAAGTATACGTGAAGTGACTTAGTCGCGTTTTGGGATCAGCTTGAAAGTTGTCGGTTACAATATGACCCGCACGGCATAGTAGATGCGACTGCAACTACAATTATGTATGTAGCAGCTTCATTCATGGACTATAGTGACAGTAAATGATAATAAAGGACATCATTCATTTTGGGATTCTATGTACTACTTTTGTAATATCCAATAATGAAAAAATATATAAATGGTAATTTAGATACTTGCATTGATAAAACTTATAACAATATTCCTTTTAATTGCTGTGTAATTTAGTTATTTGGATAATATGATGATGATGAACTGTCATAATTATAATTTGATCATTTTGCACAACTAAACTATGCATAATATAGGATATATTTCAATTACATTGTAATCTTTGTACATCAAACTATATTAAAATGTATATGCAACTGTTAATAAAATAGAGCCCAAGTCCCCTTCCATACAAAATGAATGATGTCCTTTATCACATAATACAATATTTATTATTTTAATACAATCAGCTCATTATCAGAAATACACAGGACAAGTGATTATTTAAATTCATAAAATTACATTAACCAAACTGACACTGGAGTGCACAATGCATGATCCAGATATAGTTTTATATTAAGACATCTATTTTATACGAGACATCTAAACTCAACTTGGACATCTAAAACGAGATATCGTTTGAAAGAGGATGTAGTGACAAGGATTGACAAAGGAATGCTTTGATGGTTCACCGTGCGATTCACCGTGCGGGTGCCGGGTCCATCGCGTGGCAGGCGAGAGAATGAAGGCAGCGTTTCGGACTTGTGACCGAAATGTAGGTTTCAAAGCTTTTTGTGACATGTCAACACTCACCTTCCCTGCCTTCACTATCCCCTCTACCCAACCAAATATTGTAAGACCCCACCAATGCCGCATTCGACATACGATCCAAAAATGTGGTTAGGGCAGACCTTGGGAGGTCAAGATTTTTTAAAAGATGATGCAAGGTTTTTGCTGGTAATCCCCTTGCGCCAACTTCCACTTCGAACTTCCTCGTTCGTGAGATCATAATATTTATTGGACTTGATGTTGTGTTCCTTTGGAATGTTTGTTTCCCACGGAACGGTAAGCTCTACGATGATAATGGTTTTAAAGTGTGGAGAGTAAATTTAAATGTCCGGTCTATAGGCGGATACTGCTAGATCTTCAGGTATCTTGAAGTGAAAGTAGATTGACGAAA
The DNA here is from genome assembly GCA_905220615.1 of Tinea trinotella. NCBI lineage: Eukaryota > Metazoa > Arthropoda > Insecta > Lepidoptera > Tineidae > Tinea > Tinea trinotella. The sequence goes on from HG992333.1 coordinate 6,211,249, forward strand.
GAAATTTATAAATCTCATATGAATGGATATGTTAAACAAGGCAGGCCCAAAAGGATGTTTGCTAACCAAATCGGAGACTTACTCAAGAAGACATTCTTTTAACTCATTCAAGACATAAATGAGACAATTTTAAGAATTGGAAACAGTTAATGAATTAAGATATTATTCTGGGGTTTACGAGAATGCATTTTAGACATGCTGCAAAATCTATAAAGATATTGACAGCACTCCGCCTTATGTTAAATGGAGGGTGGTCCATGGGTGAAAGCAACTTTCACCACAGTTAAATAAGTTACAAGTAGTAGTTCTATCTTGCAGCAGGATTGTGGCAAGTGGCACTCCATTGTCTCTGCCTATCCCTGTAGGAAAAAGGCGTGACAATTTGATTGATAGTAGTTCTATTCACTATGCCAGCCTAGTTGGGACCAGCAACTGATCCCAAACCCCAGTTGTGTAAGTCACTTCACCGTTTACACACTTGAAAATGGTGGTACTACTCTGGTTCGGAAGACTGGCTAAAAAGTCACCAACTATCTGCCACCAACTCCTAAAAGGCTATGTATTATAATATTACTAACATAATTCAGAAATATCAGAAATAAATGCTATAAAAGCAAAACTTTACTTTGTGTGAAAATATTATTTATATTTTAAGTGATCTTTATGACTATTAGATGAAAATGGTAAAGAAATAAATAGCCATTCAATGCTTTATTTATTCAACCTACCTATAAGTTAAACACTCTATCAATGTATGTATTAAAAACTATAAAATGTAAAATAATCAATATTCAATTTAAATAAACTGCTGAACAGCTGTAAAATTAAATAAACAATTACTCATGCCTTTTTATACCAATTTCCAAATTAATAATAATATACATAACTAAAACATTAGTCATCTAACTGTACAACATAAAGGTAAATCATCTTTGATATTTTTTAACACTTTTAACTCAATTCTATTTAAAAAACCTGATGTCACTCATTCAGTAGGCGCGCTACAAGGCCGGCCACTTAATATCGACTAAAACAATCATCAATTACAATTATAGAGTATTAGTTTAGCATTATTAGACATTATTTATTAACGTTTACAATACTATATTAACATCTGTAACAATTTTATTATCTTTATTTTGTCAACATATGAGTTTATACATTAATTGCTTAGTAGAAATACACATTATAATGATTCAAAATATACATATAATACATAGCTATATTGAGGAAGTGTATTTCATAGGAATTGGGTTACATGGAAATAGTAATCGATATATTTATACAGAAGTCCTGAAAGCTCCCGACAAAATGGCGCAACGATAACACGACTAAATTTAGAAAGCACCAAAATGAACCCATTTCGGTCATCCCGTGCACTTTTCAACATGGTTAGGTTATACTTCTGATTAGACAGATGTAGTAATAAGTACAAAGTTCTTAATTTCTGCATGACCCAGGGTGATTTAAACACTAAGGTATATTTATAAAGGTGTTAAGTTTATGTACTTACAGTTTTCATTCTTCATTAGTCCATTAAATATCACAAAACACAGTTTTTTTACACAGCACTCACACGCCCAATCGGATTGCAATAACATCACGGGTGAACTGAGGCGCCATCTGTAGTTAGCGGCCGACATTTACCAACAACTGCAATTTTTCTTACCCGCTGCTAACTTCATTACGGTCTTATTTTATCAATAAACATAATTCAAAGCAATAAATACCTGTATTTTATTTCAGCAGTTTAATAATTCATCCTAAAATGAATGTCTGGCTGTGTTGTAAAAGTGTTTCCTGTCAAACTCTAGCTTTGTATTAGTAATCGATTTTTGCGCAAGCAGCTGACTCATCGCATCGCAAATAGAGTACAAAAAACTATTTGTTTACAATCATAATATGTGTTAGATACAGATATTGCGTTATGTATATCTAAATATGTTTAAACGTTGTTAGGCAGGCAGTTAACAGTTAAAAATGCAGTAGTCCGTATTGTGACCATTTATGGGAAGTGGTCGATGTTGATTTCATCTCAAGTATTTAGTAAGGCGACAAGGCCGTGCTGAGACGTGGGTTCAACGTAGAGAAAGTCAATCAGTTCCGTGTCATTATGCTACATTTAATTGAAGAGACAATACATTTACTCTACTTAAACAATTCTTTCTTCCGAAATAAATGTGTCACAATAAAATTATTATTAGATGAGTCATAATTTGAATCGATGTTTATTTGACTATATCTTTCTAGGCCCTTTTTATAGTTTAAGAGCTATACAATGAATTAAGAAGCGTGTTTGTACGTTAATTAGGATGGTTATACGAAATTCACAAGTAAAGCTAAATGTACCATTACTCAACAACATGGTGCAGCGCCATCTGTTGGGTAGTGGTATGAAATGTAACTTCCGGAAAGTTTTGGTTTTTATGCTTAGCCATTTATTGTGGTCGAGTTTCGCCAACACCCCGATGTTAGGCTGTGGTGCAGTACATTTTAATTAAGACGACTGCACTACAGTTAAATAACTGCTAAATTTGCATTTACTATGCCATTCTACTTGGAATAGCCATTTTACAATTTGAGATTAGCTTGTAAGAAATGTGGATGTGATGGAAGCCGTGTCAGGATTCAGGATCATGGAAAGTGACGTTCTGTTGTCTCTGCCTGAAGTTCTACGAATTATTCAATTAATTTTATTTACAGTTTTTTTCGTATACCTACTTACAGTTATTCTTTAAAATCCGCCAGACACTTTTTTTTATAATTATCTAAAAAAAGTATATACGATTTAAGAAAAACTTATAACCAAAGAGTAGTAGGCACATAGATAGTTGGGTCATTTTCCAGACTGCCGATTCAGAATAGCACCTACCACCTCTTTTAAATATCAATCAAGCAAATTATCCCTATAGGGATAGGCAGGAGTTTTGGAGGGCAACTGCAACTGACAGGACGCGCAATTTTGAATTATTTGTAAAGCTTGTGTTTTTCATAAATATTAATGTGTAATAATGGTGAAATTGTTATCCAGTTATCATTTTTAAGTTGATCAAGTATAAACAAGTAATTTAAAGTTGTGAAACGTGTTTCTTCATGTTTCCTCCAAGACTTCTTCTGAAGTTTTAGTAAAGGCTTTCCGCCGCTTTACTAAAACGATCATCATCAACCTCATTCTCATCATCATCATTTGATGAATCATTCGCGTGGTTCATCTTCATCTTTACTTGACGATGTTTTAACATTGAACCATATATTTTTACTTTGACACTGGCAAGTTAAATACTAAAGCCATAAACAAGAAGAAAGAAAAAATAGGGATAGGCAGACACTCTGCATTTCAAATGTATAGACCGAATAAAGCCGCTTGTCATAATAATAATATTAAAAAACACGGCGTGGTTTTACTTGTCACTATGCCAATCAAAAGTGCTTATTTACGACTCACTTAAAGGATCCATGAATTTAAGATGAAAGAGAAATGGGTTGGTAAAATATTCTACTTGTCGATTGTTCTACAAAGATACAAACGAAGATATTAGTTCGTTTGGTGATTCGGTCGGCAGATTGCGGATGCTTCCTCCGGACTAGGACAGATCGGTTCTGCAATGAAATTAAGGGCATCTAGAAGATATTTGGCCGAGCCGTCCCAGAGGTGCAAACTGCGGGGTTAGGTTGGGCAAGTTAAAACGATTGTCGTCTCTCGTCGACGATTGGCAAAATAAGACCATGCTCTGGCCTGAAAAACCGCTGCACCATGTTCAGGAATTCAAAATCGATGTGGTTTCTGTGCTTCAAGTAGCTGCGAAAGGACATCACTAGGAATCTACTTTGTATTTTCTTACTTGCCACAAGTAGTAAACAAGCATGAAAATCACCATGTGCCATGCCTGATTACTACTGTTTTATTTAATAGAATAAATATACACAATGAAACAAATGCACAAAAGTTATTAAAATAACATACAAAACATTATTTTTATCAAAAACTATATATTAAAAATATGGAAACGGTGAATTCACAAATGACAAATGTTGTGCCCAATAAAAATGATAATAAAAAAAGATTTTCACAGTAATTTATAGATTTTTGTATATATTCGTATTGATTCGCGCCAGTAGTCTGTCATTATGCCGAAAGAATGTTTACTACAAGGTTTTACAAAGAGTAGGAACACCTGAGTTTTGTCTGCGTTGACCAAAATCTGAATCCAGGACATCGAGAATATATTCAATATGTTTACCCCTAAAGAGTAAGGCTGATGTAATTGAATGAACACCTAAAAAGTATAAGTTGTATTGTAAATATGGTAGCGGGTGTGCATCACTTTAAGTTATTATGTCTGCCGCGCAATTGCTTTGGGGTGAGATAAGCCGCTGCGATGTAGAAACAGATATTTATCTAAATTATTCCAACATATGGGATGTTGTATGGTGCACCAGCAATACTGACAATCTTAATAATGACCAGTATATACGATATAGATTTAATTTCAGGTTGTCTCAGTCGGCGTCACATTACTAGCCAGAGGCACCCTTTCAAGCTGTGATTATATTTAATTTTAAAAATTTGTATAAGATATTGCGCGAACCTTGATTAATGAAATAAACAAATTTTATGCGGCTTTTAATGTCTAATTTTATGTCTCTCCATGACCACGATGACAGCAAAGCTCTTGAAACGTCGGAATAATAAAAATATGTATAATCAATAATCATAAATTATTAGTAAGCCGCATAAAAGCTTAATTTTGCAAACTTTGTCGTATAAATAGTGGCTTGCTCGAAGCGTTTTTTACTTTGAGATGACTACTACTATTCGTATCATTGGCGAGTATCTTTGCGTTTCGCCGTTGTTATTAGGTTCATCATCATTATCATCATCAGCCAGAAGGCGTCTACGTGCTGAACATAGGCATCCCTCTTAGAACGCCATTACGAACGACAACAAGCCAATTGTATCTATTGATTATTCGTGACTTTCACTATGTCGTCAGTCCACCTTGTGGGAGGCCTACCTACGCTGCGTCTTCCGGTTCATGGTCTCCTTTTAAGAACTTTTCTTCCCCATCGGTTGTCGGTTATTAGATTGTATTGGTTTTATCTATTGTTCGAACATTATCCGTAGCATAGTAAGTTGTAAGACATTTTGTCTTTATTTCATCTCCCCTGTAGGGTGGACTCTGATTTTTATTTATGATATGGGATACAACAACAATTGATACGACATCAAAATGATGCATACCAAAGGAAAGTGTGTAGGCAGTGGTACCCAGTCTGCCGTTTCGGGGTAGTAGCACCACTTACAAGTACACAGACCGTAAAACTTGCAGTCATTAAATTGTAGTAGCAGTCATCTCAATTCATGGACTGCACTTCAGCTTAAGATCAGGCCACAATTAAAAATAAACAAAAATAATTTTACACCCGTATTTTTTGTCGTTCCCTCAACTTCTCCTCCATTTAAACAGACCTTCTCGACGCCATTTCCACATAGGAACGACTATCTTCTGTCGTTCTTTTGACCAATAATCCTTAATTCTTTAACCGCTGCGTGAAAACTACTAGTTGTACAAATAAATAATAAATCTCGTCTGTCACTCAATAAGTTGTGGGTGCAATTCCTGGCCGGAGCCATTTCTTTTAGTATGTCTAATACCTACTTTATTTTTAAGGGGGAGGCTTATGTTCAGCAGTGGACGCCTTCTGGCCGATGATGATATCTAAGAATTAGGAATAAAGTAGAGTCTAATAGAATAAGGTCTGAAGCAAAGGACATCAGTCATTTTGGGCTTCTATGTACTACTTTTGTAATGTCCAATGATAAAATATATATAAATAGTAGTTTTGATACCTGTATTGATAAAACTAATAACAATTTTGCTTTCGATTGCTATGCAAATGAGTTATTTGCAAAATACGATATGGATTTTGTCTTATTTGTCAATGAACGCCATATTTGTTGTGCTTTGAACTGTTATACTCGTATATATAGTTTGATCATTTTGCACACCTAAACTATGCAAATTAAAGGATATGTTCCAATTGCATTATAATATACACGTACATTAAACTATATTAAAATGTATATGCAACTGTTAATACACTTAAGCCCAAGTCCCCATACAAAATTAATGATGTCCTTTCTTTAGTTCCTTTATATAAATAAATCCGCATTTTGTCGACCGAATCAGCAGTCGAACTAAAAGGTTTGGTGCGTCTTTTCTTTGTAGAACAATCGACAAGTGGAATGCTTTGCCAGCCCATGTGTTCTCTCCATCCTATAACCTTGGATCCTTCAAGCGACGCGTGAAGAAGCTCCTTTGGCCGGCATAGTGACGGCAACTGTGGCAGCCGTGAACTTACTCGTTTTTTCAGGTGTTTTTTTCAGGTTGTCGAATCACAATAATAAATAAAAATTACCAAGCTATATCTAAAAATAAGGACTAAAACAGAGTCTCATGGGGCGTTCTCACGGGGCGATTTAAGTTGATCAACTGCGAAATCCGAGTGGGAGAGGACACTTCCGGTGCAGTGTTCTCAGCTGGTTGAAATTACCACCCTACACAGATGCAAATCCCCCCATAGTGACCACGTCGCGTTCGGGGACTAGTTTGTGTAGCACCAGTTGCGTTGGGGGGTTGTGGATTCGGATAGGGACAGTGGCATCCTGCTGACCTGCAGTATCCCGGTGAGAGTTTGTTGACCCGTCGGCCAGGGAGACCCGTAGCAACGGTTAACCGCTGGCCGCCCGCCGTATAGTACAGGGGCCTGAGCCCACCGCTAACCACGGAGGGAGGCTGCCCCACCATGCGGCGCATAATCTCGGGGTGATTCGTCTTGCCGATTGGTGATCGGATATGGGGTCCAGGCGATCATTTCCGGGAGGGTACGGGGGCCCTTCCGTCTGACGGATCAGCAAACTCACACCGCCGGGATGCATGTGGCTAAGCGGATAGCTGCACTTTTCGTCCCTTTCGAAGAAACAATCCCCGACATTTTCACGCACCCCCCCCCCCCCCTCCATAATGCAAGCAAAATTAAGAAAAAGAGTTTTTCCAGCGGCAGTTAAAACCCCCATCACAAACGAGTTTGGAGTGGATTTCACGAATATACGTGGAATCCACGCCAATATCAGTGCCGTCTATCACCATCTTGAGACGGCACAGCCCGCTCTGCTCTTCTTGACGGAGACACAGATAAAGGCACCGGCTGACACCTCGTACCTCCAATACCCCGGCTACTCGCTTGAGGAAAGATTCCTCGCGAAAGCCGGGGTATGTGTGTACATCCGGGTCCGATTTCTGCTGTCTCCGTCTGCTTTGCTTGGAGGATCCTTCCCTGTCCATCCTCTGGGTACACGTAGACCTTGGTTCCCAAGCCAGGATCTACGGGTGCCTTTATCGTTCCCACCACGGAGATTCGGAGACAACCCGGCTCTTCGATTCTCTGAGCCGGGCGACAGACGAAGCGCTGGAGCGGTTCCCGACCGCGGAGGTCGTGGTCTTGGGGGACTTCAACGCACACAATGAGGTGTGGTTGGGGTCCCAAAGGACCGACCACGCGGGAAGGGCTGCTCATGCTTACGCCCTTCTGCATGACCTGACACAGCTGGTTACCCAACCCACCCGGGTACCAGACATTGTCGGTCATGCTCCCTCTCTGCTGGACGTTCTACTGACCACTCGTCCGACCGGGTATAAAATTTCGTTCAAAGCCCCTCTTTGGACTTCTGACCACTGCCTGGTCGAGACGATAGTGCCGCGCGTCGTGCCTCCTCCCGCCAGGAATGAGGTGCGACGTTTGTGGCACTACAGGTCGGCGGATTGGGAGGGAATGCGAAATTTCGCTTCGCTCCCTTGGTGGCAGCGCTGCTTCAACTCCGAGGATCCATCCACGTGTGCCTCGGCCGTTGCTGATGAGATAGCACTGGGGATGGAATATTACGTTCCATCCAACTGTGCATCTCGTAACGACCAGAGCAGGCCCTGGTACAACAGTGACAGCGCGGCTGCTGTTTCAGCAAAAAACGCAGCTCTCAGTGCATGGGTCAGGGATCGAAAACATCATGACCCTCACATCATTGTTCCTTCTGCATATCAATGACATGCTGGACCTCGGATCCGGCATTCATTGCTATGCAGACGACAGCACGGTGCATGGACGCTACACTGCCCGCCCCGCAGCCGGCAAACAGGAGATAGCCGATATGAGAGAGTCTGTTGTAGCGGGACTGAACCGGGTTCTTGATCGTATTACCCACTGGGGCGACAAGAACCTGGTTCAGTTCAACGCAGACAAGACTCAGGTATGCGCGTTCTCGATGAAAAAATTCCCGTTTACTTCCCTTCCCTCTCTTTGTAACATCTCCCTCAGTGCTTCGGACAGACTGGACATTCTTGGAATGTCCCTTCGCTGCGACCTGAATCACAGGGACCACATCGAGCGGGCCATTAAGACCACCTCCCGCAAACTTGGCATCCTGAACAAGGTGCGGCGGTTCTTCGCGCCGGAGCTTCGCCTGCTTTACAAGGCACAGATTCGCTCTTGCGCGGAGTACTGTTCGCACCTCTGGGACGGCTCTGCCAAGTATCTTCTTAATGCCCTGGATTCATTGCAGCGCCGAGCTGTCCGGATCATAGGTGATGCAGAGGTCACGCGAACTCTGGAGCCCCTGCAACTACGCAGAGACATGGCGGCTCTGTGCGTCCTCTATCGCCTATACCACGGGGAATGTTCCGAGGAGCTCTTTAACCTTGTTCCTACCTCATCTTTTCACTCCCGTAATACCCGCACAGGTCGGGGAAAGCATCCGCATTTTATCGACCGAATCGGCAGTCGAACTAAAAAGTTCGGTGCGTCTTTTCTTTGTAGATCAATTGACAAGTGGAATGCTTTGCCTGCCCATGTGTTCTCTCCATCCTGTGACCTTGGATCCTTCAAGCGATGCGTGAAGAAGCACCTTTGGCCGGCATAGTGACGGCGGCTGAGACAGCCGTGTACTGACTCGGTTGTTTCAATCGTCTGCACTTTTGGATCTCCTCTTGCTTATCATCAGGCAGGTCGATGTCAGATGTCGAGTCACAATAAAAAAAAAAACCTTTGGCCGGCATAGTGACGGCGACTGGGGCAGCTGTGAACAAACTCGGTTTTCTCAGTTGTCGTCACTCTTGGACCTCCTCTTGCTTATCATCAGGCGGGACGAGGTCAGATATCGTGTCACAATAAAAAAAAAGAAATAGTTCGTGATTTGAACCGTCTGAACAGAAGTTAAAGACCTATCGACTTTTGTTGATTCATTTGACAGCTGACAGCGAATCGACTCGTCTGAACTTGTTCGTTCAACTTGCATTAAATAATCTGTCCAATCAGTCAGTCAATCAGCGCGATTGAGTACCTATGTACTGTATATTGCATTCTATAGGTTTGCACCGGAGCGTAATTTTAAGAACCGGTGATATTCACCGGTGATTGGGCAATAACCGGAGATTCACCGGAGATCTCCGGAGAATCGAGTACTATATTTGACAAATCCGTTTGCGCTTAGTTGCTTTAAACTACGTAACCATCGATTTACGATATTATTATTATTTTTATTATTTTTACTGTTCTAATATATAGAATAGTACAATAGTTCTATAGAATAAATAATTATTATTGCTAAGATACTAAACGTTCAATTTGTGCCCACCCATTATACTTTAACTTTGGCTTTTTTTGTTAATGGCTTAATATTTCTCATAGGTTTATGGTCGATGTAAAGTTTTTGTATATTATAGTATAGTTTATTATTCACTAATAATATAAAAATAATAAAAAAAAATTATGTACAAAAATCGGGTAAAAGGCTGAGTGGTTTATGGAAGGTTTATTTTGATAACTTTTATTCAATGATTTGATTTGATAAGTAAATCAGAGGTGGACAAAAAGTATTATATTATGTTTTTAACATGAACTAGCTAGCACTTTGTACCCGCCACTTTATAGGCAAAAAGAAGCAAATTATATTATGTAGTTTAAAATCTCTTATAGTTTTGTTAAGCTGAGAGGATCCATCATCAGTTTCCCCAGATTCAGGAATGTCATATGGCCCATAAGCATCACAGATAACTATTATACTAATAATATAAGATAAGCATCCTATAAGTTACAAAGGACATTATTCATTTTGTATTATTGTATTCATATTAAAAGTTTAATATGCATTTTAAAATAGTTTGATGTACGAAGATTACAATGTAATTAGAATTTATCCTTTATTTTGCATAGTTTAGGTGTGCAAAATGATCAAACTATAATTATGACACTTCAAAGCAGAACAAATATGGCGTTGATTGACAGACGATGCAAAATCCATATCTTATTTTCCAAATTTGGGTTATTTTGGGCACAGCAATTAAAAGCAAATTTGTTATTAGTTTTATCAATGCAAGTATACATTACAAAACTAGTACATAGAGGCCCAAAATGAATAATCCTTTCTGTCGCGACGGGATGAACGGAAATTATTTAAAAACAAATATTGATTTTTTTATTACCGATTTTAAAAATTCAAACATTTGTAATTTCGTTTTAAAATTATATTTTTTTTTTATCTCTAATATGATAAATTATTGGTTCCCTATACAAATTTCCACCTGATAACTAAAGTAATCATTTCTGGGATAATTCCATCTTTCCCAGAGTCTCCAACTATCTCCATTCCAAATTTTATAGAAATCAGTTGGTTTAAGTGTGAAATAATCTAAAATAACAGTGAAAACCGCATCAAAATCCGTTGCTTAGTTAAAAATATCTAAGGGCACAGACAGAGAGACGGAGGACGCGATAAGCGGTTTTATTTTATACTATGTAATAAAAAGAAGGTATTTTTTAATTGTTAAATAGGTGATAAATAACAGCTAATTGTAACAAATTTTAAGTAATAAGTATTATTATTTATTACGTCTTTTGTTAAAAAAAACCGGAGATTAACCGGTTTTTCTCCGGGGTTTTAACCGATTACTATCTCCTATGAGATATTACTATCTCCTGTGAGAACGCGGTATCATAAATAAGGGCTTAAGCAAAGGACTCTAAAAGAATATGAACTACCTAAAGCATATTTCTTTAGTCATTGCTCGTAGAGCATAGTCCATAAATCTTAAAGATGAGACAGTCTTTTGAAAAAAAATCAATCTGCCAATCTTGACAGAATAATAAATAGAACACACACAGTTGCTTTTATATTATACTTTATATTTTATTTTCTATTTGCGATTTACTATGTAATAATTTTATTAGATTAATTCATCTTTAACAAGTGCATTAAGTGAGGAAAGCTTCCATTTGCTTAATTTGAGATTTACCCGGAGATCTATGAAACCTGCACGAGTTTATCTATATCAATAATTGAATCCAATAGCGTGGCAAGTGGCGCTCCGTTGCTGTGGCAAAAGGCGTGACAATTTGATTGATTGTTAGAGTGGAATATCTAAATGAAAAAGGCATATTTAATAATAACATATATAATTGCGGGAATCGTGGCCGCGATTCTTGTGGCTCTTGGAGTGAGGGGGAGGTCGGGGAGGCGGCGGTCGGAACATTTAGAGGGGCAGGAAAATTTCACCACCATAAAATATTAAATATATTTATAGTTAAAGAACGAGGGTTAATCAAATATCAATGAGACATTTGAACCTGAGCGCGCAAAAATAAAGCGTCATAGTGTTATGATTGGGAAAAGCACATACTTCTCAGTACCCATCGTGACGATGTTTGAGCAGTAGGTTCCTCGTCGATTGCGCAGCCGCAGCGTATTATCATTAAGTTTTTCGCCACAGGAACTTGACACTTACCTTACTGCACAGTTCAAGAATAAGGCCGGGACTCCACCAAAGCGGAGATGTGCGCGGTGTGCTGTGCGAGAAGAGATGTTTTTCAGCTCGTGTGAATCCATCGAAGCTGTGCGGAAATGCGTACTGCTTAGCAGAGATGTATGCTGACTAGCCTTGCGAGTGTGCGAGGCGTTGAGTGCTTAGTATAGGGCTCTGCGGGTTGCTGGCTTGACATCGCTCACTGCAAGCAGCTCACATCTCTCGTCTCTGCTTTTACCGCGCCATACAAATATTACACATCTCCGCACAGCGATCTCCACTGAAGCTGAGCGGAGAGGGTATGTGTCAATAACACAATTCTATTGGTTGTTTAAAAAACATCCCCTCTCCGCTCGACTCGTCTCCGCTTTGGTGGAGTCCCGGCCTAAGGAGGGTGTTCAACCGTCTCCCAGCCTTATAGCTAGGACTTGTCACCCTGCGACTTTTAATTGTTTGGTCCTATCAAATGAGCCTGAGTGCGCAATTTGCTAAATGACCAACTTCTTTCTACCAGGATGGCCTATACACTGGGAAAAAAATATTTTATTTTTCTTATAGTTCAAAAATACCTATAAAAATATAAAGGTCTTAAATTAAACAAATTTTATGCGGCTTACTATAGCGATTATTTTGGTTTTGATTTTACAATTTTTTTATATTATTCCGACGTTTCGAGAGCTTTGCAGCCATCGTGGTCACGGAGAGACTGAGGTGTTGGTCGTCCTATTGGTTGATGCTATTATTGTTTCCAAAACTACCCCGTTTGATGTTTTAATTTTGTTTTTCTGTTTCCGGTTTAATGAATAAAAAATAACTGTGTCATCTGGTTTGGCAGTTTTCTGGACTTGGGACTTGAGTTTGTGTATTATGTAGTCCCAGGTGTTAGATTTGTTTAATTCATTAATCAATGTTCGCGCAAAATCTAAGAAAATAAAACGGTCTCGTTTATATTTGATTCACCCTCGTATTTATACACGACTTTTTCATATCCTATAAAAAAAGACGATGAGTTTTTTTCTGAAATGTTCCATATTTTAGTCATTTAAATTGAAATACCTAAATAAGGGGGCGGCAACATTTTCTTAGGCCCCGGGCAGCAGACACTTACGCTACGGTGAAATTCGCCGCCGCTTGAACGTTCTCTATCACTCGAAGGAGGTGTCCGTGGTCAGTTTGAAGCACGACTTGATCCACTGCAACAAGTTCCCCTACCTCGCTGCAATCATTAAGACGAACTCAACGTGGCAGTTCAGGTGCTTCGGCGCAATCATCAGGAATTAGATCGTCAAGTCAGCGCATTGCATCAGCAAAAACAAGAGCTACCACGCGCTGATACATGATGACTTCATAAAGAACATAACGCAACCGCATCCAATCAAATATTGGATTGTGCATGAGAATTATAATAATGCGAGTTTGCTGAATGACATTGCGATTGGCCGCGTGAACACGTATGGGGGGCAGGTGGCGAGGATCGATGATAAAATGCAATCGAAGGTTGATATAAGTGTTTGGAAGACGGTGATATCAATGAAATTGGAGAGTTATTTGACTAACGAAATTGTTTATCACAGTGAAGTGACGAATAACTGTGACAACGTGACAGACGTGGACGAGAGCACGTTCTGCATTAACATGACGGATTACAAGGAGTGTTTCCTGAGTGAGTTTGGGCCAGTGTTCGCTGGGGACAAAGTGGTCGGTGTGCTGAAGAATATGCCGCACAGCTGCACCCACAAGTTGGCCACATTCACGAATGTCTCCTATTACAATCCATGGATATATAGAATTACACTCAATAATTTTTTATATAAATTACTTTATTACTTTTGTGGGGTGACATTTGCCCCCCTAGCACGGCAATCCAAGAAGCAAGATAAAGAACTGCAAGGAATATCAGTTGTAACTCATTTTAAATAACGTATTAGGCCGGCACACCAAAAAGATGATTTCCAACGTTGTTTTGTGTAAAGTTTTACAAAACGTTTAAATGTATTTTTTGATACACTGTTCCTTGCACTATTCCTTGCAGGTCTCTATCTTTCTTCTTGGATTGCCGTGCAAGGGGGCTGATGTCAATTTGCCTGTGGTAAGCAAGGAAACATCCAAGAAAAACAACAACTGAAAAAAAAAACCACTACATTACTTCAGTTAGCCTTCTTTACTAAGACTGTAATTTTAAATTTTGTATTATTATATTAAGACTTGAAATCTCACCTCAACATTGCCTGATGAGAGCGCCGGCGACTGACAAAACTGTTTTACCTCTACGGCTGCATCAATCGCCGTCACTATGCCGGCCAAAGGTGCTTCTTTACGCCAAAGGTGCTTCTTCTCTCTGCTAGAAATCGATTTTGTACTTTTTTGTGACTAGTGTTTTATTCGTCTTTTTTAGTACTTCATTAAAAAATTGCAATATGTATACTAGTTTTTTTTTTTAAATATTATATTAATATTAAAGTGCTTTTTTGTGAATGGTTCATGCTTTTTTGTGAATAGTTCATGCTTTTTTGTGAATGGTTCATGCTTTTTTGTGAATAGTTCATGCTTTTTTGTGCATAGTTCATGCTTTTTTGTGCATAGTTCATGCTTTTTTGTGCATAGTACATGCTTTTTTTACTAATGTATGCTTTTTTGTGACTAGAGCGTTTCATTATTCATCTTTTTTAGCAATTAAAAACTTCCTATATGTTATTTTTTCTTATTTTTATGGGTCGTCCTCGTTTTACAACACAGCTATGATTCATAAAACTCTGTTGTCCCATCTTCTTTTATCTACGCTCATTTTCAAGAATGGCCATTGTTGCCCATTCTCCCTATCAGATGTACTACCACCACTTACAAGTGTACAAACCTTGAAGTGATTTTGTCATGTTTCGGGATTAGCTTGAAAGTTGCCGGGTCCAACTAGGATGGCATAGTGGATGTGACTGCTACTTACACGATGCTTTATTAATGTGACTTTTATACTTATTATCACAATATTTATGGCTACGTAATTTCAGTGAAATTGCGTTGATGTTTAGCATTCTTTCAGGTAACCAATCAATAGTTGTTATTCGTTGATTGGCGACGTATGAGAATATTAACGCAATTTCACTGAAATTCTGTCACCATAATTATTATCCTACTTCCTACTATTATTATAAATGTGAATGTGAGTTTGTTTGTTACGTTTTCGCGCAACAACTACTTTACCGATCATCATGAAACTTTGTACACACATTTTATGAATGTTTATAAAATATAGCTTGTGTGTTTTTAATAGTACAGTAGAACCTCGATAAGTTAAAGTCCAAGGGAAACACAAAATATTTTAAGTTATAGAGGTTTTAAGTTATCAAGGGTTTATGTTAGGTAAAGGTTAATATAGAGGTATGTACATGTTTCTATGTACCCTTGCTCCCATTTTTACTCGAATGCATCAGAAGGATGGGTTCAATAAAATACTGAAAATTAAATATGTAATCATATTTATTCACATTACTTAAATTACATAAAAATAAAACGACAACTAAAGGTTTAGTCTACTTAAAAAAATCTGTGATTTTCTTTTGTTCTTTTAGTTACTGAGGGCCTATACAGAGATTATTTATTTAAGTTATAGAGGTTGCGTATTTTAAGTTATAGAGGTTTTGGGCTCTGATGGGAAGGGAACATAGTATTTTTTGAAGTATCAGAGGTTTTTATGTTACCGAGGTTTAAGTTATCGAGGTTCTACTGTATTTGAGGTGGTGGATCTTTTAGTAAACAGTAAACACCATTTATAAACTTAGTGCGTATATTAAATAAACCTTAAACATAAATTATATCGGATTAACACAATTTAGTCGAGAGTGACTTTCTTTAGTGACAGACGTCTTTTAGTTGTCAATCCAATACTCCTCCACACGAACGATTCCTAATACGAGTATAAACCAGCTGCCTCTCTATGGTAGGCTAGCTTCTATTGTGGTAGTCCCTTCGTTAACATGTCAGCCTTCATGTCGTCAGTTCTTCTATACACTAAGTTAACAACTCCAGCTCTTAAGTTTTCTTTAATAAAATTCTCCTTTATACTTATATGTTTAGTCTTAGAGCTTATTACTGGATTCCCTTATAAATGCAAAGCAGCTTGGTTGTCATTGTAGATTATCATATTTTTATGTTTTAAACCCATCCCATTTTCTAGTAAAGATTGTAAATGCATGGCTTCTTTAAAACATTCTCCTATGGACATAAATTCAGCTTCACACGTGGATAAAGCGACTGTCCGTTGCTTCCGTGATTCCCAGCTTATGACTGCTCCTCCATATACAAAACAATAGCCTGTATATGAGCTTCTATCTACGGTGCTTGATGCTCAATCTGCATCAGCAAATTAGACCAGTTGGGTGCTGTTTTAGAGTTTTTGAACGTGACGTAACGCTAAAAAAAATTTTTTTCGGATTCTTCGTATGATAGAGAATATAGATCTGTGGGTTGCGCCCCTCGAAGCTACCCACTTCATTGTTCAAATCAACAAAATATGATTTTTATATGAAAAATGCGTATTTTATTTTTATGTTTGTACGAATAACTGGGGGTCTACCAGGACCCTCTCAATTTTTTTTGGCAAATAAAAAATCTTTTCCAGGCGGCCAGCTATTTTGCAGATAAGAGTACTCATTCATGCACCATCTTCTCATAACAATCGAACAAAAGCTGCACGAGCAATCGCCCTGAAAATTTTATGGCTTACTTATGATATATTGAGGTAACTCGAGCCATAGTTTCGTTAAGCTAAGATGATTATTAATAACTTTAAAAAAATTCTTGCATTTCTTCGTATTTTTTATAAACAATATATAGCTATTTTAACACGGTTAATTGAAAAAATGGGGTATTAAAACCCACATATCTTGTGTATTTTTTTATTTTGAACAACTTTGTCTAATGAGATTTTGGCCTAAAACCCTCAGATTCCAAGTTATTCGTGCAAACGTAAAAATAAAATACGCATTTTTAAAAAATATATATATTTTGTTGATTTGAACAATGAAGCGGGGAACTTCGAGTGGCACAACCCATAGATCTATATTCTCTATCATACGAAGAATCCGAAAAAAATAATTTTAGCGTTACTTCATGTGCATCCGGTTTACACTGAGCATTTACAGCATTCAACTGGTCTAAATCCTTCTATTGATATGATATTCTATTGATTCCTTGTAATGCAGAGTTCTTTTGTTGCTTTTAAATACCTCAGAACTCTTTTAACAGTTTTCCAATGTTCTTCACCATAGCATGTATTATACTGGCTCAGATAACTAACCGCATGCATGATATCTGGTCTCGTTCCAAGTGCTATATACATTAAGGAACCAATAAGGCTTTGGTATGGAAACTTTTTCATTTCAACATCATTTTCATTCTTTTCCAATTTCAACGCAACTTCCATCGGTGTGCGTGCAGCCTTACATGTCTCCATATTAAAATTCTTTAACACTTTTTCAATGTTTTGTTTTTGAGATGCTTTAATTTCTTCTCTATCTCTTTTAAATTCTATTCCTAAGCAATAATTCATTTCCCCTATGTCTCTTATTTTAAATCATTCAGTTAACAACTTCATGATACTTTTAAAATCATGTTTATAAGCATTAATAATGTCATCAACATATATTGTTATTATACATCCATTTTTATTTCTATATAGGTATACATCGGTCTGCTGTCGATGTATACCTATGTATTACCGATGTATTACAGTCTCTTAGTTTTTTATCCTACTTAACATACCATTGACGACCTGCTTGCTTTAGTCCGTACAATGCTTTCTGTAATTTCAATACTTTCTCTGTGCTGATCCTTTTTAGTTTTCTTAACATTTCTTTTGCATTTTTACATATATCATTAGATTTTTATCATACAATTTATTTTAATATCTTCTCTAAATTCCTAGGTAATTGCATAAATATATGTTTTCTTCTATCTCTCTATTTAAAAATGCTGTAGTTACGTCCAGTTGATGTAACTTTAAATTCGGCCGATGCGGATGCTTCCCTCGACCTGTGCGGGTATTACGGGAAGACGTTTTAAAGACGAAGACGTTGGAAAGACGAGTTAGGAACAAGGTTAAAGAGCTCCTCAGAACATTCTTCGTGGTATAGGCGATAGAGGAAGCACAAAGCCGCGTAGTTCCAGGCTCTCCAGAGTACGCGTGACCTCTGCATCACCTATAATTCGGACAGCTCGGCGCTGCAATGAATCCAGGGCATTGACAAGATACTTGGCAGAGTCATCCGACAAGTGTGAACAGTACTCCGCGCAAGAGCAAATTTGAGCCTTGTATAACAGTAGGCGAAACTCTGGCGCGAAGAACCGCTGCACCTTGTTCAGGATAACAAGGAGGTGGTCTTAATGGCCCGTTCGATGTGGTCCCTGTGATTTATGTCGCTGCGAAGAGATATTCCTAGAATGTCAAGTCTGCCCGAAGTACCGAGGGAGATGTTACGAAGAAAAGAAAGGATTGAAATTGCAAAATTTACTATGCAAAATAATTTTTATACACAAAACACTAATTCAAAATTTGATGCTTCTATGTCTACTAGAAGTGCCTTAGAGTTTTGATGATCGGCTAGTCAATGAGTGACAAAATTGAGAACTTTGACTAATTATAATTCTCAAAGTACTGATTCAAATTGAATAAAATTTAAATATACCGTGGTGTTTAACCAATGCTTGCTTGGTTACTAGAAATACAGGCATTCAGGTCGAAAATGGCCTGAACTGCTTCGAGAAAAAATAGTTACGGTCGTGTCGCTTTTATTTGCTCGTCTTGGCGGGGTACTACAGTGCCCCCAGGTTAAGCCCAAGACCTAATACAAAATGAATGATGTTCTTTTTTAGTCCTTGCTCATAGAGCACAGTCCATAAATCTTGAAGATGAGACTAGTCTTTTTAAAAAGCAATCTGCCACATTGACAGAAAAACAAATACAATACAAATCCTGAAACGAAAAACACAATTAATATATTTTATTTTCTATTTGCGAAGTTATATTCAACATTTACTATGTAATAATTTTATTAGATAATTATTACTTTTTGTTAAACAAGTCTATCAAGAGTGTAAAGCTTCTATGTACTTGCTTAAGTACTCTTAAAAGTTACTTGGTGAGGTTACTCGGAGATCTATGAAATCTGTATGAGTTTATCTATACCATTAATTGATTCCAATTTGGGGCAAGTGGCGCTCGATTGCCTCTGCCTTTTGCTGTGGGCAAAAGGCGTGAGAATTTGATTGATTGTTAGAGTGGAATATCTAAATGAAAGTGGCATGTATAATACTATCAATAATAATAACAATAGCGGTCGTCTCCGTGTGTGTTATGGTGAAGTACGCGACCGAGGTGACAGTGGAAGAGCGGCGGCGCATTTACAACATGAGCCGCTTGAACGTGTTCTATCACTCGAAGGAGGTGTCCGTGGTCAGTTTGAAGCACGACTTGGTCCACTGCAACAAGTTCCCCTACCTCGCTGCGATCATGAAGACGGACTCGGCGTGGCAGTTCAGGTGCTTCGGCGCGATCATCAGGAATTGGATCATCACGTCAGCGCATTGCATCAGCAAAAACAAGAGCTACCACGCGCTGATACATGATGATTTCATAAAGAACATAACGCAATCGCATCCAATCAAATATTGGATTGTGCATGAGAATTATAATAATGCGAGTTTGCTGAATGACATTGCGATTGGCCGCGTGAACACGTATGGGGGGCAGGTGGCGAGGATCGATGATAAAATGCAATCGAAGGTTGATATAAGTGTTTGGAAGACGGTGATATCAATGAAATTGGAGAGTTATTTGACTAACGAAATTGTTTATCACAGTGAAGTGACGAATAACTGTGACAACGTGACAGACGTGGACGAGAGCACGTTCTGCATTAACATGACGGATTACAAGGAGTGTTTCCTGAGTGAGTTTGGTCCAGTGTTCGCTGGTGACAAAGTGGTCGGTGTGCTGAAGAAAATGCCGCACAGCTGCTCCCACAAATTGGCCACATTCACGAATGTCTCCTATTACAATCCATGGATATATAGAATTACACTTAATAGTTTTTTATAAAGCTCTCTGTCTGTCGAGTTGATCCCCGACCATAAAGCTGTGTAAGGACCATTGCGGGTGACTTCGTCTTATTCACGCACAAATTATCTTTTCTCTTGTCCAACTAAGAATTGTCACTGCCGGGCGAAGGTTTGCTTGAACGATCCAAGGTTATAGGATGGAGAGAACTCATTGATTTTGTATAATGCTTACTTCAGTAGTTGTTATAAGAGGCGTTATGTTATCACACACTCTGTCCGTGTCTGTTGGTAACCGATTACTGTGAAAATAAATTAATATTATTATTATATAATGTGTCGAGTCACAATAAAATAAGTTTCAATTCATAACGTAATGAATTGTATTTTCTTAACGTGGACCTAATTGCTGAATTCATTAATCATTTGTTTCATTGTTTCCATTATTTCGTGGGGTTGGTTTCTAGTAGTTATTGTTGAAGTTATTTTTTATGAATAATGAATTGTCTTCATTATTAAATAGAAACATTTCATTAGAAGTAAATCCACTAAATTAATCTTAAAGGCGACCGTGGTGTAGTGGCAGTTCAATGGTTACACAAACCGAGAGCACGAGTCCACCACCCACCGGTACCAATGTATCTTTGTTATATGTATGTACTTTGGTGACCTGTTTCTATGATACAAGCACTTTAAATTAAATTAAAAATATCAATGAAATTATACGGCGACTTAGGCAAACTATGTCGACACTTTTGGACCTTCCCTTGCTGTTATTGCGCCGGTAAAAAAAACGCATTAATTTCCACAGAGATTGGCAATAAAATAGACATCCTGACAACTCTCTCACATCTGACCATCAACATCAATCCACAATTCTTTTCATGCAAGCTCGATGTGATGGTCATAGGCATTACGGAGTCTTGCTTTTTTACTAAGGAATGTTACCTTGATCAAGAACCATTATTATCGTTCGTTCCTGGTTTAATTTTCCATTGACTTAATTTATAAATCTGTTCCGTGAATCACCTTTAATCCATCCATTCAATGTGGCCGAAACATCGCAACATACCCTTCTAAATCTTATCTCGTACAACTGTCGTTTATTATTATTAATTTGTTAAAATTGTTCATTTATGTGAGTGTCTTTATATACAGATGTAAATAAACATATTAACATAATAAATAAATAAAAACTTGTATATTTTATGAAGAAACTGAAAGATTATCACTTTTAATTATAAGTTAATCTAATTAAACGGCGTCTAACCACTGCACTCTTAGTCCCGAGTTCCATTCCCGCAACGGACAAAATATGCATTTATTTGTAATTTTTTATAATTATCAAAAAATACATGAAGTATTTTATTTAATTTACAATGAATAAACGTATATTTGCATTTCAGGATCAACTTGAAAGTAGCAGGTCCAAGTAGGCATAGTGGATGCGACTGCTACTCGCACTTAATCCATTGATCACCCTCCAGTCTAACATCAGGCGGGATGCTTTCTGAGGCACCCCGCCTAACAATTTGTGCAATTTGCCAAACAGTAATTTTATTTATAATCTCCAATCTTAGTAATTTATCTTCGTAGTGATCTTAACAACATAGCTGCGCCCCTCTCGGTCGCCCCAATGCGCCGGCAGAGGGCGCTCTCGGCGGGAAATGACAAGCGATCTGTGAGCACTTTATTTATTATTTTATTCCTCTTTTTTGCTAAAGTTTATTTTTATTTATCTGTTTTCCGTGAGGGCCACTTTTGCCTACAAACTATGTGAGGGCGGATTCATAGTTTTGATACTTATTAACTTTCTCACGGAATATTACCTAGTTTATTAGGTCTTTATTAGAGAACAATCTATTAGTCTGGTTTATTATTTAAATTATTAAAATTGATAAAAATGCTGTTTCAAAGAGACTTTTAGGCTTTTAAGATCCTGAAAACATTTTTTACATACAAAATTATCTTCATTCTCTCCTAGGCTAGGTCGTTGCACTTTTATCTTTTAACTATCCTTTATTTTATAAATATCTTAATTATAAATATATTTTTTTAAATTCAAAGTATCGAAGACTGCAACAATCGTGGTCGTGGGAAAACTTTGTCAGATTAAAATAATAACATTTTGCGTAAGAAAACAAAAAATAATCATTACTTACCTAATGTAAAAGCTTAATCGCGTTCAGATGGTAGGCAGTGTGTTGGTCAAAGTTATTCTCAGTCGGTTAAAGCACAAGAAATAAATAATTTATGGTGGTTAAAGTCAGGGCCGTCTTAAGCATATTCGGCGCCGGGGTTCGAAAGTCAAGGCTCCGCTCGCGTGGTCTCAGTGTAGTAGGT
Source organism: Tinea trinotella (assembly GCA_905220615.1). Taxonomy (NCBI): domain Eukaryota; kingdom Metazoa; phylum Arthropoda; class Insecta; order Lepidoptera; family Tineidae; genus Tinea; species Tinea trinotella. Next base: position 6,233,493 of record HG992333.1, read on the forward strand.
ACCTATCTAAATTTAAAGCGGTCGGCATGCGCCCCCTAGGACTCTGCGCCCGGGTGCACTGCACCCCTTGAACCCCCGGGTAAAGACGGCCCTGGTTAAAGTATATGGCGCGCGGAAGGCAATCTTTATCTTTATCGTTTTTATTTTATTTTATTGTGACTCGTCATATGACAGCACCCCGCTTGATGTTTAGCCGAAGTGTGGTCCATAAATGAATGTCGCTGCTACTACAATTCAATATATGTGAGTAGCAATTTACTATACCGGCCTAGTTGGAACCGGCAACTTACAAGCTAATCTCGAAACGTGACCAAATCACTTCACGGTCTGTATACTAGTAAGTGGTGGTACTACCCCGGATCGGCAGACTGGGTACCACTGCCTACCACTCTTTGATAACCAGACCCGAAGCAAATATCCACCACTTTTTTTATTAACAAATATTTGCAATATTTAATATAATTATTAAATATTACAAATAAAAGCTGTGAAACAAATATTTGCTCCGACCGGGAATCGAACCCGGGACTTTACGCGAAACAAACCAATCGCTAAACCGTTCGTCCACGCCTGTTGTCGTTAATTTTGACTCGTAATATGACAGCCTTATGTTTACCTGCCCCCCTATCACGGCAATCCAAGAAGCACGATAAATATCATGATTGTTTGTCAAAATATGACTTTTCCCCATGAACTGTAAGTTGCGAGCACGGCGGCAAGCAAGATGCGCAATATGTGTGATAGCCGCCATTTTGTTTGAAGTTATCATAACTTGCGAGCACGGCTGATCCAAGAAGTAAGATTTTGACGTTATATATACATATTTTTATCACATTATGAACGGGGTTGTGATAAATATATTTTAGCCTTTTTTAACTAAATAATTATAAATTATTATATTTTTTGTAAGGTTATTGTGTTTTCTATGTCCTAAACTCGATTAATAATTACTCAAGATTACCTTTAATTTTACTTTAAAAAAATGTTATAGTTTGTCTAACTATAAATGACGCGCCCCTCCACTTTATTAGTTTATTTAAATGTGTGAATGCAAACATTACTAACTATACTACCATACTTTATCAGCGTGCTCGTCTTTTTGTGTCTAACCAGCAACTGAATGACCAATTACAATTGCATTTTCGGTGTGTTGCATTCATATTTTATGTTTTCTTGTGTGCGCAAATGTAGTGAAGGGGTGCGTCTGACTGAGGCAAACGTAAACTAAGTCGGTTTTTTTCAGTCACCAGCGCTCTTGGACCTCACCTAATGCACATTAACTCAAAGCTAGTTTTTTTATATATTTATTTAATTATTATATTTAATAATTGATGTATTTATTTGAGATTTTGTAACATATTGTTTTAAATTCTTCATTTTAATTTTTATATATTAAGTTTATAAACGTTTGACAGTGGATACGCTTCAAATTTGCCGTAAGATGTAATGTAAGTATACGGTCAAATTAAAAAGTTTGTTGTTAGTTGACATTTCCAAGTATGATTCGACTCTTTAACTTATACGCATAATTTCTGTTAGTATTGTTGTAGGGAACGTACCATGACCGAAATGAATGAATTGAATGATTATATGACGTAAGTCAATATAGAGGTTTGTTGCTTCCGAAAAAGCCTGTAGTAATGTGATAAAATATCTTAATATTTTATCACATTGATTTATCTTAAACAAGGAATGGCCATGCTCGCTTATGTGATAAGTTACATGGTAAGATAGGTCTATCGCGGAACTTGATTCTTGAATCTTGCTCGACCCCGTGCTAGGGGGGCTAGAGTAAGATGCAGGCGACTGCTATGATTTCAAACTATACCGAAACTATAACTATAGTAACGAAGCAGAATGGGCAAATAAATTCTGATGACAGAATGAAATTAATACATGTACTCGTATCTGCTTTAATTACATATGTACCTACAGTTAAATTAGCTTGGAGACGTTTTTGCATTTGTAGCAGTGTGCCTAAGAGCGCATTTCCATTATTAACACACGATAGTTGGAAGCGAACCGGAAACTTTTAATGGAAAAGCACGAAATACGGTACTTAAGAATTAACTATTTGATAAAAATTGCAATATATCGCGCACAAAACCGACCAATTATTTTCATCGACGAAACATATATACATAGATATATATATATATATATACATATATGTATATATATATAGATATATATATAGATGGAAGCACTTCAAGTTTAAAACGACATATTATATAAATATATCAAAGGGCAATCGGGCAAAATATTTAAAAACAAAATTTAAATTAAAAAAAGTTGTTTGATTATTTTTTGCTGACTATACACTACTACTCGCAAAAACGTCTCCAACTAAAACTAAACATATTGATAGGAGATTGTAACAATCTTTATCTAGTCTTTAGCCAAGTCATAATGGAAACGGGATCTTAGGCGTGTGTACTACAAATGCAAATCGTCTCCAAGATAATTTGATTGCACATATGTTCAGTTTCAGAATATACAAAAAGGTATAATTGGTGCTTCTTAATAGCTTGATAAAGTTAAACTCATTTAAAATGTGGTCTCGTAGTAACAATGATCAAAACTGTTTAGTCCATGTACAGCAGAGGGGTAAATGTATTGAAGCGTGAACATTTTGTGTGAATGCTCACAGACAGACATGCACTTATATGTATTTATATATATATATATGGAGGGAATAATATTTACGAGGAAATATTACAAGCACAAGGAGAGATTTTAATGTCTTTGAGTTATGTGAGTTTGTTGTAAGGAGTTCTTTAACCTTACTCCTTGTCTTTTCATGCTATCCATTAACGCAAAGGCCGGGAAATGCTTGGGTGCGTTAAAACATTGATGCATTAGGCATCCGTAAATTAGGTCGACACACTGACGACATAGTGTAACACGAATAACCAGTGCAGTCGCAACTGGCATCTTGTCGTTCAGAATGGCGTTCTAAGGTAGAGGCTATGGCTTCTGGACGATGATGATGATGAAATTATGTTGATTTTGTCAGTTGTCGGCGCTTTTTTACTACTCCTTGCTTTTAGACGAGTCAAGAAGACATGTCGAGTCACATTAAAATAAAATATAAACTGCTTGCCTACCAGTCGTTAAGTTTAATCTATAGACAATTTACAGCACTACGATGTACTTGTACATTGTACTAATGTACATTACTAAGTAAACTAAATTAATTTGCAATTTATCCTTAGGCCGGCATAATAACGGCGACTGTGGTAACCGTGTCCGGGTTTTTTCAGTTATCAGCACTTCGGACCTCCTTTTTATATTGTTATTTAACGAGTATTATGACGCGAAAAACTGCTGAATTCAGCCTTCTTGTGAAAATAAATTTTATTTTATAATAATAAAAAAAACAATTCCAATTGTTTTATTAATTATTTATTTCCAATACCCTACCAACGGCAACGGTAACAACAACAATGAATAGTACAATTAACTGAAAAATCGACTGAAATATAATTATGTTTTACTTTAATAACTAATGTTTGCATTGGCCAATATTGTCCAATGGCGACCATATTGTATTATTTTATTTATTTACATTTCTATACTAAGATACTAATAAAGTGCATGTATCATAAAAACAGGACAACCAAAGTACATATATCAAAGATACATTGGTACCGGTGGGTGGCCTCGAACTCGTGCTCTCGGTTTGTGTAACTACACCACGGTCGCCTTAAAAGAGTACACACGTATTTATATGTAATCTAATAAACAGTCCATTGACCCCCAGTGCCCCCATTGCCCCCAATGCCCCCCTATCAACAGCAACTTGAACCTAATTATACGACAATGAGGCATAAATCTGCCAACTGATACTCAAGGGTCAATATGAGTGTGGTGTTAGAAATAAAAACACACTACGCAACTGCTGTCTTAGAGAATGGTATGCAGCGGTGCACAGTCTGCCGATCCCTGTGTGGTGTTACCAAAGAATTCGGAAAGAATAGAATCTGTGCTAAAATAAGAACTAATTCATTGTCATTTGTCTCATTTATATTAAAAGTCCTGTGGTAGTAAGAGTAACGGCATAATTATTCCGTCATCCTTTTTTAATGTCATTTGTTATTCTATCAAATTAGGTTGGCAAATGATCAACAAAACTAGTGACAACCTTCTAAATTACGAATGTAAAAATTTATAATCATTCCCTTCTGACTTCTTTTTAATGCCATAAGTAATAAAATCAAAATTAAAATTTTAAAGGAACCCCCGAAACGCCTGGAACCACTTTGGTCATATCATCAGCTTTATAGTAATAAACAACATTAGTCATGGCTCAATAGTTATATCCCTTTAATATCCCTTGGATCCTTATGGTGCATCATCAGATAACTACTCCAGGTCTTCAATTTAATAATGGCCCAGCTAATGGCTCATAGAGAGTAACAATTTTAGTTAAAGCACTATAGGTCCATTTCTTGTTGATTTGCTGATCTGAGAGGATTCATGATCAGATTTTTTAGATCTGGAATGTTTTATTTTATCGCACTAACTTTTCTACACTTAGTTTCCTACCTTCAAGACAAATCTAATAAGTCCAAACTTAGTATACCAAAAAAAAGTTTGAACACATCCAGGATTTCGTCTCCTACCTTCGAGTTCCATCATCAGAGTAGCTCAGTGGTACCAGTTAAAACACACATGTATTTGTATACGTTTTTATTTTAAATGTTAAGTCACAGATTTGTTTAAAAGTAAAGTAAATACTTATAAGGCTGGGAATACAAGTCCGATTTTCCTCTCCGATAGTCCGATCCGATTGTCTGATCAGACAATCGGAAAGCACTCGTGCCATACATTTGTTTGAATACTTAATACACGTCAGATCCGATAGTCGGATCGGATGTCAGAATCGGAAACAACGCCAAGGCGCTTACGATTTTATGGCCGATCCGATTGTCTGAAGGTGCAGTTTTCATACAGAATACAGAAACAAAATAGACGTCCGATTCCTACTTCCGATTTGTAAATAATTTGCTCAGCAATATCGGACGTGTATTCCCAGCCTTATGCGTGTTTAGAACGGGCAACCCTTGTACGTCGCTATGCGACGAAGATTGTTATTTTATGTCAAATAAATATGCCATTGTTAAAACACGTAAAAAATGTTATTATTCTTCCCCTAAAATATACAATCAAGGTAATCGATCTAAACTGCAAACCAACCTCGCCATGTGAATATTTTAAGGGAAAAATTATAACATTTTTTACGTGTTTTAACAATGGCATATTTATTTGACATAAAATAACAATCTTCGTCGCATAGCGACGTACAAGGGTTGCCATCCTAAACAGCGCGTCCAAGATCGCTACCGCAGCTAACAAATCGAGCTGATGACCTTGAAACCCCTGATCAGATCTTCATCAATTGTAGCTAAGAACCATCTCGATCACGTCAGCTTTCAAATGAAACAAACCGCATCGTAATCGGTCCATTCGTTTAGGAGCTACGATGCCACAGACAGACACACAGATACACAGAGCCACAGATACACAGATACACAGATACACAGAGCCACAGATACACAGATACACAGATACACAGACAAGTCAAACTTATAACACCCCTCTTTTTTGGTCGGGGGTTAAAAATAGTATAAACGGTTGTATTTTGTAGCTATTTTAGGGTTCCTTCTACTTCTTAAGTCTAAATTCTTTGGGTGTTGACACTATTTGTCCAAATCTTTTGCAACATCCACTTTAGTTAGTATTCCTTAGGTTATAAGTGGAATTAATATTTAAAACTATAGAACTTTTAAAATCACTTCTATATTATTTCACCATTATTGTATTTCATATTCGAAACTTATATCAATCAATCAAATTGTCACCCCTTTTTTTCATGAGGATAGACAGAGACAATGGAGTGTCACTTGCCACTATCCTGACACAACTTCCTCGCTTCCTTTACACCCACAATTCACTTCATACAAGCTTTAAGGTTATGGGCACTGGGCAATATGTCGTGGTGGGGGTGCTGTCATATGTCCAGTCACAATAAAAAAAAGTTAAATAATTCTAAGTAGCAGTCGCAAGTATTCCGGCCTAGTTGGAACCAGCAACTTAAAAATTGGCCCGAAACGCGACTATGTCACTTTACGGTCTGTACACTTGTAAGTAGTGGTACTGTATTGGCAGACTGGTCACCACTGCCTACCACTCTTAGAAAATCATTAAAAAATGTTTATTAATTTAATACTATGTTTTAAAATACGACAACAATATAGTTACTATTTATTGTGCTGATTAGTATCATTGTATTTCGTACTTTATGTCCGATGTATTTAAGAGTGATAATTGTGTGGCTGCCAATAATGGGTGGGGGTTGGTCAGTCATTAAATTGTCAGTTTATTTTAATTTTATTAGTTCATTTAGTTTTGCATTACATCTTTGTTATGTTACATAATTCACTTTATTATAATTAGGATATTGATGCGATTTAGTATCAAACCACAGACTAAAACCAAGTGTATATAAAATCAAAATTAAAATTTTAAAGGAACCCCCGAAACGCCTGGAACCACTTTGGTCATATCATCAGCTTTATAGTAATAAACAACATTAGTCATGGCTCAATAGTTATATCCCTTTAATATCCCTTGGATCCTTATGGTGCATCATCAGATAACTACTCAAGGTCTTCAATTTGATAATGGCCCAGCTAATGGCTCATAGAGAGTAACAATTTTAGTTAAAGCACTATGATATTATCTGTTATTGATTTGCTGATCTGAGAGGATTCATGATCAGATACTCCCGATCTTCAATTTGATAACGGCCCAGCTAAAGGCCTAGTTAAAGCACTACAGTTCTATCTCTTTTTTTGCTGATCAATTGATATCAATTTGCTGATCTGAGAGGATTCATAATGGTGCATCATCAGATTGCCCGGTCATCAATTTGATGACGGTCCAGCTAATGGCTCATAGTGAGTAACAAATTTAGTGAAAGCACTATAGTTCTATCTCTTGTTGATTTGCTGATCTGAGAGGATTCATGATGGTGCCTCATCAGATACTCTCGGTCTTTAATTTGATAACGGTCCAGCTAATGGCTCATAGTGAGTAACAATTTTAGTTAAAGAACTACAGGTCCATTTCTTGTTGATTTGCTGATCTGAGAGGATCCATGATCAGATTTTTTAGATCCGGAATGTTTTATTTTATCGCACTAACTTTTCTACACTTAGTTTCCTACCTTCAAGACAAATCTAATAAGTCCAAACTTAGTATACCAAAAAAAAGTTTGAACACATCCAGGATTTCGTCTCCTACCTTCGAGTTCCATCATCAGAGTAACTCAGTGGTACCAGTTAAAACACACATGTATTTGTATACGTTTTTATTTCAAATGTTAAGTCACAGATATGTTTAAAAGTAAATACCTATAAGGCTGGGAATACAAGTCCGATTATCCTCTCCGATAGTCCGATCCGATAGTCACTCGTGCCATACATTTGTTTGAATACTTAATACATGTCAGATCCGATAGTCGGATCGGATGTCAGAATCGGAAACAACGCCAAGGCGCTTACGATTTTATGGCCGATCCGATTGTCTGAAGGTGCAGTTTTCATACAAAATACAGAAACAAAATAGACGTCCGATTCCTACTTCCGATTAGTAAATAATTTGCTCAGCAATATCGGACGTGTATTCCCAGCCTTATGCGTGTTTAGGATGGCAACCCTTGTACGTCGCTATGCGACAAAGATTGTTATTTTATGTCAAATAAATATGCCAATGTAAATACACGTAAAAAATGTTATAATTTTTCCCTTAAAATATTCATATGGCGAGGTTGGTTTGCAGTTTAGATCGATTACCTTGATTGAATATTTTAGGGGAAAAATTATAACATTTTTTACGTGTATTTACATTGGCATATTTATTTGACATAAAATAACAATCTTTGTCGCGAATAGCGACGTACAAGGGTTGCCATCCTAAACAGCGCGTCTAATATCGCTACCGCAGCTAACAAATCGAGCTGATGACCTTGAAACCCCTGATCAGATCTTCATCAATTGTAGCTAAGAACCATCTCGATCACGTCAGCTTTCAAATGAAATAAACCGCATCGTAATCGGTCCATTCGTTTAGGAGCTACGATGCCACAGACAGACACACAGATACACAGATACACTGATACACAGACAAGTCAAACTTATAACACCCCTCTTTTTTGGTCGGGGGTTAAAAAACATTAAATTCGATTGCAACTCAAAAATTATGCACATACTGCAAACAATAATTAATAAATAATTACAAATCATTAATTACAAATTAAATATCTTTAAATCATTTTAAATCATTAACTATAATTTTATCATACGCCTGACGACAGGCGTCGACGAACGGTTTAGCGATTGGTTTGTTGCGCGTAAAGTCCCGGGTTCATTCCCCGGTCGGAGCAAATATTTGTTTCATAGCTTTTATTTGTAATATTTAATAACATTAAATATTACAAATATTTGTTAATAAAAAAAAAGGGATGGATATTTGCTTCAAGTCTGGTTATCAAAGAGTGGTAGGCAGTGGTACCCAGTCTGCCGATCCGGGGTAGTACCACCACTTACAAGTATACAGACCGTATAGTGATTTGGCCACGTTTTGGGATCAGCTTGTAAGTTGCCGGTTCCATCTAGGCCGGCATAGTGGATGTGATTGCTACTCACAGTTATTAAATTGTAGTAGCAGTGACATTCATTCATGGACCACACTTCGGCTTAACATCAAGCGGGGTGCTGTCATATGTCGAGTCACAATAAAAAAAAATTAGGCATTATCATTTTAATATGAAAATCATAAAATCACAAAACACAAACCTTAAAGACTACAAGCATTAACAGTATTTAATTATTTTTGTTCTTTGTTGTTTTCCTTTTGCGTGGCCATCTGTATTTCATACAATTATCCATTAAACTGTCTGGACTCTTAGTCCTTTTAATGTAATGGAAAAGAGGGAAACCCATTGGTTTCACCTTCTTATAGATGTTTAAATCTTTAATAAATAAATAAATACTAAATTAATTGACCTTTTAAAGATGGAAAGATTGTGGTTGAAAATGTCAATGTCGATGACGACGCTCTGATTGCTGACAAGATCGTTGTAGCTTCGGCACATTTAAAAAATAGTTAACATCAATATTAAAATTAGCCATTTCATGATTATTAACAAAGAAAACAAAAAGCATTCTGAAAAGTTACAACTCATTGTAATTTGCCAACATAATAGGCCTACTACGGAAGTTAGGGGGGGTTGTGGTGAAGGGGGGATGCCTGGAACTAACCCCCCCTCCCCCTCCAGGCTACTTTATTTTCTTTCCAGCAGTAAAAGAGAGACGTGGAGGCGACGGACTGTCTGGCGCCAAAGACTAATAGCAACGCGACTTTGAAAGGACATAACTACAAATAGTTGTCATGCAGTTATAACTTTTGTGTGTTTAATAATAAAGATGAATTTCCTTAAGTGAAAAGTTACAAAATTTAGTATTGATATTTTAATATAAGTAGCGAAAGCGCGCGCTATGCGTTTTGCTTGTAAACCTTTTTGTAAGTGACAAACGAAAAACAACCTTATTATGTAACTGTAAAGTCGAATTTCTATTAATTATTATAATTTTAACAAAATATATAATCAGAAAGTTGGCGAAATGGTGTCTGGATGGATGCCGAAATAATGGACAAGATATTTTAGGAATTGTAATTCTTATTACTACGTCACATAGGAGCTATATTCCCGTGTTTGTTTACAAATAGAACCTCCCTTGTAAGGGCGGAGGGATAAATGTGAAAAGTTTTTGTTATATAATAAGGTTTTGTGTAATGGGGTAGGCAGACATAGTGATATATATACAAGGGTGGATATTGTGGCTTTAAAATTAAACAATTGACAACTCATCTTCATCATTAATTTCAAGCCTCAATTCCCTTTAGATAGGCAGAGACAATGGAGCGTCACTTGCCACATAACTCCCTCTCTCTTCCTTCACATCCACAATCCTCTTCATACATACTCTATGGTTATGGCAACTGTAGACTGTACACCCTTGCTTTGAGAATGTCCCGATCAATCTAATCTTGTAAAGCTGGGTTGCCTAGTGCCCATAACCATAAAGCTTGTATTTTATAAAATTGTGTATGTGATGGAAGCGATGGTGTTGTGTCAGGATCGTGGCAAGTGGCGCTCCATTGTCACAGCCTATCCCCGTGGGAAAAAGGCGTGACAGTTTAATTGATTGATTGTAAAGCACTGGACTTGTATGTTTTTTATATCTTTTTATTTTAATAATGGTGTCGATTCTTTTGCCTCATTCACTTACTTAATCTTCTTTATTTTAGGCGGTTTCTAATTTGTTTAAACGGCATACAATTTAAAAGGTTACTAAATCAAATGTTTTAACCAACCGAGCATCGAACTCAGGACTATACACGTAACTTGGTGTGCTACAATGTGTACAAGCGAACGAATCTACAAAATATTCCCCATCTTTCTGGCAGAGCTCGAATACCGTCACGGCAGAGAAGTGTTCGTCTTTTAAGGCTATGCACGAATCAAGCAATTTTGAGATGTCTTCCCATGAGCGGAACTGATGATTAGCCAGACCATGTGCCATCGAACTTTCTTATCTTAATAATGATAGAAAAAATGTGTCTCAGACTGTTTTTGGATTTATAATATATATTAAAATATTAAAGATATTAATTAAATAATTATTAAAACCAATAATAGCATAAATAGGTAAAGCAGTTGACTAATAATAATGCTCGAGCTAATTCACAAACTCAAGTCCCAAGTCCAGCAAACTGCCAAACCAGATGACACCGTCAGTTATTTTTGCAAAAATTTGAAATAAACCGGGAACAGAAAAACAAAATATCAAACGGGGTAGTTTTGGAAACAATAACAGCATCAACCAATAGGACGACCAACACCTCAGTCTCTCCGTGACCACGATGGCTGCAAAGCTCTCGAAACGTCGGAATAATAAAAAATTGTAAAATCTAAACCAAAATAAACGCTATAGTAAGCCGCATAAAATTTGTTTAATTCATTAATGCTCGAGCTATCAAAAGCAAAATAAACGAATGTAAACTGTACCTATGTGTAATAACTTTCATGTGTTAAATATGAATATAGTGAACACTCCCACATATTGGTTGTAATAGGATTAAGTATAAGCAGTGGCCAATTCATTTGTGTAATGGAAAGCCCACACAAGTGGGTCACAGATCACACACTTGCGGCCCCTCACTGCGGTCGGTGTTATGACATTTATTAAATGTATTCAATATTTTTATTGTGTACTAGTTGTTCCCCGCGGCTACACGCGCGTTTATAAACGGTCTCTTATATGAGGAGAATTGTGGATGTGAAGAAAGCAAGGGAGTTGTGTCAGGATAGTGGCAATTGGCGCTCCATTGTCTCTGCCTATCTGAATTTGATTGATTGATTGACTCTTGCGTCTCTGTGGTCCGTCATAAGGCACTCCAGTGTTAATGTCATATTAGCTTATATTTAAGCTAATAGTAAGAAACAATTTTAGTTCAATCACCATAGTGGCCGCCGGACGTCTGACGGGTCGCGTTGTGCTCCTTAAATAATTGACAATAAAAAATAAAGTATACAATAAAACTATGTAAATTTCAGACTAGTATAATTAAATTAGTGTGTTTAATTGATGCAAGTGTTAACAGTGCTAAACAATAACGATAACCTAAAGTTTTTTTGTAATTAAAGTGACAGTGACAAAATAAACAAATCAATCATACAAAAACAATTTACAGTTGTCTTATAAGTGTAAAATTAACTTAAAAACGTTATAATTGTAGTGTTTATGTATATTAGTGCCTAATTATTCCCCAAATTGTGATTATTATAAAATATTATTAATGTATTTTGTTTTAAATATCATTTGAAGGTATTTATGGCAACAAAAACTGTTTGTCAAATAGTTTGCACAAGCCGTTACATAGTAAACCTTAATTTCGAAAGCAAAGTAACTGCATCGTTGGCTCAGTGGTTGAGTGTCTTGGACTAAGGCGCCGATGTTCGCCGGTTCGAAACTCGGTTTGATGGTTGCTTTTTTTCATTTAATTTCTTATTTCGAGACTGTTGTTACTTATATATAAACTTATAATACTCCCAGCGAAACCAACCAAATAATAATATATATATTTCCATGATATACATACTTATAAAAAAAATACCTTTCAATAATGGATTATATAACGATTCGCAGACCGCATACAGCAAACACAGACTTAGAATGTAACATTCTTAATTCAACTATGCTAGACTCCACTTTCATGTCCATACATAATGCATCAATAAATGACAGCGAAACAATTTTAGATTTAAATAAACAAATTGAACAACTAATGAATGATTTGGATATTGCTAATAAAAATATTGACATCTTAAAGAAAGAAAACACAGATCTAAAGAAAAAACTAAACATATCTACTGAAGAACATAGTATTATAATAAATGAAGCTAATGGAGAACACACACAAAAAATAACACAAGTAAAGGCTAACAATGCAATAAAAACAAGTAACAATATAAATATTAATAAAAAGAAAAAAATAATTATTGTTGCTGATCAGCAAGGCAGAAAATTACAACATACATTACAACATTTAGTGGGAGAGGAGTATGCTGTTACATGTATTTGGAAACCTGGTGCTAGAATTGACGAGGTTGTTAAAAGTGCAGAAAATGACATAAAGGAGCTTTCGAGCGAAGAGTATGTGATAGTATTAGGAGGAATTAATGACACGAACCCATTTGAATTTGTAACATGCGTAAATAACTGGCTATATATGAATAAAAATATTAACACTAACATTATTATGACTGAGATTCCATATAATAGACATCTTAATAAAAACAAATTAAACTATGAATTGAGATTCTTATGCAATCAATATAAAAATGTATCTTTCGCATATATGGATTTTAATAGATATGTACCTAATGTGTGTAATTATAAGAGTTATATGTGTAGATCGCTGCTTAGAATACTCCTGCGGATTAATTATAAAAATAAACTTATAAATATATTTAAAACAAAAGTTATGTGTGATAAAGATAAAATAACTAGCACGAATATGTCTGTTGTTAATAAAAGTACTCAAACTTCATTTGATAACAAGGAATCAGTTGAAACCAATCAGTTTTTTCGTATTTAATAATATATATTTATTACATCAAAATATTAACGGTCTCATTGGCAAATTGGATTTATTGTCTGTACATTTGGACGAGTTAGCAAATAATGGCAATTGCATTGATGTAGTATGCGTAACAGAACATAACTTGCTTCCTGGTGATGAGGTCTATGTAAATATTCCAAACTTTACACTATCAGTTACCTCTACACGAAATAAACGAAAGGGTGGCTCATGTATCTTGATTAAATCTCATCATAAGTTTAAAGTCATTACTGATATTACCAAATTTAGTGTAAAAAACATATGTGAATGCTGCGCAGTAGAACTGATCGATCTGAACATGTTTGTTGTCTGCATTTATAGAGCACCAAAATACAAAAATGAAAACTTTGAAATTTTCTTTAATATTTTTAATGATATCATGAACGCTTTGTTGAATTTAGGAAAAAATAAAAAGATTATCATAGCTGGAGATTTTAACATTGACATATTAATTAATAATAAAATTACACAAACATTTAAACAGTTACTTTTAAGTTATAATCTAGTTTGTGCCATAAAAGAACAAACTAGATTTCAAAGTGGAAAATGTATAGATAATATTATTCATAACGTACGGGGTAGTAAAGCTCAAGTTATTGAATTTGGTATTTCCGATCACACTGCTCAATTATTCAAGTGTCCGGTAAAGAAGACATGCGTTTTTCCCTACTGGTATGTTAAAAGAAGAGTATATAGTAATGAAAACATGATGCGTTTTAAAAAATATCTTAGTAAACTTGCTTTTACTGATGTTTACGAATGTAACAGTGTTAATACTGCCTTTGAAAATTTATACGAACAATTTAAATTACTGTACGATTTATGTTTTCCTATAATAAGGATGAAGAACCTAACAAATATTAAACCTAAATGGATATCAAAAGGTATAAAAAAATGTAGTAAAAAGAAAAGAGAACTTCTTTGGCAATATCGTTTACATTCAAATTCAGTTAATAAAATCAAGTTTAAAACTTATTCAAAACGACTAAAAAAGATAATTAATCTAACAAAAAAAGCACAGAATAATTATTATATTAACATAGCAAATAATAAAACGAAAGCGGTATGGAGAATTATCAATGACTCGAAAGTCAAATTTCCTAAAGAAAATATAACAAAAATAAAAGTTAATGATAAAATAATAAATGATCCACAACAAATAGCACAATTATTTAATGACTTTTTCATTGATCAAATAATAATTCCCCAAAATAAGATGACGTATAATAAAAATATATCTAGTAAAAATATTAGTACCTCCTGTAATTCTCTTTTTATGAACCCAGTATCAACAAATGACATTAAATTAATAATTAAAAACCTTAAAAACACAAACAGCACTGGTTACGATGACATTAATACTAAAGTAATTAAATATGTATCTGATATAATTTCGCCGATACTTGCTCATATAATAAATCTATCTATCTCAGATGGAACATTTCCTGATAAATTAAAATTAACTGTTATTAAACCCCTTTTTAAGAAAAATGAAAAATATATTTTGAATAATTATAGACCTATAGCGCTGATACCAATATTCTCTAAAGTTTTTGAAAAGGTTATTTACAACTGTATCTACACATACTTTGAAAAAAATGATCTATTTAGTCAAGAACAAAAGGGTTTTAGGAAAAATAAAAGTATTAATATGGCAGTATATGAATTTTTACATAATATTATGGTTAAGATAGACAAACGAATACCTGTTTCTGCTCTATATATGGACATGAGCAAAGCTTTTGACTATGTTGACCATGAAATACTACTTGCTAAATTAAATAAATATGGGATACGAGGTAATATATTAAACCTTATTAAGTCATACGTTACTAATAGAGAACAAATCACTCAAATAGCTCATATATCAAATAGAACAGAGGTTCAATATATTTCTAAAGCCAGAAAAGTACGCTATGGAGTACCACAGGGTAGTGTCCTAGGCCCTCTTTTATTTCTTATATATATCAATGACTTTCCCAAATCTATCGACCAACCGATGGTACTGTTTGCTGATGACAGCACTGTAATATTTAGTAGCGAAAATATGCAATTAACTGACTACGAAAGACAGATTAACGATACTTTATGCAAATTAATTGACTGGCTGAAATATAATAATTTAAAAATTAATATTGATAAAACTAATATAATGACATTTAATAACAGGACGGAAAATACAGATTTAAATATAAACTACTTAGGAGAAAAAATAGTACAGTCAGAGACGACAAAGTTCTTAGGTTTAAAGATTGATAAAAAATTGGCATGGAAAGAACAAATTAATACAATATGCAACAAATTATCGAAATTTTCATACGCTTTATACAGATTGTCAAAAATAGTTAACCAACAGGCTGTCTTGGCAGCATATCATGGTTATGTTGGTTCCACACTTCGGTATGGGATAATGTTCTGGGGAAACTCGACTGATCGAGACTTGGCATTTAAGGCACAAAAGAAATGCATAAGAGCAATTTGCAATATAAAAAGAACTGATAGCTGCAAACCTCATTTTAAAAAATTAAAAGTTCTGACATTACCATGCCTGTACATTAGTGAAATTGCCGTTTTTGTAAAAGCTCATGTAAACACTATTTTTACTCTATACAATAGTGATAGAAACGGAGTAAAAATAAATCCAATGGCATGTAGTACAGCTCTTCTGGATAAGAGTGCACTCGGTATGTGTCCTCGTATATTTAATAGTCTTCCCAGGAGTATCAGAGATATTGAAAATATTGGATTGTATAAAAGGAATCTTAATTCATTTTTAATATATAAGACATATTATACAATTAAGGAATTTTTAAATGACAAATTGTGAATTATTATTTTGACATTATATTCATTAGCTATAAATTTTTAAAATATTTGACATTATTGAATAAGTTATTTTATATTTTAATTTGTATGCCTTTTTAGGCGCATCATAGAGAATTTATTTTATTTACCAATCTTAATGTACCTATGTTTGACAAATAAATGATTTTTGATTTTGATTTTGATTTTGATTTTAGTCACATCTGTTACAAATGCCCATGGTCATCATCATGTACTCCAGGTCTTGAGTTTGATAACAGCCCACCTAGAGACGCATAGTAAGAAACAATGTAAGTCAATGTAATGTATCGTCTCCAGGTCTTCAAAAGTCTAAATTTCTTGTCGTTTTGCTGATCTTATCGCTGCTGATCGTTTGCTAGATCCAGAATGTTATATTTCATTATGTTCCTTTCCATACTGCCCGTGTACTTTTACTGATTTCATAGCACTTAGCTAGAAATAGTACCTGTGACGTATATTTAATAGTAAGTAGATAAATAATCCCATTTCACCCCCTTTTTAAGGGTATTTTCATTCAAACTTTTACTTCCTATTTCACCCCCTTTACGTTTTATTTTCGGGACAAAAAGTAGCCTATGTCCGTCTCAATGGTCCAATTTATGTCTTTACCAATATTTATCAAAATTGGTTCGACGGTTTAGGCGATAAAACGTAACAAACATACAAACAGATTTACTTTGACATCTATAATAATAAGTAGGGATTAATTATTAATTAACTATTGTCTCTGCCTATCCCTGTGGGAAAATACTATTATCCATCTAAAACAATAATCGGATAATAGATCATTGCCAGCCCATGTGTTCTCCTCATCTTATACTTTTGATCTTTTGGTCTCTGGCTGGCATAGTGACGGAGACTAAGGCAGCCATTAAATAGATCTTGGACCTCCTTTTGCTAACCATCGGGCAAGTCGAACCTATTATTCTTAGAAGTCAATCAATCAATTATTTTTCCCCAAAGAAATAGCTAAAAACAATAGAGCGCTACTTGTCACGATCCTGTCACTACTCTCTAGCATCCCCCACATCTACAATTCTCTTCATACATCTTGCATTGCATTTTCATATAACCGGTTATATAACCGTGTTTAAGCATTAAATTAAGGCGCATATCACTAAGCAATAAAAACATTATATTCATGCAAAACTCAATTTAAAACTACATAACAAGTGAATAACAAATAAATTAAACTAAAGTAGGTACAACTTCTGAAATGTGGTCATGTTTTCAAAAAGGGCGTGGGCTCCTGCTGAAAGTTTTCAACCAATGGCGGCGGCAGGTGGGCGCCAAAGTGCTCCTGTTGGCTGTTTCAGTGAGCTACGACTTGTAGATAACATAGTTTTGGGCGTATTTCTGAAATGCATACATTTTTCATGGACTTTTTTTTGTCTATTTCAGGCAGTTTCTTTCTTTGAGTGGTAATTTGTCTTTGTGAAGTAAAACGATTTTGTTTTTAAGTGAAATGACTCCATACTATTTTAAAACCATAGAGATTTTATGACAAAGAATTATGTCGGGATCGTGAAAAATGGCGCTGTCACCACCTTTTCGATCATCCTCTATTTCTTTCATAATTGGATTCTAAATCTACATCTCTATTTTTATTTGTTTTACTGTACTAAGCTTATTAAAGCGATCAAAGTATTTTTTAAATTTTTATTTACATTTCTATACCAAAGTGCTTGTATCTATAGGAACAGGACAACCAAAGTACATATATCGAAGATAGATTGCTACTGGCAAGTGGTTTTGAACTCGTGCTCTCGGTAACCATTGCACTGCCACTACACCACGGTTGTCTTAAGTATATTACTAAAGATACATTGGTTTACGTGACCATTTCTTCTTCACCTTAGTTTGACTTGTGATCTGTCGTTATATTTAAATACCAAAATACATTTTATTTAGTAGATTATTGAAGTAAATATAAAAGAAATTTAAGTACCTTCCACTTGTAGATTGTTCTACAAAGAAACGACGCACCGAACCTATAGTTCGACTGCCAATTTAGTGGACATAATGCGGATACTTACCTTCTAGCTGTGTGGGGAGAACCACAGGAGCATAGTGACAGCGACTGAGGAGGCCGTCAACTGAAGCAGTTATTTCAGTCGTCGGCACTCTTGGTCCTCCCCTTGCATTGACTATGAGGCAAGTCAAGATCAAATGTCAAGCTTCTCAGAACAATGTAACTTAAAAAACATGAAGACAAATTCATACTTCCCCTTTATACTTTCCCAGACAGATAGTAATGTTAGATATATATCTCTACATATATATATATATATATATATGTCACAATAAAATAATATTGCTGCACGTATATCTATATAAAAATCACAGATATACGAGCGCAGTGTTTTCATAAATTTAGTGATGTGCAAACAATTCAAATATCGATTCTGTCAGTCAAACGAGTTGTAAATACTCGTAGATTAAAAGTCGATTTACAACACGCTGAACTTAAGTCATACAACGTCATTTTGACGTTATTCGATCAATGACTCATTCTCAACCGACTCATCGTATCATTAGATTGACTGACAAGTGTTTATTTGTTTGTTTATTGTCATTGTATATCTATGACAGCATGTTTTATTAAGACACAACAGTTGAACTCATATTACCTGATGTTAAGTAATGGTAATTCAAGACATATCTAAGAGAGATGTCGACTAAAAAAGCTAATTTATTCTGGAATGCCTCAGAATTGTGCACTATGCCAGCTAGAGATGTGTCTACATCGTAAATATAATTGTATGAAGATATAAAAGGGGCTTCACACTCGTTATTTAGCTAACATATTTTATTTATCTCTTGCCACGGCTCTTGCAATAAGTGTCTTCACGTAAGTAATTTAATAGTTCATTTAGTCTATGATAAATATATTTAATAATACATGTTATAGACTAAAATTTATTTAATTCCTAATTCTTAAAGAAATCTTTGATAAAATTTCATAAAATATCGATATTTATTACGTTATAGACACCACCCCATCCCTATCATCCCTTTTTGTCTACCCGCATCACCCCAATAGTTATAAATCATATTCGCGAGCCAACTTTTATGTGTGTCTACCCCCCACCCTTACACAGCCGTAATGGCTTCCTAATACTGTATCTATTTTAATTTTATTTTATCGATAAATTCGATTTTCTCCACCAAACTATTAATGTTGCTATGATTTATTGCAATTTCCATTGAATTCTCAAAATGGCTGTTTGGAATATATTTTTCAATTTATTTTGAATATATGAATAAATATAAATTAATTTACTAATGATACGTGAAGTTATATTGGGGTTATAACCTACAACGCAAAGGGTTGGCAGGGCTTTTTTATTTAGAATCCAAAGTTAGGTGATATTTTATCTATAAAGATCTAAAAAAATCAACATGAAAAATGAATAAATAAACTGAAGGAAACTAAAAAATACTTCAATTGAATTATTTTCAGTTTCAGTTAGATAAACACGACAGGAATGGGCGATTCCTTTCGTCAATATACTTTCACTTATCCTTTCCATGTGCCCAAGCCATCGAAGCATTCCTTTGTCAATCCTTGTCACTAAATCTTCTTTCAAACCACATCGATTGCGCCACATTTATTAATCTGATACGGATGGACGTTAAACACGCCCAGGAGTCACCAGGACCGTTTTCCGACCAAATCGGAGGCATCCTCAAGAAAAGTAGGTTGCCTAGTGCTTATAACCATAGAGCTTGTATGAAGAGAATTGTGGATGTGAAGGAAGCGAGGGAGTTGTGTCAGGATCGTGGCAAGTGGCGCTCCATTGTCTCTGCCTATCCCTGTGAGAAAATGGCGTGACAATTTGATTTTTAAATTTTTGAATGGCCAATGTACGTCAGTTTAGTTTGTTACACGTAAAGTCCCGGCTTCGATCCCTGTCAGAATAAATAATTGTTTCATATCTTATATTGTAACAACTAATCAGATAAATTTTTAATAAAAAAAATTGGTAGGTATTTTGGTAAAATTGGTACTGATTGTATAAGAGTGGTAGGCAGTGGTGCTCAGTCTGCCGATCCTGGTACCAGTATAAAGACCATGAAGTGACTCGGTCACGTTACAGGATCAGCTTGTAAGTTGCCGGTTTAAATAAACCAGCATAGAGTATGTGACGCGATAGACCTATATCAAATATTATATACAATCTAAAAAATAAACATTACAAATAAAAGCTATAAAACACCACACCTATATTATTTCATTTGGCCGGCATAGTGACGGCGACTGAATTAACTTGGTTGTTTCAGTTGTCGTTACTATTGGATCTCCTCTTGCTTATCATCAGACGGGTTGAGGTCAAATGTCGTGTCACAATAAAAAATAAAAAGTCGCCAGTATAACTTGAAATCCCTCTTAATAATGAACATTTCAATAGAGAGCCACCCCCATTGGCGTCCTCATGAATATTATTATTCATAAAATTGTTGGCAATTAAACCAACAAATAATGAGCCGCCATCATAACCGCAACGCAATCATTAATAACATTAACATCATCACCATCACAATGGCTCTCTTGTTATCAATTGCAAATGGGTTCCGTATTATTTATTTATTTTAACACTTTATTCTCTATTTAATGCGATTAAAATAAGAATAGGACCAAAGAATTTGGAAAGAATAGAATCAGTGTTAAAATAAGAACTAAATTATTGTTATTTGTCTCATTTATATTATGTTTATACCACGTGTGACTGAAAGACACAACTACTTGTACTTCAATTCCTTTATTTCAAATGTTGGCACTACTTTTTTTGCATATACAACCACTTGTAGTTGTGGTTGACTTTTTATACTGCTTAATTAAAAGTCACGTGGTAGTAAGAGTAGCGGCATAATTGTTCCGTCATCCTTTTTTGAAGTGTTTTAATGTCATTTGTTATTGTGTCAAATTAGGTTGTCTAATGATCATCAAAACTAGTGACAACCTTCTAAATTACGAATGTAACTTCGAACTTCTTTTTAATGCCATAAGTAAAAATAGTATAAACGGTTGTATTTTGTAGCTATTTTAGGGCTCCTTCTATTTCTTAAGTCATAGAAACTGAATTCAAGTTATGCGCTTGTTCAAGTTGCGTTTAGTTGTGAAGTTATGTCAGGATCGTAGCAAGTTGCCATCTGTTGTCTCTCTCTATACCTGTCTGAATCAATAACAAATAGATTACATGATTGTTTATAAAATCAATGTAAACTTTTGAATATAAAACCAAAAGTAATATTTGATAATAAAACCGATGGACTCCTAAAAGTAGAGCACCCCTGTCTTAGCGTAAGTTTGTTAACAAACAAGGAGGGGCTCTTAGATATTCATGGCCGTTAAGGGATGAAGGGTAGTTCCATTATAACATTCTATTAATTGTTTTGTTGGCCTTTTTTACTAGGAGGATATTACGCGGTTAAATAAAAAACACATTCTATAATATGTAATTGTAGAAATGTATCATCATCAGTAACGCCTCCCCCTTGGACGTGATTTCGAACGACAAGATGCCAGTTGCATCCACCGGTTATTTCACTATGTCGTCAGTCCACCTAGTGGAGGCCTAGGTCTTCCGGTTCGTGGTCTCTATTTTAGAACCTATCTTTCCCAGCGGTCGAGCGATGAATGGGTGATACAAATGTATGGGTGTTTAAAATTATAACCCTGACTTATATTTTGGTTTTAGTTTTGGTTAAAGGCGACCGTGGTGTAGTGTCAGTGCAATGGTTACGCGTTTTTTTTCAGTCGTCGTCACTCTTCGGCCTCCTCTTGCTTATCATCAGGCGGGTCAGTCAGATGTCGTGTCACAATAAAAAAAAACAACGTCAAAGATCTGTATCAAAGAGATATGTTTTTTATTTTATTTGTATGCCTTTTTAGACGCAACATAGAGAATCTATTTTATTTACCATCCTTAATGTAAATTAAACAAAAAATAAATTAAACAAATTTTCTGCGGCTTACTATAGCGTTTATTTTGGTTTTGATTTTACATTTTTTTTTATTATTCCGACGTTTCGAGAGCTTTGCAGCCATCGTGGTCACGGAGAGACTGAGGTGTTGGTCGTCCTATTGGTTGATGCTATTATTGTTTCCAAAACTACTCTGTTTGCTGATTGATTTTGTTTTCCTGTACCCGGTATAAGGCCAAAATAAACGAGATAGTAAGCCGCTTAAAATTTGTTTAATTCATTAATCAATGTTCGCGAAAAATCTAAGTAAATATGAAGATCCCACCTAATGAAATGAAATGATTTATTTGCTTATAGTATGGTTAGTAACAGATCTTATAATTAATATTAGTATTCGACACACTTCACCATAAATGGCATGCAAATGTTTAAAAGACTCGAATTAGCAGTCCACAATAAATTTGAATTTCATATAATTAAATAATAATAATAATCGAATGTCATGTTTGTTTGTAATTAATATAGTCAGTCAATTTATATGTTTGACAAATACTCGTAATTGATTTTGATCTTGCAACAACGTTCACAATAATTGTGTGTTTTCATAATGGTTGCATTGTCTAATAATTTTGGTTGTTTATTTTACGACTCGCGAAATATCATCGCTGTTATAATTGTCGCAACATCCGCCATGGGAATAATTCATTGCTTAACTATTGTTTTTGCACATGGCTACGTGTTTATTTATGTTAAGCTGCAGTGTGGTCCATGAATGGATGTCACTGCTACTACAATTCAATAACTGTGAGTAGCAATCACATCCACTATGCCGGCCTAGATGGAACCGGCAACTTACAAGCTGATCCCGAAACGTGACCAAATCACTTCACGGTCTGTATACTTGCAAGTGGTGGTACTACCCCGGATCGGCAGACTGGGTACCACTGCCTACCACTCTTTGATAACCAGACCCGAAGCAAATATCCATCTCTTTTTTTTTATTAACAAATATTTACAATATTTAATACTATTAAATATTACAAATAAAAGCTATGATACAAATATTTGCACCGATCGGGAATCGAACCCGGGACTTTACGCGCAACAAACCAGTCGCTAAACCGTTCGTCCACGCCTGTCGCTTAGTATAGAAATGTGAAAAAAAAACAAGCAAGTCGAAGTCGCATCTCAATTAAATTATAAACTATACATTTTTTATTAAATTTCTTACTAAGCTACTAAAGTGCTTGTATCATAGAAAAAGGACAACTATAGTACATATATCAAAGATACATTGGTACCGACGAGTGGTATCGAACCCGTGCTCTCCGGTTTGTGTAACCATTGCACTGCCACTACACCACGGTCGCCTTAATTCTCATCCAAACTTTGCAATAACATTTGTAAGAAAAACTGCAATTCACTTTTGTATTATTTTCTCCAACAACGTGGGGTGCGTCAGTGTCTGCGATTGACTGGCAGGAAGTGACGTCATTGCACGGAAGCAGCCATCCGGATGCGCCCGGAAGTGACGAGAACAGGAAACTACAACGATCTGTCTCCAAAACTACCCTCCTAAATATTTATTATACTTTTCTTATTCGCGAATTAATTATTTTAACATAGAATGAATGGAGGCAGTTGCTAATACAATTAAATAACTGCAAGTAGCAGTCGTATCCATTATGCCGGCATAGTGACGCCGACTGAGGCAGCCGTGAACTAACTTGTTTTTTTCAGTCGTTGTCACTCTAAGACCTCCTCTTGCTTATCATCAGGCGGGTCGAAGTCAAATGTCGAGTCACAATAAAAAAAGTAGCATTCACACAGTGGCGTAGCGTGGCGGGGGCGGAGGGGAAGGCACATTTAGGGAGCGGCAAAATAAATAAATAAATTAAAATAAAACGTTAAAATTTTAACCAGAAATTCATATTTTCGTTGTACCCATGATTGAGATTCCTAAATAATTTTGCGGCAATTTTTTTCCACCCCGGGCGGCTGATTCCCACGCTACGCCACTGCATTAACAATAATTATACCGGCCTAGTTGTAACCGGAACATTTCAAGTTGATCTGCTTACACGACATCGAAATGACGCCAACAAACTTGCACTGATATTTGTCATTCTCGTAGGTAACCAATCAGCGAATAACAAATCAATAGGTTTTTTTTTATTTTTTTATTGTGACATGACATCTGACTCTCGCCTCGCCTGATGATAAGCAAGAATAAT
Organism: Tinea trinotella; assembly: GCA_905220615.1. Taxonomy (NCBI): domain Eukaryota; kingdom Metazoa; phylum Arthropoda; class Insecta; order Lepidoptera; family Tineidae; genus Tinea; species Tinea trinotella. Next base: position 6,257,753 of record HG992333.1, read on the forward strand.
CGGAATAACCGAGTCAGTTCCCGGCTGCCCCAGCCGCCGCCACTATGCCGGCCTAAGGTGCTTCTTCACGCATCGCTTGAAGAATCCAAGGTCATAGGATGGAGAGAACACATGGGCTGGTAAAGCATTCCACTTGTCGATTGTTCTACAAAGAAAAGACGCACCGAACTTTTTAGTTCGACTGCCGATTTGGTCGATAAAATGTGGATGCTTTCCCCGACCTGTGCGGGTATTACGGGTGTGGAAGGACGAGGCAGGAACAAGGTTAAAGAGCTCTTCGGAACTAATTTAGCGCGTTTAGTTAAAAGGCGAACGGCTACGCAAACCAAAGAGCACGAGTTCGAGACCAGTCACCGGTACCAATGTATCTTTGATATATGTACCTTGGTTGTCCTGTTTCTATGATACAAGCACTTTAGTAGCTTAGTATAAAAATGTACAAAAAAGTTCCGGTTAGGCAGGCATAGTTGATAGGACTGCTACTTGAGTTATTTAACTGTGGTAGGGATCTCCTTTATTCATGTACATCAGTTTAACATCAGAAAGGGTGTTGTCATCATAAAATATATTTAAAATTATACAAAAACAATAATAATAAAAAAGTATGCAATTACTTAAAGTTATGTTGCGCTGAGGGGTTGGCAGAGTTATACATCAACACATACAATATACTAGGGCGATAAACTTTTATGATGTCTTCATTCCCCCCTCATTGCCCCCCTGTTTACCCCCCTCCCCCCTGTGTACTTAAGTTATGTCTGCCATTGTAAAGGGACTGAGATTTCTTTGGTTTTAATCCAATTAAGTAAATTAATATATATTGCAGTTTTATGTAATTAACTGCAACTTTGCGACATTAATAATATGGAAAAATGTTAGGGAGGTGCTTTAAAAACAATGTAAGTTTAAAGAAGCAACTGTGGCCGAGTGGTCGTGAAATAGTCACGCAAACCACTTGGCCTGTTTCTGTGATACGACCACTTTGTTGCTGTAAAAATTGAAAAAGCAGTGTAAGGAAATCACTGGATTAAATGGCCAGGCTGTGTGTCATATTAAAGCGAGCTGTTAACGCATTTAATATATATATATATATATATATATATATACAACGAGTGCAATCACTCTGATGTTAAATGTGATAGAAGTGAGCATGATTATATTTAACATAAATAACAATTAGGCGGGTGGGGTGCGCTGAGTGAGGGGGCGGCCATCACTTAGTAATTATTGTTAAATGTTTTACTAATCGCATTCGTACACTATTCAGAGAATTGTGGATGTGAGGATCGTGGTAAGTGGCGCTCCATTGTCCTAAAGGCGTGATTTGATTGATTGATTTAGCTTACTACCGCGTTTATTTTTGGGTACCTAATAAACGAGTGACCACGATGGCTGCAAAGCTCTTGAATCGTCGGAATAATAAACAATAGTAAAATCAATAACCAAAATTAACGCGATAGCAAGCCGCATATAATTGTTTGATTCATTAATCAGACATTAATTGTGATGTTGGGATGCTTTTTACAAGATAGATAGATAGGCACCATCACTTACAAGTATACAGACCGTGAACTTATTTGGTCATATGTGGAGTCACAATAAAAACCATAATAAACAAGTTTGTTTGTAAAATACTGTTTAATTTAATACTAATATGTTATATATCAAAATGGATAGTAAGGTGATGTTTTCCAAACAGTTGGTTCAATACTCCTGTAGTTAACATCGAATTGCCGCAATTGTTCCTTCTCATTCGAATCCAACGCAATATCGAATACATTCAGATTTTCTTCTATTCTTTCTTTCTTCAATGACTTCGGTATTGGGATCACGTCCAATTCAACCTGGAATCATACAAGTTTTATATTATATCAATCAAATTTCCCACAGGGATAGGCAACTCCCTCGCTTTCCTCACATTCACATCCTTTACTCATTCTCTTTGTAAGCTGAAGTAGCATTGGGCTGGCCACATCGCTCGAAGAACCGATATGGATGAAAGGTTCTTGGATAGAGTCCACGAACCGGAAAACACAGCGTAGGAAACCTCCTACTAGGTGGACTGACGACATAGTGAAAGTCACATATAATAGTAGGGGAGCCCAAGCGGGGATTTCTGGATTTACTCCAGCGTGACAGATTAAATTATGGGAGATACCTTGTACCCTGTAGAGTATATCTACCAAGTATTAGCCCTTAATACAGGGGGGTACGTGTATGGCAGCTGGTCAGAATTGTAAAAAAAAATCGATCTTTGAATATACTCGAGCGCGTCAGATTAAGCTAAGGTGAGTTAATTACATACTAATAAGTGCCCATTTTCTTAATCTGACGGATTGAGTATGACGGAAGAGAATGGGAAGGTCACAAACTTGTAAAAAAAAATCGTCACCTGGACATTCTCGAGCGCGGTCGATTTTAATTTTATTTTGAAGAAAAATGACTAAGAATTACTAAAAAACTATAATCTGTCAATTTCAACAAGCCGAAGTAGCAAAAATCGTTGATAAAGTTTTGTGCGAGCAGTTGCAGTAGAGCATGTATTCCCCACTTCGCGTCTCTCGTTCCCTTTCACTTCTTCTTTATCTATTACTCTCTTGCACAGTCTTAATATACAGGGTGTTACAAAACACCTCCTAAAGCCGAACCCCCTTAAAGGTGTTAAATGGTCTCTTATAAAATATTTATTTCAATAATTTGCCAACCCTGTTTCAGTGAAATTAAACAGTAAATTACATAGAACATATATTTTATGGAACGCCTATGAACATTTTGACCTAATGTACAATGTAAAAAAGTATAAACTGTACAAGAAAGAAGATTTTAAAATCTTATCTTAATAAGATCTTAATAACCATAAATTATATATACTTTTTCGTAAGTAAAGTAAAGTTTATAGTCTGTATTGTATGGATGGATGGATCACGCAAACTACTAACGCACTACTCTTTCTACTCTTTCACGCAAAACTACTAAATGGATTTTATTGAAACTTTACAATAATATAGCTCATATTCCACACAGTTTCTGAGATATTATTACTTATTAGTAAAAGTGGGCAGTGATTGTGAGTGAAAGAGAGAGAAATAGTCTAAACTGTACTGCGATTAGTGTGCTATAGTAAGTGTGTAACAATTACCTTAAAAAAAATTCGTTTTTTTTGTCAGATTAATGAAATCCCTCCAGATAATTGTCAGATTAAGGGTCAGTACAATTGGGTCATCTTACTGAACCTTCTGTATAAAAGACTGACGCGCTCGAGTATTTCAAATTAACGATTTTTTTTTACATTTTCAAAACTCCGCCACGAACTTGCGTCATGTCGGAATGGTCAGTCTTTTGAATGGGAGCTTCTGTGGGGCTTATTTAACATCCCCTCTGAATTTCTGACGCGCTCGAGCAAATTTTTTTTTTTTTGTTTTTCTACCTTTCCGTACTGCCACCCCCACCATGCAAACCGTCAGATTAACATACCTACAGTATTGTGGACACGTGGAGTATATACAATATCAAAATCTGACGCGCTCGAGTATATTTTTTTATTTGTTTTTTTTTACATTTTTGAAAATCCGTACACCCTTCCCCCACCGCTAAAACCAAAAACCCACATAACATTTAATTTTTTTTATCACCTAAACTTTAATATTTAATAGGTCCCTACGACGCTCGAGTAAATCCCCGATTAGCCTCTTGGGCTCCCCTACTATAACCGGTGGATGCAACTGGCATCTTGTCGTTCGGAATGGCGTTCTAAGAGGGAGGCATTTGTTCAGCAGTGGACGCCTTCTGGCTGATGATGATGATGACTCACAATATTCTCTTTATACAAGTTTTTTTTTATTGTGATTCGACATATAACAGCACCATGCCTATTTTAGGCTGGAATGCGGTTCATGAATTGAAATCTTGTTGATTGGAAAGATAAGTGATAGAGTTGAGTTGTTTGGGTTGTTTTTTGTAAATATAAATGCGCTTTACTAAATACAAGAAATGTTCCTAATAAAATTTCATTGAAATAAAACAACACAATAGAAAGTACTTAATAAATCTTTAATCAATTGAAAACAGTTGCATGGGATAAAATGTGAGTTAAAAGAAAATGTAGAAAATGCGACAAAGAATAATTGAGATTATATAAGAAAGAGGTATATTGCAATAGGACATATTGAAAAGATGGATGAAAAGAGATTGACGAAAGAGAATTATAAATCTGGTTTGATTGGAAAAATAAAACATTAAGGCACAGATTTATTTAAAAAAAACAATAGGGAATCCGCAGTGGCCATAGGAATTAGGTCTCTGCCTATCTCAGTGGGATTTGAGTAGTGACTGATTAGGATTATTTTGGGTTGTATTATTATTTTCAAATGGATAATAAATGTTGTCAATCCATTTTAATTGTGGTAATGTTCTGTACGCATAATTGAATTCATTTAATTGAATAATATCGTCTTTATCCAAATCGAAGTCGAATATGTTTATGTTTTCTTCAATGCGGGATTTCGACAATGACTTTGGTAGTGGTGTTACATCCAATTGCACCTAAAAACATAATCATTTCATAATTTGGGATGTAAAGAGCTGTTGGAAAGCACGGCAATCCAAGAAGCAAGAAAAAGTCCGAATGTATTAAAGTTGTTTTTGACACAAACAGCGACCGCCTAACTTTATGACAAACGGGAATGAATTGTCATTTGTCATTGTTATTACTACAGTCGGCTGTTCTGTTTCTGTCTCATTCACAGAAAAGAGAAAGATATAGTCAACGCATCCATTAGATTTATAAAGGACATCATTCATTTTGGGCTTCTATGTACTACTTTTGTAATGTCCAATGATGAAAAAATATATAAATAGTAGTTTAGAAACTTGCATTAATAAAACTAATAACAATTTTGCTTTTAATTGCTGTGCAATTATTTGTTATTTGGAAAATAATACGATATGAATTTTGTATCGTCTGTCAATCACAAAGACACGCCATAATAACAGTTCTGCTTTGAATTGTCATAATTATAGTTTGATCATTTCGCACACCTAAACTATGCATAATAAAGCACATATTCCAATTACATTGTAATCTTCGTACATCAAACTATATTAAAATGTATATGCAACTGTTAATAAAATAGAGCCCAAGTCCCCATCCACACAAAATGAATGATGTCCTTTCTTTCGTGAATCTACTTTCACTCATCGTTGTTATGATTTTACGATTTAATAATTTATTTGCAATTGTCTTACCAAGTATTTCAAATTGATTTGCGGCACAGTCTTGTTGTGCTTGTTGGCGATAGCCAGCAATGTGGGGTGGTCGACGCGCGGCTGCGGAGATTGCTCCGTCGCTTTGTTGGGGAACAAGGAACCGAACGGTGTATAGCCGGTCACTGCGATGTCGTGCTCCTTGCAATATTTCAATAAGGCAGGCTGCTGCAGATTCAAGTTGATCTGAAATATAACAATGCAGAGACAATAGAGCGCCACTTGCCACGATCTTGACACAACTGTACTGGCTAGCTATATTGATAGGCTTTATACGTCCTCTATCGCCTATACCACGGAGAATGTTCCGAGGAGCTCTTTAACCTTGTCCCCACCTCGTCTTTTCACACCCGTAATAACCGCACAGGCCGGGGGAAGCATCCGACCGAATCGTTTCTTTGTAGAACAATCGACAAGTGGAATGTTTTACCAGCCCATGTGTTCTCTCCATCCTATACCCTTGGTTCCTTCAAGCAATGCGTTTTGGCCGGCATAGTGAAGCCGTGAAGACTCGTTATCTGCAGTCGTCGGCACTCTTGGACCTCTTCTTGCTTACCACCAGATGTCGAGTCTTAATACTCGTATAAATAAAAGAGGAAGATATCATTCTCTGTTGTGTTATTTGTAACTTGAATAACTAACCTCAACTTGCAGCACCGCTGGCGCCATCTTGCTGCTCTCAATGAGTCTGTCAATTTGCTTTGTGTTAAAGTTGGACACACCAATTGATTTTGTCAAATTCAATTTCTGCGCCTCTATCATGCCTTCCCATGTTTCAGTGTAGTCGCACTCATAATAGGTGCCGTTTGACTGAAAAATTACATAATTATTTTTGTGTTTTATATTTTTATACTAAGCTACTAAAGTGCTTGTATCATAGTAACAGGACAACCAAAGTACATATATCAAAGATACATTGGTACCGGTGGGTGGTTTCGAACGTAGCCATTGCACTGCCACTACACCACGGTTGCCACATTGATTGGCCTCTCTTAGCGCATTAGTCAGTTAAGCGTAAAGACCCATTAGGAGCAAATATTTGTTTTATAGCTTTTATTTGTAATATTTCATTATTTGATTAAATTTTACAAATATTTATGAATTGAACATTTAATGCGGCTTACTATCGCGTTTATTTTGATTTTGATTTTACATTTTTTTTATTATTCCGACGTTTTGAGAGCTTTGCAGCAATCATGGTCACGGAGAGATAGTAAGCCGCATTAAATCTGTTTAATTCATTAAACAATGTTTGCGCAAAACAACGGATAGAAAATATCCGTTTATTATCTGCTTATTAAAGATTGGTAGGTCTGACGATTAGTAATAGTGACTTAGTCACGTTTCGGGATCAGCTTTAAAGTTGCCGGTTCCAACTACGCCGGCATAACAAATGCAAATATCTAGCAGTCGCCTCCATTAATGGACCACACTCCAGCTTAACATCAGGCGAGGTGTTGTCCTGTAGAAGCACCTTCGACCGGCATAGTGACGGCGACTAGGGCTGCCGTGAACTGATCGGTTTTCCAGTCGTCGTCACTCTTGGACTTACTCTTGCTTATCATTAGGCTCGTCGATGTCAAAAGTTGTGACCCTATAAAAAAAATGTCGAGCCAGAACGAAGTAAAGTCCCATGTTCGATTCCTGGTCGGAGCAATTATTTGTTTCTTAGCACTTATTGTATTTGATCTGGTATACTCGTAGTAGAGGCGCCTGCTACTACTTGCTGTTATTTTACTGTAGTGGCAGTTCGTCTCTGCCTATCTCTGTGATACCTATAGTGTGAGAGTTCAAATTGATTGATTGATTGATCAACTTACATATTGTGCGATGGGCCAATGTATCAAATATAAATCAACGTAAGTTAAATTTAACACTCGCAGTGATTCCCGCAATGCTGGCACCACCTCCTCACGTCTGTGCTTGTCATTCCATAACTGCAAACAAACACATCAACAAATCAGTCAGAAGTCGTTTGCTGCTGGATTTCCCAAACATCAAATATAAAAGCTCTTCGCGAGATTTATTCATCTTGGACCGTCCGCCATATTGAATTTAGAATGACGTCACTTATCAAATCAGGCGTGACGTGGACGAACGGTTTAGGACTTTGTTGCGCATAAAGTCCCGGGTTCAATTCCCGGTCGGAACAAATATTTGTTTCATAGCTTTTATTTGTAATATTTAATAATTATTTTAAATATTACAAATATTTGTTAATAAAAAAAAGAGATGGTTATTTGCTTCGGGTCTGGTTATCAAAGAGTAGTAGGCAGTGGTACCCAGTCTGCCGATCCAGGGTAGTACCACCACTTACAAGTATACAGACCGTGAACAGTTTACTTACACAAAGGACATGGGAAATTGCGATTTCCATGTTTGTTTATTAATTGTGCCAACTAAGAAGAAACACAGTATATAAACATTGCAAGTGAAATAAAAACTTTAAATTATCAATAGCTAACCTTGGTAGTGATGAACAGTTCCTCTCTGGTGACAGTTCCATCAGCCACCTTCTTGGCAACAGCTCTTCCCACTTGCTCCTCGGTGTTGTAAATGTGCGCAGTGTCAATGTGCCTGTAGCCGGCGTCGATGGCCCACGACACGGAGTTCTCCACCTCCACACCAGAGGGCACCACACGTTTGCCATCCTACAAACAAAACAATAACACTATTAAAGCTTAATTCTCACAAGGACAGGGTTAGTAAAGTTAGTGAAGAATGAATTGTAGTAGCAGTGGCATCCATTCATGGACCACACTTCGGCTCAACATCAATGTCGAGTCACAATAATAATAAAAAAGATTAGATTGATTCTAAATCTTGATTTAAATAATGATTAAATCGATTGTATATGGATGCGTTTGAATTGAGAACCCAGAAGGCGTCCACTGCTGAATATAGGCCTCCCCATTAGAACGCCATTTCGAACGACAAGGTGCCAGCTGCATCCACCGGTTGTTCTTGACTTTGACTATGTCGTCAGATTCTATCACAATTCTCTTAATACAAGCTAAATAGATAGCCCACAAAGGCACTAGGCAATCCAGCGTTTTTGAGGAAGTTTCCGATTTGGTCGGCATCCATCCACATTCGATTTATAAACCTTCATCAATCTATTTTTATAGTGGATGTGAGAGAAGCGAAGGAGTTGTGTAATATTCAATAGCAACATATTACAAACAATAAATGTTACAAAAAAATCTTTGGCTCAGACCGGGATTGGAACCCGCGACTTTACACGAGTCTTTACGCCAAGTCGTTAATGCATTCTTCAGAGCACTCACCTGTGCCTTGCCCAGCCAGGTGCCCAGTCCCAGCTGCGGCATTGCGTTGCCATCGGATAACTTCACAAGTGGCGCAACACCACCGCTTGCCAACTGAAACATTAATATTAAACAATATTTAAAAACCTCTTTTTATTATTGTGACTCGACATATGACTGCACCCGCCTGGTGTTAATGAATAGGGTACCTGTTACTACGGTTAAATAACGGTAACTAGTAGTCACATCTACTATGCCGGCCTAATTGGAACCGGCATTTTACAAGCTGATTCAGAAACGCGACTAAATCCCTTCACGGTCTGTCTACTTGTAAGTCGTGGTACTACCAGAGATCGGCAGACCACACTGCCTCTTTACTATGCTGCCACGATCTAATATATTTTCATTTTATTGAGACGCGACATTTACTAAGGGAAAGTAAAAAGTGGCGACGACCGATAAATACCGAATCAGTTTTCGGATGCCACAGTCGTCGTCAATATCCGGACCAACGGGGTTAAGTTGGCAAGTTAAAACGATTATCGTGTTTCATAGGCGATTGTCAAAATAAAAAAAGCTAGGCTAAATCCAATAAAACGAGACTATTGATCGTTATTCGTTGTGACGAATATCGTCAGTGCGACGATACGTTTTATCATTATCATCAATAGTCTCATTTTGGTGGATTTAGCTTAGCTTTTATTATTTTGCCAATCGTCAACGAGAGACGATAATCGTTTTAACTTAACCCCGCAGCGTGCCGACGACCGCGTATCTCAATGGGTAATGGGCTTAGTTTTGACAGTTATTTATTAGTTAGTTATTATTTGATAATTAATGAGCTTTAAAATTAAAATTGCGACCGCGCAACATACTAAGAATCGATGTTCCTTCTTCTTGTTTATGGCTTTAGTATTTAACTTGCCAGTGTCAAAGTAAAAATATATGGTTCAATGTTAAAACATTGTCAAGTAAATGTGAAGATGAACCACGCGAGTGATTCATCAAATGATGACGATGATAGTGAGGTTGATGATCATCGTTTTAGTAAAGCGGCGGAAAGCCTTTACTAAAACTTCAGAAGGAGTCTTGCAGGGAACATGAAGAAACACTTCACAACTTTAAATTACTTGTTTATACTTGATCAACTTAAAAATTATTACTGGATAACAATGTTACCATTATTACACATTAATATTTATGAAAAACACAAGCTTTACAAATAATTCATAATTGCGCGTCCTGTCCTGCCCGCCAAAACTCAGAATCGATGTTCATTTTCATTAACAGTTGAAGCTCATTGAAACTCATTGTCCGAATTAATAAATGTTATTTTCCACACTAACAGCGACCGCGTAACTTTTGGACAGAAGCGAATGAATTTCATTGTCATATCCATTGAAGTTGCGCGGTCGGCCATCAGAGGGCCTTTTAGGCTTTGCACCGGGCCGATGCAACTGGAATCAGTCGTCGGCACTCTTAGGCTTCTTTTTGACTACCATCATCAGACAAGTCGAGGTCAAATGTCAAGTTAAATAAAATTAAAATAAAATTAATCCCAAGATAACTAGAATAGGTCGCGCGACCGATCATAAATCTATGATATTCTTAGATTTTACGCAAACATTGATTATTGAATTAATAAACATTTTATCGCGTTTATTTGTGGTTATTGATTTTACAATGTTTTATTATTCCGACGTTTTGAGAGCTTTGCAGCCATCGTGGTCAGTCATTTGTTTAATACGTGATAACCATAAAAATATCTAAATAACAAAATGAATACTCACAGCAAGGCCGACAATGTAAATTGTGAATATTAATAATTTATACATTGCGCACGCGTATGTTCGCACGATGGTCAAACCACTCACTGGACTTGAATGGTAACTTGGTGTATTTTTTTATTCAACAAAAAGTTGATACTCGTTTCATTGTGCTATTTATAACTTATTCTATTACTCCATTATGTTTGTGATCGATAAGAAATTAAATAAACAACTCGTTATTAAATATTGTAAACAAAATTACGGCCGTGGTGTGGTGGCAGTGCAATGGTCACGCAAACCGATAGCACGGGTTCAAATTCTAAACCACACACCGGTACCATTGTATCTTTGATATGTTCTTTGATATATGTACTTTGGCTGTCCTGTTCCTATGATACAAGCAAGCACTTTAGATGACGTGGAGGCTTCTATTTTCAAGGAATATAAAGTACTCTGCCAACAGCGGTCATACTTTGACAAATTTCTTAACGATTTGGACAAGAGAATCTAATTTACTTTAGTAGCTTAGTATAGAAATGTAAATAATAATAATAATAAATAATTTTAATAAAAAAATGTTTGAAGAGATGTGAAAGAAGGAAAAAAGTTGTCATGATCCTGGAAAGTGACGCTTCTTTATCGCTGCCTATCCCTGTGGGAATTGAGGCGTGATAATTGTAATTGATGATATAACAATTTTAGCAATGTAATAAAAAAAGCAAGCTGAAGTGGCAATGGACAGGCTACATAGCTCATAGATTGAGAGGCCAAACAGTACTTGAATGGAGATCACGTAAAGGAAACACAGCGTCACGCTTTTTCCTTACAGGGATAGGCAGAGACAATGGCGCGCCACTTGCCACGATTCTGACACAACTCCCCCGCATCCACAATTCTCTTCATTCAAGCTCTACGGATATGGGCACTAGGCAACCCAACTTCCTTGAGGATGCCTCCGATTTGGTCTATAATAATTTATTAAATACTAGCTGTGCCCGCGGTTTCACCCGCGTAAAGTTTGATTTATAACACAGTCATAAAAAAGGAGGCGGTTTTCAATTCGACTTTTTTGTATTTATAACTCGATAACTCATATAAAAATGACAGACGAAAATAAAAATAAATATATATTCCAAACAGTTAAAACTATAGTCAATTGGAAACTATAGTAAAATATATTTTATTTTAATTAAAAGTAACCGATGTTACTTCTTGTCCCTCCAAAAATAAAAAACGTAACAAACAAACTCACATTCACATTTATAACAATAGTAGCATATGCATATAGTAACAGAAGGAAATAATAATGAAGAAAAATTTCAAACAGCTGAATGTATAGTTTATATAAAGTATAGTGTATAGTCTCCATAGTACAGTAGATTGGATTAGATGTTGACGTGACTGTCGGTAATTCAGTGCGATGGTATTATAGTACTCAGGGTTTGAACCAACGCCTTGCATCTATTTTTATAATAGGAAAAAAAAATTGACAAAACTTTTTTATTTTTCGTAAAAAAAAATTAAAAAATATATACTATGTTACTTCTGATACCTCCAAGAATATGTGTACAAAGTTTCATGATGATCGGTTGAGCAGTTTTTGCGTGAAAGCGTAACAAACAAACGGACATTCACATTTAGAATAATAGTAGGATAATAATAATAATATGTTAATATAATATAATAATTTGTTTTTAATTCTCAACAGCTTGATATATTTTCCCTAGTTTACTCAAAATAAATTTCTGAACGCACGCAATTTTGTATGGGAAAATGATTTTTCTTTTATTTAATTTTTTATAAAAGAATTTTTCTAAAATAAACGTAGCCTAAGTTACTGCTTATTACATCAGCTACCTGTCAATAAAAGTCCCGTCAAAATCGGTCCAGCCATTCCAGAGATTAGCCGGAACAAACAGACAGACAAAAATTGTAAAAATGTCATTTTGGTGTATGAACCGTATATATATTCATATACATGTATTAAAAAACGGTTATTTCAATATTACAAACAGACACTCCAATTTTATTATATGTATAGATACAACTTTTTTTGTTATTATGTCTATTTATTTTTTATTGTGACACGACATCTGACCTCGACCCGCCTGATGATAATCAAGAGGAGGTCCAAGACGACTCAAAAGGTCGAGTTCGTTCGCGGATGCCTCAGTCGCCGTCACTATGCCGGCCAAAGGTTCTTCATGCATCTTCACGTTCGCTTGAAGGATCCAAGGTCATAGGTTGGAGAGAACACGTGGGCTGGCAAAGCATTCCACTTGTCGATTATTCTACAAAAAAGACGCACTGAACTTTTTAATTCAATAGCCGGTTCGGTTGATAAAATGCGGATGCTTTCCCCGACCTATATCACAGAAAAGAAAAAGATATAGTTATGTTTCTCTGTTCTGAGGTCTATACATTACTGCTCTATGTGATTTTACATACACCTACAAAACTTATATATTATAAAAGCTATTGTAATATAATCATCCATGTTTATATAATGGTTTCTATTGATACGTAATCGTTTAGTAACACCATAATGAAACATGATTAAATGATCGCATAAGAATGACTGCTTATTAACTTATTAGATGTAAAAAAAATAAGGTTCTCCACATCTAATAAAGTAATAAGCCCTTTATAAACAAATATAATTACAAAATATTAATATAATTACAAATAATAATATCACATAATAAAATATTTATATGTAAAGGTATTTAATGTAGTTAAATCAATTTATATTGCAATTTAAAAAAAGCAAATTATTAATAGGAAAAAGGAAAGTAGTAGCTTTTTTAATTTCTTTTTGATTTAGAATACATAAACACAAACAAATCTGAAAATTGCATATTTACTCAGCGCCATCTTTTTTCGAATATGAAACTGTATTTGTTTTAAATGTTTAGGCATTGGGATTAAATAATATTTTTTAACCTGGCAACGCCGCGCTTCCACGTTTATTCGCAAATAAACAGCCAACTTCGCGTCAAATTCAATCAACAAATTTTGACGTGCGCAGATGAAGGCTGCCGACTGAAAAAATGTCGATTTTTAATATAAATTACCTTTCCTGTGCAATTTTATTGTGTATTTTAGTGAATATTAGTTCCCAGCAAGTTCATAGACGTTTCGAATATAAATTTTCTTTTAAACCTCCTTACTTAGCCCAAAAAGATGGGACCGTACCGTTCTGGGAGTACGGTGGAAGTAAGTATCAATTTCTCATGTTTTTTCTACCTTCATATGACTTTAATTGTATACATCAAATAGAGTGGTTCATAACCTTTATGTCTACAACAAATGGTATGCTATTTATTTTATAAATCTTGAGTAAAAGTATTATAAAGTTTTGTTGTTCTTGCATACATTTTCTGACAGCGACACGTCAGAACAAAGTGACATTTGAAGAGTGAGATGGAAGTATGCTTTTACAATAGGTTAGAAAGGTATAGGTATAATGAAAATCGTGTTTTTAGTTCCACGATGGCAGATTTTTTGTAAAGTGCTATTCTACAATGATTAAATTCATATTTTCTTACTGTTATTCGCTTTATTTAAACAATGATTTTACAGCAATATTAAAATACTAAAATAATAATTTTATTTATTTAGTTAATTCACAATTAAATTCAATTTACTTAATAATAATATTTTATTACTGTTAGAATTATTTCTAAAAAAATATTGTATTAATTTGTCACGCTTATTTACACGTATATACCGCATAGATAATGAAGCACCACTTCCCACGATCCTGACATCACTACTTGTTTATTTCAATTGTCTTATGCCATATTTATGGATATTGAGATTACATTCCTTTTTTAAAGCACACTGAAGCAAGCACATTTTATCTTTCCACTCACCTCTAATTTATAAATATATTTTGTTGAAAGTGTTATTGTTAGCTCATTTTATTTTCATACTGTCGAGCGAAGGTCTCCCTTTCCTTTTTCCATAACTCACAAGACTGCAGTCTCGTCCCAAACTATCAATAATTCAAATTGTCACACCTTTTTCCCACAGGGATAGGAAGAGACAATGGAGCGCCACTTACCATGATCCTTACATAACTCCCTTGCTTTCTTCACATTCACAATTCTCTTCATACAATCTCTGTGGTTATGGGCACTAGGCAACCAACCTTTCTTGAGGATGTCTTCGATTTGGTCGGAAACACCCTCATCACAAATGATTGTGAACAAAAATTGTAGTCTTACCCTAAATATGTATATATAATTTACCTATATGTCATATAAACACAGTTATGCCTATTAAAAATATAATTGTTTGTGCTCTGATTAGAATTGAATATATTAAAATATTAATTTGCATCTTGATACCATGGGGTTTAAAATATGGCTAACATATTAAGATTAGTTTTAAGTTATACTTATTATAAAAACTTGCTTCCTTTCACTTAGGTTTGGTAGATTATTAAATATAGTTAATTTTTAGATTACTATATTAATGGTTAAGCCATGAAATAGAATGATTTGGGATGAGTGAAAGTAGAATGACAAAAGGAATTTGTATTTCTGATGTGGATGGATATGTTAGGCAAGGCAGGCTCAGGAGGGTTTTTTCTGACTAAATCGGAGACATCATCAGACATAACCGTAGAGCTTGTATGGAGAGAATTGTGGCTGCGAGTTGTGTCAGGATAGTGGCAAGTGGCGGTCCACTGTCTCTGCCTATTCCTGTGGGGAAATAATTACGCTTGTATAATAGTAACAGGGCAAACATGGTACAAGTATCAAAGTAATTGCGACCATGGTGTAGTGGCAGTGCAATGGCTACGTAAAGCAGAGTGGCATGAGTTCAAAACCACTCACCGGTACCAATGTATTATTGATATATATACTTTGGTTGTCCTGTTTCTATGATACAAGCACTTTAGTAGCTTAGTATAGAAATGTATAATAATTGGTGTGGGCAAGTAGTTTAACAAGTGCGGGCTCTCTGTTTGCATGACCATTTCACTACCACTAAACCACGGCCTCTGATATGGCAAATTTAAATAATACAACAAGTGACTGTAACATTTCGAAATTATTGTGTTACACTTTAATAACAACTTGTACCATGTTAAATTGATAATTTGTAGTGGTCTTAAAGTAATAATTAGCATAAAATAAAATTGGATTTTATGTTAAGTTATAGAAATTGTTATTATACAGTCCAGTTCAATAGCAAATGGCTCTGAACATGTGAGACCATTTTTATTTTAGTTTATACCTGGGAAAGCTAGTGCTCATAACTGTAGAGCTTGTATGAAGAGAATTGTGAATGTAAAGGAAGCGAGGGAGTTGTGTCAGCATCATGGCAAGATGAGCTTAATTATCACTGCCTATTTGTGTGGGATTTTATTTTATTGTGGCATGACAGTATGTTGTTTAGTTGGGGAGCAGTTGTATCCACTATGCCAGTCTATAAACACTATAGACATTGAACCAAAGAGGGGTAGCACGTATTTAGGGTTTCTGAGCCCCTAGGCTCCATTTAACGCAAAAAAAATCCGGCATGAGACAGCTAAAAAATTGTCCCTCAAAACTATTTTTAAATATATTTTTTATTGAGACTCAACATAATTATGATAGCACACTGCCTGATGTTAAGCTGGAGTGTTATAAAACTGTAAGCAGTAGTCACATCCACTATGCGGGCTTAGTTAAAACCAGCAACTTAGAAGCTGATTTTAAAATGCGACTACATCACTTCACGGTCTGTATATTTGTAAGCAATTATTACAGATAAAGTCTGTGAGAATTGCAAATTAATTTACTGTTATTAAATATTTAATCATTTTACCACAGAGGGTATTAAATGTTTAATTGCAACACATATTGGTATTTGCTTCCTTTCATTTTACTTCATTTCCAACCAATTCTGCCCATTTGAGTCCATTCGGAATAGCGTTCTAAGGGGCAAGCCTATGTTCAGAAGTGGACGCCTTCTGGCTGATAATGATGATGATTCCATTGAAATAGTGTTATACTTGAATGAGGTTCTGTTATTTTTATGTCTTGTGGTGTCCACTCATAAACTTTATTGTGATGTTATTTTGTTGTTATATATATATAATTGATAATACTAATCTATGTTAATAATAATGTTATAAATAATAAGATTATGTTGTTATAGCATATTTATTGGTTTAATATATTTGTGATAGTGTTCAATATTTAAGTAAATAGATAATAGCCAGCTGTCCTTTACCATTGTAGGCGACAGTAGTGTAGTGGCAGTGCAATGGTTGTCCAGTTTCTATGATACAAGCACTTTAGTAGCTTAGTGTAGAAATGTAAATTAATAATATGACTGCAACTATAAATGAAAACAATTTTCTGTCGTCTGCACTCTTGGATTATGTTTGATTGTGTGCATATGTTGCACACAATCTACAAACAACACAATATACAAAAAAATCTCATTATATGGTTTCCTCATTGGCCGTCACTATGCCGGCCAGAAAGGTGCCTTATCAAGCTTTGCTTTAAGTAAAAATAAATTAACAAAAGCAATTTATAAATCGGAGACATCCTCGAGAAATCTAGGTTGCCTAGTGCCCATAACCATCGAGCTTGTATAAAGAGAATTGTGAATGTGAAGGAAGCGAAGAAGTTGTCTCAGGATAGTGACAAGTGGCGCTTTTTGGTCTCTGCCTATCCCTGTGGGGGAAAAGGCGTGCCAATTCGACTTGACTAAGAATCCATGATTATATCTTAGACAACCGTGGTGTAGTGGCAGTGCAATGGCTACACAAACCGAGGGCACGAGTTCGAGACCAACCACAGTACCAATGTGTCTCTAATATATGTACTTTAATTGTCCTGTTCCTATAATAAAAGCACTTTAGTAGCTTAATATAAAAATATATAATAATGTTATTTTTTAATTTCAGACGCCATAGCATCCGGGGACAGTGTCCGCCTAGCGCCATCTTTGCGCAGCCAAAAGGGTGCAATATGGAGTAAAAGTAATGTGAACTTTGATTGGTGGGAAGTGGATATTATGTTCAAAGTAACTGGCAGAGGGAGAATTGGCGCTGATGGATTGGTTAGTATTATATACTCTGGTTTAATAATAGACAATTGTGGATGTGAAGGAAGCGATGGAGATAGAAAGAGGCACTCCATTGTCTTTTTAAAAGATATATTTGTAATAGTTCTTCTAAATATTTGCTCTGACCGGGAATCAAAGGCGACTTAACGTGACATTTATTTATAGTAGGTAAACATTAAGGTATAGTGGCGCTCCATTGTCTCTGCCTATCCCTGTGGGAAAACGGAGTAACAATTTGATTGATTGATTGAGGTAAACATAACATATATCTTCCATATTGATGATCAAATATATAACTATACTTGATTGTTTTATAAAACATGCCTTAATAAGCACTAAGATATGTTTTAACTTATTCCAAAATATATAATTAGCCTGTATTTTGTATTTCAATCAAATCAAAGGGAGCGCCACTTACCACGATCCTGTCACAACTCCCTTATTTTCCTTACATCCACAATTCTCTTCACACAAGCATTTCTGTTTTTTCTCTTCATTATACTTATCGTACTTGCATTATACTTATGTACTTGCGTTATACTTATGATTTTTTTATATTATTTCAGGCGTTCTGGTACACGACGCAGCGTGGCGAATACACGGGCGATGTGTTCGGCTCGTCGGACAGGTGGAATGGTCTGAGTGTGATGTTCGATTCGTTCGACAACGACAACAAGCACAACAACCCATACATCATGGCCGTGCTCAACGATGGCACCAAGAACTTCGACCATAAAAGGTTACCACAGACTTTTTTTAATATTGTAACGTGACATATGACAGCACCCCGCTTTATGTTAAGCTTGTGTGGTCCATGAATGGATGTCACTGCTATTACAATTCAATAATTTTTACGCTAACCGAGAGCACAAGTTCGAGACCACCCACCGGTACCAATGTATCTTTGATATATGTACTTTGGTTGTCCTGTTACTATGATACAAGCACTTTAGTAGCTTAGTATAGAAATGTAAATAATAATAAAATAAAGAAGGCTAAATATATATATGTTTGAATATTCCAGCGATGGCTCCACTCAGCTGCTGTCCGGTTGTTTGCGTGATTTCCGCAACAAGCCATTCCCGACGCGCGCCAAAATAGAATATTTCATGAACACGCTCACAGTGTACTTCCACAATGGTAAGAGCACACACACACACAAACACATACATACATACTGACACATACATGCTGACACACACACACACAAACACATACATGCTGACACACACTCACACAAACACATACATACATACTGACACATACACACACTGACAAATGCACACACGCACACACATACATACATACATGCTGACACACACTCCAACAAACACATACATTCACACACAAAGCACAATTTCACACATACACTTGTACCACCACTTACAAGTATCGGACCGTTAAGTGATTTGGTCGCGTTTCAGGATCAGCTTGTAAGTTGTCGGTTCCAACTAAGCCGCCATAGTGCATGTGACTGATACTTACTTACAGTTATTGAATTGTAGTAGCAGTGACATCCGTTCATGGACCGCACTCTAGCTTAACATCAGGCGCATGGAAATGAATAGGTTTTTCAGTAGCTGGCACTCTTGGATCTCCCATTGCTTACCATCAGATGTTTGGTAAGCAATGGGAAGAAGTCGAGTTCAGATGTCAAAGAAAAAAAAAGAAAAAAAAGTATTCATGCTCATATTGGCTGGGAGTTTTGTTTTTGTGTACCCATCCACTATGCCAGTTGAAACTGGCAACTTATAAGTTGATCCCGAAACGCGACTAAGGCACTTCTCGGTCTGTATACTTGTTACTGGTGGTCCTACCCCGGATTGGCAGACTGGGCACCAGTGCCTACCAGTCCTAAAACACCCTTTGTGTAAGGTAGTATCTTTGCAGTTTGAGCGCCATCTAGTATCTACGACTGTAAACTATGAAAACTGTTGCAGGTCAATCAACCAACGAGGCGGATTATGAGTTGTGTTTCCGCGCTGAGGGGGTGACATTGCCTCGTGGGGGGAAGTTTGGCATCTCGGCAGCTACGGGGGGCTTGGCAGATGACCACGATGTTATACACTTCCTGACAACATCATTACATGACACGAGGCAACAACAACAGCAACAACAAGGTGAAATAACTATACATCTAAATGTAAACGTTTACGGTTTTACCACTAAAAACATAAACGCTGAGGCGCGATTAGTAATTAATTTGTAGCGACCGCTACATGCTACAGCTAGATGGCGTTGCATGTGTCCAATATCTCGCAAACGATTTACTGACAAAGTAATCAATATATGCGCTTCAACGAGAAGACGTCACCGGCTAGTTGAGCCCTGTACGCAACACGCGTACAGCTGGGAGTACTCCTTTCCTTTTCTAACATGCGGAATAATGCTTCGCTAAAAATTTATTTAAAAACTTAATGCACAATAGTACAAAGGCGGACTTAATGCCAAAGGCATTCTCTACCAGCCAAACCTTTAGGATGTTGATCCAACAATATAAAGTAGGTATATATTGATATAATACAATATTATTAAACGGGATTATCCACATGAAATAAAATTAAATACACTTAAATTTATATGTGTAATAAAATCATAATTCTAATCTAATAACCACTGGTACATTGTATATGTAATGTTAAACTTATTTTAAGATTAATGATTATTTTGTTGTTAACCCAAATTATTAAATATATTGGTACTTTTTCAATGTGCTTCATATGTTGTCTCTTAATCGAATTGTATGGTTAATTGCAGGCACAGGCATAAGTAATGATGAGCAGCAGAAATTAAGCCAGGAGTATCAGGACTATCAGAAAAAATTAGAACAACAAAAGGAGGAGTACAGGAAAGAGCATCCCGATGAGGTTACCACGGACTATATTGCTTTAGTCACAGATTATATACCAAATTGATATATTTACAAAATCCCCAAACAACATAGATTCTTACCGCTTTCGTTGTCATAGATTTTGTATGAAGAGAATTCTCAATGAGGACTTTTTATGGGAAATTAATTAATAAAAAAAGAGGCAGACATTTGCTTCAGGTCTGGTTATCAAAGAGTGGTAGGCAGTGGTACCTAGTCTGCCCAGTCCGGGATAGTACCACCACTTACAAGTATACAGACCGTGAAGTGATTTGGTCACGTTTCGGGATCACCTTGTAAGTTTTAAGCCAGTTCCATCTAGGCCGGCATAGTAGATGTGATTGCTGCTTTCAGTTATTGAATTGTAGTAGCATTAATCCTCCAGTTTAATATCAAGTGAGGTGCTG
This sequence comes from Tinea trinotella, assembly GCA_905220615.1. Classification (NCBI taxonomy): domain Eukaryota; kingdom Metazoa; phylum Arthropoda; class Insecta; order Lepidoptera; family Tineidae; genus Tinea; species Tinea trinotella. The sequence continues at coordinate 6,278,400 of HG992333.1, forward strand.
TCATATGTTGAGTCACAAAAAAATTAAAAAAGAATAGTATCCATAGAAAGTGACGTTCGTATGATAGTTGTATTTAATGAAATAATAAATGTATCTATCCTTGTCTGTTTCACAGGTGCGTGACAAGGAGGGCGAATTCGATGATTGGTTTGAGTCTGATGGTCAACGTGAGCTGAGACAAATATTCCAAGGGCAATCGCAAATCTATGATGTGCTGAGGGATTTGAATAAGAAAGTCGATGAGGTTCGTGTTTTATATTATACTGTGCAATGATATTAAGTATATTGAGGTAGATACGTTATGTACATGAGTTTTTATGTTCGCAAATGGTACTAGTTTGAACTCTCAACCACGACGAAGTGAAAGTAGGAAGGATAATTTTAAATAACTTGCCAGAACAGTGCATCAAAATGCCCAAAAAGATATTTAAAGGTTCTGTAAAACTTCACTTACATTATAAACTATAATTTTTCAATTTTTTAAACATTAAATTATTTGAAATGAGTTGCAATGATATTCCTTGCAGTTTATCTTGCTTCTTGGATTGCCGTGATAGTTACGCATATGTAGTCAAGGATAATCCGTCTCTCTCCATCAAGTTTCAAATCAAACATAGAATGAGAGACGGACATTCCTTGAGTGAATGAAAAGTAAACTTAAGGAATGTGATTCAGAATACGGGCTAGTATATCTAATCGTCATCATCAGCCAGAAGGCGTCCACTGCTGAACATAGGCCTCCCCCTTAGAACGCCATTCCAAACGACAATATGCCAGTTAAATCCACCGGTTATTCGTGACTTTCACTATGTCGTCAGTCTACCTAGTGGGAGGTCTAACCACGCTGCGTTTTCCAGTTCGTGGACCCCACTCAAGGACCTCTCTTCTTCATCGGTTGTCGGTTCTTGGAGCTAGTGAATCTACGTCGTGTTTAATGTTGAATGTGTGTGTTGTCAGGTGATAGGCAAGCAAATGAATTCTCTGTCAATGCTAACGGCCGTGTATGGGCATGCGCAAGGGCAACCAATACAACCAGGACAAGCGCCAGCGCAGGTAATGGGCATTTACACATATTTTAGCATTATATATATACGTATATAAATAAGGCGACAGTGGTGTAGTGGCAGTGCAATGGTTACGCAAATCGAGAGCACGGATTCAAAACTACTCACCGAGTTTTTGTCACAGATTCCCTGTCAAAAAACAGTAACTGTGTTTTTGTAACTGATTCCTTGTCAAAAAACAGTGACAGAGTTTTTGTCATGGATTCCTTTTATTGTGACTTGACATAAGACAGCGTCCCGCTTGATGTTAAGCCAAAGTGTGTTCCATGAATAAATGTCACTGCTACTACAATTCAATAACTGTGGGTAGCAATCACATCCACTATGCCGGCCTAGTTGGAACCGGCAACTTACCAGGTAATCCCGAAAGCTACCAAGTCCTTTTAGGGTCTGTATACTTGTAAGTGGTGGTACTACCCCGCATCGGCAGACTGGGTACCACTGCCTACCACTTTAATGCGTTCGGAAATATGGATTGACGAAAGGGATTTTTAAAATTGTAGGCGAGTGCATGACCCAGAACATTGTTCCTTGATCAACTAAGGGACCTTCTCTACAGACCAAAGACCACGTATGAAGTCTGTATGAAGAGAATTGTGGATCATTGTGTCAGAATCGTGGAAAGCGGCGGTCTGTTGTCTCTGCCTATCCCCGTGGGAATTAAGGCGTGACAATTTATTTTACCTGGATTTGCCTGATAGTAAGCAAGGGGAAGTCCAAGAGCGCTGGCGACTGAAATCTGATGTTCAGTCGCCGTCACTATGCCGGCCCATTTTGTGCTATACCTCATATATTTTTTATTAATTTGTACAGATGCCCGCCCTGCCAATTGGCCGCCATGATTGGGATGCTCTTACATCCAATAACCACATTATACTGAATACAGTTGCTGAACTCAAGTAAGTATAACATCACCCTGTCTGACTGATGTTAAGCTGGAGTGCGAGCCATGACTGGAGGCAACTGTTACTACAAATAAATAACTGCAATGGGCAGTCGCATCCAAGCTTTCAAGCTTATCCCGAAACGGAACTAAGTCACTTTACGGTCTGTACACGTGTAAAACCGCTTTGCATACATCATTTCTACTTTTTTTTACACATATTTAGAGAATGCCTAAAAGGCATTAAACTCGCCTATGTACCTATTTTAAGTTTATTTTGGTGCAATAAAGGATTTAAAAATCAATCAAATTGGAGCGCCAGTTGCCACGATCCTGACACAATTCCCTCAAACCACAATTCTCTTCATACAAGCTCTGTGGTTATGGGCACTAGGCAACCCAGCTTTCTTGGGGATGTCTCCAATTTGGTCAGCTAACACCCTCCTGTCCTGCCTTGTTCAACGCATCCATCCACATCAAATTTATAAATTCCTTTCGTCAATCTACTTTCACTCATCCTTTCAATGTGCCCAAGCCATCGAAGCATTCCTTCGTCGATCCTAATACATTACTAATGATTTAAATATATTTCAGAGGTTTCATATTGGACGTGTCACGCAAAACGGACGCACTGAGCCCAGGGCAGGCCACCAACTCAGGCCCACAATTGCAGCAGGAGGTCAAAGATAGTATTCAACATATAAAACAAAATATTGCACTAATTATGCAAAGGTACGCTTTTATTACATCCACCCGTATGTATTTAACTATGTACAGTCTGTCTAAGCCCAAATGACGCGCCCCTCTACTGCAAACATAAAATTCTAATGCAACACACCGAAAATGCAATCGTAATTGGTCATTCAGTTGCCGAGGAAAAAGAAAAACAAAAGGAGGAGCACGCTGATAATTCACACATTTAAATAAAATAATAAAATGGAGGGGCGCGTCATTTATAGTTAGATAAGCTTTGACTGAATCTTACGATTTAATTTTCACCCACTTCTAGATGTCTGAATAATATAAAAATTTGTACATGTATTAAAAACCGACGACAATACAATAATTCATTGAATAATTTTTTTGGCTGGTTGCCTCAGTCATAGATTAATTGTTGTTAATTGTAATCACAATAAAAAAAATGATGTAGCTTAACCCAGTCTCAGAATTATGCAGAGTTTAAGGCGACCGTGGTGTAGTGGCAGTGCAATGGCTACGTTCAAAACCACCCACCGGTACCAATGTATCTTTGATATATGTACTTTGGTTGTCCTGTTACTATGATACAAGCACTTTAGTAGCTTAGTATAGAAATGTATAATAATACATATAATTATTTGCAGATTGCCGAGCAGTGCGCCCCCACCATCCAGCACTACCGGGTGCCCTGAATCATCGTGTGTCTCGTTCACTGGCCTATTGGTTGCCTTGCTGGCACATTTAGCATTGACAATATTATATGCGCTATACAAGTGAGTATATCTATATATTAAGAGTTGTACACACAGGCCGGTATAGCGGGAGGGACTTGCCTGATGGTCGTCATCCACCGAACATAGGCCTCTCCCTTAGAACGCCATTCCAAACGACAAGATGCCAGTTGCATCCACCGGTTATTCGTGACTTTCACTATGTCGTCAGTCCGTCTAGTGGGAGGGCCTACCTACGCTGTGTCTTCCGGTTCGTGGTCTCCACTCTAGAACTTTTCTTCCTCATCGGTTGTCGGTTCTTCGAGCCCGTTGCCACTTCAGCTTGCGCCAAGCATATCTCTCTTCATGTTCCGCTGAGTAACTCTGAGCTTTTCCAACAGGCCATAATTTAAGGGCCACGTCTCAGTGCCATATGTCATCACTGGCAACACACACTGGTCGATGCTACTTACAGTTATTGAATTGTATTAGCAGTGGCATCCATTCATGGACCACACTCCAGTTTAACATCAAGCGGGGTGCTGTCATATGTCGAGTCACAATAAAAATAATGTTTTGTTTATTAATTTGTTCCAGAGACAGGAAGGAGGCTCAAGCGAAGAAATTCTTTTAACAATAATAGTTGAAAGAAAGTCCTCAACAAAGTGTGTTCCAATTTATTGTTAAGTGTTGCGACTTAATGCAATTACTGCCCGACAACTAGGCCGGCATAGTGGATACAAACGTAGCATTCGCATCCACTCATGGACCTCTTATTACTTGATTGTAGGCAAGGGGTGTTGACGACAGACAATACCGTTTCGTTAAATGTTTGTCTCAGTCGTTGTCACTATGCCGGCCAAAAACTTAATGCAAATATGTAATCTGTCATAAAATGTAACTCATGAATATTGAAATGTTGTGCGCCCTCTGTCGGACAGATCTCGCAAAAGTCACTTTAGTAAGTGTAAGGACGTATACGTCAGAAATATCTGTGGACCATGCTGTACAGGGTGTAAATAGTTGTATAGCAATCCCATTAGCCGACCGTGGTGTAGTGGCAGTGCAATGGTTACGCAAACCGGAGAGCACGAGTTCAAAACCACTCGCCGGTACCAATGTATATTTGATATATGTACTTGATTGATGTATTTTTGATTAATAAATATAAATAAATTAAAGTATATTTGATAAATGCTTATGTTATGCTAATGGGATACAAGTTTCTTTTAATGCATAATTTTGACATTAATCGATCTTATATAACATGTCATCAATATTTTTTGATTACATCAATAATCACTGAAATATCAAAAGCAAGCAATGCCAACGCAATAACAAATATAAATGTATAAAAAGCATCCATAGCACTCGCGGTTATTCAACTCACGGCTGGTTGACGAGGAAACATTTACGCGACCATTGTGGCTTGAATACGTAGTTACGGAATTGCTTTGTATTTATTTACACCCTGTATTGCATTTAGAATGTAGTTTTTTTTAATTGTAATTTGTATTTTTAAATTACAAAACTATTTTTGGAAATTAGTTGCGCCAGCGATCGTTATTCCCTTCAGCTTTCCTTTTTTTTTGTTTTTACTTAAAATCATACGTATAACCTGTCAAACTCATAGGTGCTAACCATTGATGTAAAATGAGGTAGATATGTTATAAACACCAGAACAGTCAACTACGACGAAGTGGAAGTAGGACGGAATGATAGTTATTGAGAGTGAGAAAGAAACAAATATATGTTGCTTTGCATCGCGACACTGAGTTTAGGTTTGCTTATTAGCATTGTTTTAACGTGCCTTGTTTGGAGCGCACATAACATATCTACTTCTTTTCTTATTAAAATATCATTGTGCCTAACGGAGAAAGCACAAAACAACAAACATAATTATTTCTTAAAATTTCTTTTTATATTAATTTAACAGCTATATCGTTATCCTCTATTTGTATGACGTCCTCTGTCAAATGCGTTATATTTTTTATTCTTCTTCAGTTCAATTCTGCCATTCTGGGAAGCCAAATGATGTCCATACAGCCTTGTCTTCCGTAATATAGTTATAATGTCTTCAGTAGATAAAGATAAAGCACTTCAGAGTTTCATCCATTTCATGAGAGTGAAGATGATGGTTTTATTAAAGCGGTGGAAAAACTTTACTAAAACTCTTCCGACGGAGTTTTGAAGGGGGACACGAAGAGACACGTTACATACACAGCTTTACAACACTCGATGAACTGGATAACAATTCCACCATTATTACACATTAATATTAAAGAAACACAAGCTTTACAAATAAATTAAAAATTACACGATCTGTCACTTGCAGTTTCCCGCCAAAACTCCCTGTATATTTTTTTTAATTTGTATAGTCCTGGATGCTGTGCTCCTCTGCCTTATAACACAGATATTTCTAGCGTGTTATCCCAATAATAATTGTTGGCTGCTAAATTATAATACAAATAAATCCAAGCACTGCTCCCAGAAATGGTCTTACATTTTTGTTTGATGTAAAATTAGGAATGGTTATTAGCCTATTCGGCTTTAGGCGTAAAGACCGTTAAGTGACTTAGTCGCGTTTTGGGATCAGTTTGAAAATAGCCTGTATTCAACCAGGCCGGTATAGTGGATGTGATTGTTGCTTGCAGACATTTGTGATGGGTCCAGTTGCAGTTTAGGCCAAATATGAACGGATTTACGACATAACTTCCCAAATGAACAACAGTTAGTTTAAGTGGATAATAATTTTATGTTGAAAAAGTTACCCATTTGTTAATTAAGACAATTCATTCATATATTAAACCTTGTTCCTACCTCGTCCTTCCACACCCGTAATACCCGCACAGGTCAGAAGAAGCATCCGCATTCTGTCGACCGAATCGGCAGTCGAACTAAAGTTCAGTGCGTCTTTTCTATATAGAACAATCGACAAGTGGAATGCTTTGCCTGCCCATGTGTTCTCTCCATCCTATAACCTTGGATCCTTTAAGGGATGCGTGAAGAAGCACCTTTGGCCGGCATAGTGACGGCGACTGAGGACAGCCGTGGACTGACTCGTTTATTTCAATCGTCGTCACTCTTGAACCTCCTCTTGCTTATTATCAGGTGGGTCGTGGTCAAATGTCGTGTCACAATAAAAAAAATGTAAACAACAACATATGTATTTACAAACGTTTATTTAATTAAATATTATATTAGGAATTACTATAGCGGTTATATTATCCATTCGCGACCACGATGGCTGCAAAGCTTACGTAATGCTTTCGTATAAACGCGATAGTAAGCCGCAAAATTCATATCATGCAAATTACTGTGACTTTCACATAAAGACCTTAAAAAGATTCTTTATTTATTTTATTACACTGGCAACATTAATTTCAACTGCTTACTTCGGATAACGTAAAGGAATAATTATTAATATTATACCACTGTATCTTTGTTATATGTACTTTGGTTGTTCTGTTTCTATGATACAAACACTTTAGTAGCTTAGCATAGAAAAAATATATATATATTAAAGAAAAGAACGGTTGTTTTAGGTTTAAGGTGTGATTCCGCCGGCGACTGCAGACCGCAGACTGCACTTAACACTACTGGTTTGTATGAGATTGATTCCATGCAAGGCGACACTAGTCTGCATCTGCCGCATTAAAAACATCATATTTATAATCTAGCAAGAGATTATAGACTTAGCAAATCAATCTCATACAAACAAATAGAGTCTGTCTAAGCCGCAATGACGCGCCCCCCCATTGCATTTACGCACACGAGCAAATATAAAATATGGATAAAACACTACGAAAATGCAATTGCTGGTTAGACACAAAAGGAGGTGCACGATGTTGAAGTATAGTTTGTAATATTTGTATTCACACATTTAAATGAAATAAAGGATAAGTGAAAGTAGATTGACGAAAGGAATTTATAAATCTGATGTGGATGGATGCGTTAAACAAGGCAGACCCAGGCGGGTGTTTTGCGACCAAATCGGAGACATCCTCAAGAAAGCTAGGTGACCTAGTGCCCATAACCACAGAGCCTGTATGAGGAAAATTGTTGATGTGAAGTAAGCAAGGGAGTTGTGTAAGGATCGTGGTAAGTGGCGCTCCATTGTCTCTGCCTATCCCTGTGGGAAAAGGGCGTGACAATATGATTGATTGATTGAAATAAACTAATAAAGTGGAGGGGCGCGTCATTTATAATTAGACAAGCTATAGTGCAGTCTGCAGTCGCCGACGGAATCGCACCTTTAATAAGAAGTTTACGAACTTGGTACTTATTTTGAGATAACAAAATGGCCGATGCATATTTAAATGATATTGTTGAATATGTAACTCAAGTTAAAATGTGTGCTTGGCATTGCCTTCTTAAAAAAGTTGCCGCAGCCCCATATTTGTGAAATATGTGCATTTAAATAAAATGGTTGTTCGTAATAAAAGATGGCGGCGTTGTCATTTAGTTCCAATTTATATATAATAATAAATATAATTTTGTAAATATTATAATTATTTATAAATAAAATTAATAAATTGTAATAATATTTTTTTATTATAATGATCTGAGTTTTGTTTTTATTTGTTGGTTTTTATTTTTACTATTATTTAGGTACTAATTTTGTTTTAAACCATCGAAATTATTTTTCGGCACTTTTTCTGAGGACACGCGTTTGTACGTTTCGGGTTCGACTCCCGGTCGGAGCAAAGATTTGTTTCATAGCTTTTATTTGCAATATTTATTAATTGGATTAAATACTACAAAATTATATTTTGCTTCGGGTCTGGTTCTAAAAGAGTGGTATCCAGTCTGCCGATCCGGGGTAGTACCACCACTTACAAGGATACAGACCGTGAAGTCGCGTTTGGGGATCAGCTTGTAAGTTGCCGGTTCCAAGTAGGCCGGTATAGTGGATGTGATCGCTACTCACATTCATTGAATTGTAGTTAGCAGTAACATCCATTCATGGACCACACTCTAGTTTAACATAAAGCGGGGGTGCTGTCATATGTCGAGTCACAATATAAATAAAATTTTAAAAATCCTGTGTGCACATTCTGATTGTAGGGTCATAGGGGAGAGGGGAGCATACCCATTTGAGCGCATACGTGTAATGAGTTCAATGGCGGGACTTCCCCTCACGCAGATGTGTTACCTGCACTGCAACAAAACATAAATTGTTAGGAGATAGCTGTGAATGTCGTTGTTCCGGCTTCACACACGTGGCCAACTTCATGTCATGGTTGGCTAAGCTGCAAGTCGCTTTGGGCGCTAACTCTATGGATGTGAGATTAATGGAAAAGAAACGATTTAATAAAAATCATTTTTTATTTGTTCAATATTAATAGATTTTAATGATAATGAATAATCGATTTTTCTATTATATAAAATCCTACATGCTTTTCATATTCCAATAATAAACCTAAGAGATTCATATTAACAAATAATTTTTTATCTAATTAATTGTTAATAATTCATATTAACAATTAATTAGATAAAAAATAAAATAATATGAATAAAAAAATAACCAATTCAAAACTAAAAAAGCAATGTTCTTTTAAACTTTCAAGATAAGGAATAATGAAACCAACATTGAAATGATATTATCATTATTGACTCAATCAATCAAATTGTCACGCCTTTTTCCCACAGGGATAGGCAGAGACAATGGAGCGCCACTTACCACGATCCTTACACAACTCCCTTGCTTCCTTCACATCCACAATTCTCTTCATACAAGCTCTGTGGTTATGGGCACTAGGCAACCTGGCTATCTTGAGGATGTCTCCGATTTGGTCGGAAAACACTCTCCTGGGCCTGCCTTGTTTAACGCATCCATCCACATCAGATTTATAAATTCCTTTCGTCAATCTACTTTCACTCATCCTTTCAATGTGCCCAAACCATCGAAGCATTCCTTTTTCAATCCTTGTCACTACATCTTCTTTCAAGCCACATTGACTCAGTATCATAAAACGTTTTATTGTAATAAAAAAAAAATTAAAAATCGATTAATATTATTTTGAAAATCGATTATACGAAAATAATAATCGATTATTTTTTAACATTCCTACTAGCTTCACTTCGCTGCTAGGGACGAAGCGGGAAATACGTGCGCGTTATTGTTTGAGGATTTTTGTTAATTCGGGCTATAAATTATGCATTTTTGCGATTTTCAATAATACTGCTGAACCGATTTCAGCAGGCTTTATAATGCGGTCAATTGGCAGAGGGGAGTGCAGCCGGCATTCGTGTCCTATATTTAAATGTATTTAAGTCTAATATTTATATTTACCCATATTGTTTTCTAATTGTGTGAAATGCCATCTCTTGTTCATTCCATGGACGTGTTTCTGAAAAAAAATAACTATTAATGTGATATTGTGGCAACTGGGTGGCGTTGCAGATTCACAATTAGCTTGTAAGTTGGCCCTACCAACTAGTGGATGCGACTGCTAGTTGCAGTTATTTAACTTTAGTAGCATTCGCCTCCATTCACGAACGACACTCCAGCTTAACATCAGGCGGGGTGCTATCTAAAGTAGAAATGATGTCGAATTTATTTGAACTGAGTTAGGTCGATTTAAATATATGGATAACCCGGTTCGTAAACCGAGTTAATGAATTCGATTCAAACCGAGTTCACAATTCAGTCTGACAATCTAAATTGCCTCATACACAGTATGGTTTGCTATGGAATTTCGGTTGTGTATGTATGACTATATAAATTAGGTGTCTGATCTAATATTATATATACTTAAGTATAGGTTTAATAGTTCAAACCGTTTTTTTGTAGATGTTAACCGACCCAACTAGGTTTAACCCGGGTTGAAAAGTCGAGTCGTTACATCTCTAGTGCTTTCATAAGTAGATCGGAAAAAATTATCCTAAAGCGCGGTTATACAATATACGAGTATATACATACTATCTAAGGTATAATTATTGTGTATACTATAGTCAATAATCCATATTTGTGTTGGTTCATTGTCAATGCATTTCCTTAATGACACATCTCTGTCAGCGCTGTCCAACATTTTATTACTGTCAGCGCGCACGGGTATTGAGCACAGGCAGAGCGAGGAGGAAACATGCTGCAATTGGTTGGAGGGCAACAGACGCCAGCGCTGAAATTAGGAGAAAACATATTCAGTACGCAGAAAACCCACCAGGCAGCGCTGCAAATACAACCAATCACAACTTTACCGATTAGATTTGAAATAATCGATTTTAAGATTAAGACCCAAAATTACCCAGAGTCCATCTCTGCCACGAAACCCAATGCATCAGTAGACTAAACGCCATAAGTGTAAATGGCGACCGTGGTGTAGTGGATGTGAAATGGCATTATAAAACAAGAGCCCCGGTTCATACCACTTGCCAATACCAATGTTTCTATGATACAAGCGCGTTTAGTAATTTAAAACAATGGATAGATGAAGCTCTCCGAAAATAACCCGTATACATTCACAAAAAGTATCGATGTGTCTGCGATAATAGTGATACGAGCCGCAAGCATGGATAAGGGCTATAAATAAGGTGAATCACGATTCTCATCAGTACAGGCGACTCTGTCCTATTCAGGGGACGTAGGAATTAGAAAAAGAGGATACATTTTTAATAGTGTTAGGGTTAGAACTACCACTTACAAGTATAGACCGTGAAGCGACTTAGTCGTCTTTTGGAATGGAACTAGTCCGGCATAGCGAATGTGAGTGTTACTTAGAGTTGTTGAAGTAGTTCTGCACTTCAACAACCATTCATAGACCGTATTTCAACTTAACGTCGAGTCACAATAATAAACATAATTCCCCAACGGTTGAAAACCATTGCGCTGGTTCCTGCTTATGATGAGCTAATATTATTATTGTTATGTCAACAATAATTTGAAACTATTATTTATTACTGTGGTGCATCTATCCCACCACAGCGGACGCGGTGGGACAGTGGTGGGGATACACGCATAGACTATACACTTATATACAGAAAGATAGGCGTTATACGTAAACGTGTGTGGTAGATAGACGTTACCCGACCACAGCACATGGTAGACGTGATGTGATGTGCTGCGAGCCTATCCATACATTGTACATATATATCATGAATGGTTTTAATTCACCTGCTGTTTACTATTGTCAATGCACGGTGTCATCATCACTCCAACTTGCGAATTGCCCAAACTAAAAACAATAATTATTATAACTATACTCTGCTATTAATAGTAAGTAACTCACAATCTTTATTCTTGTTCCTACCACGTCTATTCACACTATCCTTTTGCTGATATACCTAAATCGTCATTACTTTATGCGGCGCAAGTAGGAAGATCTCCAACGGGTATACCTGTATGCTACGTGTTTATTAAATAACGATTCCGGTATATTCTTTAACTGTATTGTATAACTTCATCCTAACATAGGCTCTATGAATTACTTCCTTCCTACGCTTTGTAACACCTTCCTCGGTTCCTCGGACACACTGTACATCTTAGGAATGTGCCTTCGCAGTAAATTACAGGGAGCACATCGAGCGGGCCATTAAGACTACCCGCAATTTGGCATCCTAAACAAGGTACAGCATCGGCGTAACTAGAGTATGGCAGGTAGGGCGCTTGCCCTGGGTGCCATTCACAAATTAAAAAAATATATATTTTGTAGCTACCACGCCACATGCTATAGAGGGCATTCCAAAGATAGTGTCTGCGCCGATGGATAGATGGCGTTGCATGTGTCGCCAGCACAATAATGTTCGCAAATAGCGGCACGCGTGCAGCAGGGAGATCTCCTTTCCTTTTACCTCCTACAAAAATATGTTAAATAATGCGTCGTATAATATTAATAAACAAAGAGAAAATCAGTTCGAGTTCAAGTTTTTTTTGGTTTCATCCAAATTTGTCTAAAGGAAAGTTGTTGCAAGTCTAATTGAAGAATATCCTAAACAAGATTTATGATGTTTTATTAAGTGTGTATGTTTATTTTACATTTAGGTAATCTCTATGCTTGCCCTAGGCAGTGCAGCTTAATAATATATGTATATACCGTAACCTGTGATTTGTGGCGCATCTAATCTCATCTCTGATTTGTCCCTCATGTGACAATACGAAATATTGCGAATCCTCTTGAATTGCACTCCCACATGAATACAAACCCAATATGTTTCTCCGCCTCTCGTTCCAATCATCGAGGCACACGGCGCGCGTTGGATTACGAATGCTAAAAATATAATTAAATATAAATATAACGTGATCACCTGTATCCAACGGCGCAAATGTGCTCCTCCCTCAGTTGGCCCTCGTGGGATAATATGAAGTGTTGCGAGTTCGCGATCTGCGGATAACACTCATATAGGCCCAATGGATACACGTCCGAGCGCTGCAAGGTGTCCAGGCACACGTTGCTCAATGGGTTGCGAAAACTAAAAATATATATATCATACTAATTCAGTTATAACGCTCGAAGAACCAAAAACTGATGGAGAAGAAATATTCTAGAATGGAGATCACGAACAGGAAGACGCAGCGTACGTATATATACAATGTTACTCATGAAGAACGTAGCTTTCTAAAGGTGAAAAAAAATTTAAAATCAGCCCAGTAGTTTCTGAGCTTATTCATTACAAACAAACTTACAAATATATATTTCCTCTTTATAATATTAGTATATATTATGCAGGAACCATGTGAATGATTTGCAATGCAACTTCTCACAATAATAATAATAACAGCAATGAACACTCACCGCCCATAGCCGAGTGAATAAACAGGCACAACTTTCTCTGGATATATATTATGCAGGAACCATGTGAATGATTTGCAATGCAACTTCTCACAATAATAATAATAATAGCAATCAACACTCACCGCCCATAGCCGAGTGAATAAACAGGCACAACTTTCTCTGGATATATATTATGCAGGAACCATGTGAATGATTTGCAATGCAACTTCTCACAATAATAATAATAATAGCAATCAACACTCACCGCCCATAGCCGAGTGAATAAACAGGCACAACTTTCTCTGGATATATATTATGCAGGAACCATGTGAATGATTTGCAATGCAACTTCTCACAATAATAATAACAATCAACACTCACCGCCCATAGCCGAGTGAATAAACAGGCACAACTTTCTCTGGATATATATTATGCAGGAACCATGTGAATGATTTGCAATGCAACTTCTCACAATAATAATAATAATAGCAATCAACACTCACCGCCCATAGCCGAGTGAATAAACAGGCACAACTTTCTCTGGATATATATTATGCAGGAACCATGTGAATGATTTGCAATGCAACTTCTCACAATAATAATAATAATAACAATCAACACTCACCGCCCATAGCCGAGTGAATAAACAGGCACAACTTTCTCTGGATATATATTATGCAGGAACCATGTGAATGATTTGCAATGCAACTTCTCACAATAATAATAATAATAGCAATCAACACTCACCGCCCATAGCCGAGTGAATAAACAGGCACAACTTTCTCTGGATATATATTATGCAGGAACCATGTGAATGATTTGCAATGCAACTTCTCACAATAATAATAATAATAGCAATCAACACTCACCGCCCATAGCCGAGTGAATAAACAGGCACAACTTTCTCTGGATATATATTATGCAGGAACCATGTGAATGATTTGCAATGCAACTTCTCACAATAATAATAACAATCAACACTCACCGCCCATAGCCGAGTGAATAAACAGGCACAACTTTCTCTGGATATATATTATGCAGGAACCATGTGAATGATTTGCAATGCAACTTCTCACAATAATAATAATAATAGCAATCAACACTCACCGCCCATAGCCGAGTGAATAAACAGGCACAACTTTCTCTGGATATATATTATGCAGGAACCATGTGAATGATTTGCAATGCAACTTCTCACAATAATAATAATAGCAATCAACACTCACCGCCCATAGCCGAGTGAATAAACAGGCACAACTTTCTCTGGATATATATTATGCAGGAACCATGTGAATGATTTGCAATGCAACTTCTCACAATAATAATAATAACAATCAACACTCACCGCCCATAGCCGAGTGAATAAACAGGCACAACTTTCTCTGGATATATATTATGCAGGAACCATGTGAATGATTTGCAATGCAACTTCTCACAATAATAATAATAATAGCAATCAACACTCACCGCCCATAGCCGAGTGAATAAACAGGCACAACTTTCTCTGGATATATATTATGCAGGAACCATGTGAATGATTTGCAATGCAACTTCTCACAATAATAATAATAATAGCAATCAACACTCACCGCCCATAGCCGAGTGAATAAACAGGCACAACTTTCTCTGGATATATATTATGCAGGAACCATGTGAATGATTTGCAATGCAACTTCTCACAATAATAATAATAGCAATCAACACTCACCGCCCATAGCCGAGTGAATAAACAGGCACAACTTTCTCTGGATATATATTATGCAGGAACCATGTGAATGATTTGCAATGCAACTTCTCACAATAATAATAATAGCAATCAACACTCACCGCCCATAGCCGAGTGAATAAACAGGCACAACTTTCTCTGGATATATATTATGCAGGAACCATGTGAATGATTTGCAATGCAACTTCTCACAATAATAATAACAATCAACACTCACCGCCCATAGCCGAGTGAATAAACAGGCACAACTTTCTCTGGATATATATTATGCAGGAACCATGTGAATGATTTGCAATGCAACTTCTCACAATAATAATAATAGCAATCAACACTCACCGCCCATAGCCGAGTGAATAAACAGGCACAACTTTCTCTGGATATATATTATGCAGGAACCATGTGAATGATTTGCAATGCAACTTCTCACAATAATAATAATAACAGCAATCAACACTCACCGCCCATAGCCGAGTGAATAAACAGGCACAACTTTCTCTGGATATATATTATGCAGGAACCATGTGAATGATTTGCAATGCAACTTCTCACAATAATAATAATAATAGCAATCAACACTCACCGCCCATAGCCGAGTGAATAAACAGGCACAACTTTCTCTGGATATATATTATGCAGGAACCATGTGAATGATTTGCAATGCAACTTCTCACAATAATAATAATAGCAATCAACACTCACCGCCCATAGCCGAGTGAATAAACAGGCACAACTTTCTCTGGATATATATTATGCAGGAACCATGTGAATGATTTGCAATGCAACTTCTCACAATAATAATAATAGCAATCAACACTCACCGCCCATAGCCGAGTGAATAAACAGGCACAACTTTCTCTGGATATATATTATGCAGGAACCATGTGAATGATTTGCAATGCAACTTCTCACAATAATAATAATAATAGCAATCAACACTCACCGCCCATAGCCGAGTGAATAAACAGGCACAACTTTCTCTGGATATATATTATGCAGGAACCATGTGAATGATTTGCAATGCAACTTCTCACAATAATAATAATAATAGCAATCAACACTCACCGCCCATAGCCGAGTGAATAAACAGGCACAACTTTCTCTGGATATATATTATGCAGGAACCATGTGAATGATTTGCAATGCAACTTCTCACAATAATAATAATAATAGCAATCAACACTCACCGCCCATAGCCGAGTGAATAAACAGGCACAACTTTCTCTGGATATATATTATGCAGGAACCATGTGAATGATTTGCAATGCAACTTCTCACAATAATAATAACAGCAATCAACACTCACCGCCCATAGCCGAGTGAATAAACAGGCACAACTTTCTCTGGATATATATTATGCAGGAACCATGTGAATGATTTGCAATGCAACTTCTCACAATAATAATAATAATAACAATCAACACTCACCGCCCATAGCCGAGTGAATAAACAGGCACAACTTTCTCTGGATATATATTATGCAGGAACCATGTGAATGATTTGCAATGCAACTTCTCACAATAATAATAATAATAGCAATCAACACTCACCGCCCATAGCCGAGTGAATAAACAGGCACAACTTTCTCTGGATATATATTATGCAGGAACCATGTGAATGATTTGCAATGCAACTTCTCACAATAATAATAATAATAGCAATCAACACTCACCGCCCATAGCCGAGTGAATAAACAGGCACAACTTTCTCTGGATATATATTATGCAGGAACCATGTGAATGATTTGCAATGCAACTTCTCACAATAATAATAATAATAGCAATCAACACTCACCGCCCATAGCCGAGTGAATAAACAGGCACAACTTTCTCTGGATATATATTATGCAGGAACCATGTGAATGATTTGCAATGCAACTTCTCACAATAATAATAATAATAGCAATCAACACTCACCGCCCATAGCCGAGTGAATAAACAGGCACAACTTTCTCTGGATATATATTATGCAGGAACCATGTGAATGATTTGCAATGCACCTTCTCACAATAATAATAATAACAATCAACACTCACCGCCCATAGCCGAGTGAATAAACAGGCACAACTTTCTCTGGATATATATTATGCAGGAACCATGTGAATGATTTGCAATGCACCTTCTCACAATAATAATAATAACAATCAACACTCACCGCCCATAGCCGAGTGAATAAACAGGCACAACTTTCTCTGGATATATATTATGCAGGAACCATGTGAATGATTTGCAATGCAACTTCTCACAATAATAATAATAACAGCAATGAACACTCACCGCCCATAGCCGAGTGAATAAACAGGCACAACTTTCTCTGGATATATATTATGCAGGAACCATGTGAATGATTTGCAATGCAACTTCTCACAATAATAATAATAATAGCAATCAACACTCACCGCCCATAGCCGAGTGAATAAACAGGCACAACTTTCTCTGGATATATATTATGCAGGAACCATGTGAATGATTTGCAATGCACCTTCTCACAATAATAATAATAACAATCAACACTCACCGCCCATAGCCGAGTGAATAAACAGGCACAACTTTCTCTGGATATATATTATGCAGGAACCATGTGAATGATTTGCAATGCACCTTCTCACAATAATAATAATAACAATCAACACTCACCGCCCATAGCCGAGTGAATAAACAGGCACAACTTTCTCTGGATATATATTATGCAGGAACCATGTGAATGATTTGCAATGCAACTTCTCACAATAATAATAATAACAGCAATGAACACTCACCGCCCATAGCCGAGTGAATAAACAGGCACAACTTTCTCTGGATATATATTATGCAGGAACCATGTGAATGATTTGCAATGCAACTTCTCACAATAATAATAACAGCAATCAACACTCACCGCCCATAGCCGAGTGAATAAACAGGCACAACTTTCTCTGGATATATATTATGCAGGAACCATGTGAATGATTTGCAATGCAACTTCTCACAATAATAATAACAGCAATCAACACTCACCGCCCATAGCCGAGTGAATAAACAGGCACAACTTTCTCTGGATATATATTATGCAGGAACCATGTGAATGATTTGCAATGCAACTTCTCACAATAATAATAATAATAGCAATCAACACTCACCGCCCATAGCCGAGTGAATAAACAGGCACAACTTTCTCTGGATATATATTATGCAGGAACCATGTGAATGATTTGCAATGCAACTTCTCACAATAATAATAATAACAGCAATCAACACTCACCGCCCATAGCCGAGTGAATAAACAGGCACAACTTTCTCTGGATATATATTATGCAGGAACCATGTGAATGATTTGCAATGCAACTTCTCACAATAATAATAACAGCAATCAACACTCACCGCCCATAGCCGAGTGAATAAACAGGCACAACTTTCTCTGGATATATATTATGCAGGAACCATGTGAATGATTTGCAATGCAACTTCTCACAATAATAATAATAATAACAATCAACACTCACCGCCCATAGCCGAGTGAATAAACAGGCACAACTTTCTCTGGATATATATTATGCAGGAACCATGTGAATGATTTGCAATGCAACTTCTCACAATAATAATAATAACAGCAATCAACACTCACCGCCCATAGCCGAGTGAATAAACAGGCACAACTTTCTCTGGATATATATTATGCAGGAACCATGTGAATGATTTGCAATGCAACTTCTCACAATAATAATAACAGCAATCAACACTCACCGCCCATAGCCGAGTGAATAAACAGGCACAACTTTCTCTGGATATATATTATGCAGGAACCATGTGAATGATTTGCAATGCAACTTCTCACAATAATAATAATAATAGCAATCAACACTCACCGCCCATAGCCGAGTGAATAAACAGGCACAACTTTCTCTGGATATATATTATGCAGGAACCATGTGAATGATTTGCAATGCAACTTCTCACAATAATAATAATAATAACAATCAACACTCACCGCCCATAGCCGAGTGAATAAACAGGCACAACTTTCTCTGGATATATATTATGCAGGAACCATGTGAATGATTTGCAATGCAACTTCTCACAATAATAATAATAATAGCAATCAACACTCACCGCCCATAGCCGAGTGAATAAACAGGCACAACTTTCTCTGGATATATATTATGCAGGAACCATGTGAATGATTTGCAATGCAACTTCTCACAATAATAATAATAATAACAATCAACACTCACCGCCCATAGCCGAGTGAATAAACAGGCACAACTTTCTCTGGATATATATTATGCAGGAACAATGTGAATGATTTGCAATGCAACTTCTCACAATAATAATAATAATAGCAATCAACACTCACCGCCCATAGCCGAGTGAATAAACAGGCACAACTTTCTCTGGATATATATTATGCAGGAACCATGTGAATGATTTGCAATGCAACTTCTCACAATAATAATAATAATAACAATCAACACTCACCGCCCATAGCCGAGTGAATAAACAGGCACAACTTTCTCTGGATATATATTATGCAGGAACCATGTGAATGATTTGCAATGCAACTTCTCACAATAATAATAATAATAACAATCAACACTCACCGCCCATAGCCGAGTGAATAAACAGGCACAACTTTCTCTGGATATATATTATGCAGGAACCATGTGAATGATTTGCAATGCAACTTCTCACAATAATAATAATAATAACAATCAACACTCACCGCCCATAGCCGAGTGAATAAACAGGCACAACTTTCTCTGGATATATATTATGCAGGAACCATGTGAATGATTTGCAATGCAACTTCTCACAATAATAATAATAATAACAATCAACACTCACCGCCCATAGCCGAGTGAATAAACAGGCACAACTTTCTCTGGATATATATTATGCAGGAACCATGTGAATGATTTGCAATGCAACTTCTCACAATAATAATAATAATAACAATCAACACTCACCGCCCATAGCCGAGTGAATAAACAGGCACAACTTTCTCTGGATATATATTATCCAGGAACCATGTGAATGATTTGCAATGCAACTTCTCACAATAATAATAATAATAACAATCAACACTCACCGCCCATAGCCGAGTGAATAAACAGGCACAACTTTCTCTGGATATATATTATCCAGGAACCATGTGAATGATTTGCAATGCAACTTCTCACAATAATAATAATAATAGCAATCAACACTCACCGCCCATAGCCGAGTGAATAAACAGGCACAACTTTCTCTGGATATATATTATCCAGGAACCATGTGAATGATTTGCAATGCAACTTCTCACAATAATAATAATAATAACAATCAACACTCACCGCCCATAGCCGAGTGAATAAACAGGCACAACTTTCTCTGGATATATATTATCCAGGAACCATGTGAATGATTTGCAATGCAACTTCTCACAATAATAATAATAATAGCAATCAACACTCACCGCCCATAGCCGAGTGAATAAACAGGCACAACTTTCTCTGGATATATATTATCCAGGAACCATGTGAATGATTTGCAATGCAACTTCTCACAATAATAATAATAATAACAATCAACACTCACCGCCCATAGCCGAGTGAATAAACAGGCACAACTTTCTCTGGATATATATTATGCAGGAACCATGTGAATGATTTGCAATGCAACTTCTCACAATAATAATAATAATAACAATCAACACTCACCGCCCATAGCCGAGTGAATAAACAGGCACAACTTTCTCTGGATATATATTATCCAGGAACCATGTGAATGATTTGCAATGCAACTTCTCACAATAATAATAATAATAACAATCAACACTCACCGCCCATAGCCGAGTGAATAAACAGGCACAACTTTCTCTGGATATATATTATCCAGGAACCATGTGAATGATTTGCAATGCAACTTCTCACAATAATAATAATAATAACAATCAACACTCACCGCCCATAGCCGAGTGAATAAACAGGCACAACTTTCTCTGGATATATATTATGCAGGAACCATGTGAATGATTTGCAATGCAACTTCTCACAATAATAATAATAACAATCAACACTCACCGCCCATAGCCGAGTGAATAAACAGGCACAACTTTCTCTGGATATATATTATGCAGGAACCATGTGAATGATTTGCAATGCAACTTCTCACAATAATAATAATAGCAATCAACACTCACCGCCCATAGCCGAGTGAATAAACAGGCACAACTTTCTCTGGATATATATTATGCAGGAACCATGTGAATGATTTGCAATGCAACTTCTCACAATAATAATAACAATCAACACTCACCGCCCATAGCCGAGTGAATAAACAGGCACAACTTTCTCTGGATATATATTATGCAGGAACCATGTGAATGATTTGCAATGCAACTTCTCACAATAATAATAATAATAGCAATCAACACTCACCGCCCATAGCCGAGTGAATAAACAGGCACAACTTTCTCTGGATATATATTATGCAGGAACCATGTGAATGATTTGCAATGCAACTTCTCACAATAATAATAATAACAGCAATCAACACTCACCGCCCATAGCCGAGTGAATAAACAGGCACAACTTTCTCTGGATATATATTATGCAGGAACCATGTGAATGATTTGCAATGCAACTTCTCACGTAATATGCGCCGGTTGGTCACGTCGCCAATTCTAGATGATCCCTGAACAGTTATGTACTAGATTATTTCATTAAATTCAGTGAAGTAAGTTTTTGGCTGCATATATAAGTAAGTTGAGGACACGCTGAAATGGTGCATTATTTATTTAAAATGTTGGGCCTCATACACTTCCCTGGGGAACACGGATGTATTGGGTTCGTCACAGTTTTGCAAGCTTTATATTTCATAAATTGTCTCTCTTATCTTCATAATATATTTGGATGCATACATACTTTTATACCAGGCCTTGACAAATAAAACAATTCTTTATATTCGTCCATCCATACTTCTGCCATGCGCGCGACGTTTATACCTGCAATTGTGGTAAGCGTGGTAATGTGAATCCTACACTGGTATATTTTTTTAGATCTGTTCTATTTCTACAATCATGCTGAGCGGGTCAAATGTCAAAACGGCCGTCATAGCGGGCCGCTGATATACTTAGTTTCAGGCTGGTGGTATTGATGGGGGAAATGAATAAAAATCAGTACAATCGTTAATTAAAATAAAACTATAGTTTAACGAAAAATACACGCTTTTTTTTTTTTTTATTGTGACACGACATCTGACCTCGACCCGCCTGATGATAAGCAAGAGGAGGTCCAAAAGTGACGACAACTGAAAAAACCGAGTTTATTCACGGCTTCTTCTATGCCGGCCAAAGGTGCTTCTTCACGCATCGCTTGAAGGATCCAAGGTCATAGGATGGAGAGAACACATGGGCTGGCAAAGCATTCCACTTGTCAATTGTTCTACAAAGAAAAGACGCACCGAACTTTTTAGTTCGGCTGCCGATTCGATCGATAGAATGCGGATGCTTTCCCCTACCTGTGCGGGTATTACGGGTGTAAAAGGACGAGGTAGGAACAATAGTAGGGGAGCCCAAGAGGCTAATCGGGGATTTACTCGAGCGTCGTAGGGACCTATTAAATATTAAAGTTTAGGTGATAAAAAAAAATAAATGTTATGTGGGTTTTTGGTTTTAGCGGTGGGGGAAGGGTGTACGGATTTTCAAAAATGTAAAAAAAAACAATTAAAAAAATATACTCGAGCGCGTCAGATTTTGATATTGCATCTACTCCACGTGTCCATAATACTGTAGGTATGTTAATCTGACGGTTTGCATGGTGGGGGTGGCAGTACGGAAAGGTAGAAAAACAAAAAAAAACAAAATTTGCTCGAGCGCGTCAGACATTCAGAGGGGATGTTAAATAAGCCCCACAGAAGCTCCCATTCAAAAGACTGACCATTCCGACATGACGCAAGTTCGTGGCGGAGTTTTGAAAATGTAAAAAAAAATCGTTAATTTGACATACTCGAGCGCGTCAGTCTTTTATACAGAAGGTTCAGTAAGATGACCCAATTGTACTGACTCTTAATCTGACAATTATCTGGAGGGATTTCATTAATCTGACAATTTGAGAAAAAAACGAAAATTTTTTTAAGGTAATTGTTACACACTCACTATAGCACACTAATCGCGGTATAGTTTAGACTATTTCTCTCTCTTTCACTCACAATCACTGCCCACTTTTACTAATAAGTAATAATATCTCAGAAACTGTGTGGAATATGAGCTATATTATTGTAAAGTTTCAATAAAATCCATTTAGTAGTTTTGCGTGAAAGAGTAACAAACATCCATCCATCCATCCATACAATACATACTATAAACTTTACTTTACTTACGAAAAAGTATATATAATTTATGGTTATTAAGATCTTATTAAGATAAGATCTTAAAATCTTCTTTCTTGTACAGTTTATACTTTTTTACATTGTACATTAGGTCAAAATGTTCATAGGCGTTCCATAAAATATATGTTCTATGTAATTTACTGTTTGCTTTCACTGAAACAGGGTTGGCACATTATTAAAATAAATATTTTATAAGAGACCATTTAACACCTTTAAGGGGGTTCGGCTTTAGGAGGTGTTTTGTAACACCCTGTATATTAAGACTGTGCGAGAGTGTAATAGATAAAGAAGAAGTGAAAGGGAACGAGAGACGCGAAGTGGGTAATACATGCTCTACTGCAACTGCTCGCACAAAACTTTATCAACGATTTTTGCTACTTCGGCTTGTTGAAATTGACAGATTATAGTTTTTTAGTAATTCTTAGTCATTTTTCTTCAAAATAAAATTAAAATCGACCGCGCTCGAGAATGTCCAGGTGACGATTTTTTTTTACAAGTTTGTGACCTTCCCATTCTCTTCCGTCATACTCAATCCGTCAGATTAAGAAAATGTGCACTTATTAGTATGTAATTAACTCACCTTAGCTTAATCTGACGCGCTCGAGTATATTCAAAGATCGATTTTTTTTTACAATTCTGACCAGCTGCCATACACGTACCCCCCTGTATTAAGGGCTAATACTTGGTAGATATACTCTACAGGGTACAAGGTATCTCCCATAATTTAATCTGTCACGCTGGAGTAAATCCAGAAATCCCCGCTTGGGCTCCCCTACTACAAGGTTAAAGAGCTCATCGGAACATTCTCCGTGGTATAGGCGATAGAGGACGCACAAAGCCGCCATGTCTCTGCGTAGTTGCAGGGGCTCCAGAGTACGCGTGACCTCTGAATCTCCTATAATTCGGACAGCTCGGCGCTGCAATTGATTGCATTGAGAAGATACTTGGCAGAGCCGTCCCACAAGTGCGAACAGTACTCCGCGCAAGAGCGAATTTGTGCCTTGTATAAAAGTAGGCGAAGCTCTGGCGCAAAGAACCGCCGCACCTTGTTCAGGATGCCAAGTTTGCGGGAGGTGGTCTTAATGGCCCGCTCGATGTGGTCCCTGTGATTCATATCGCTGCGAATGGACATCCCTAAGATGTCCAGTCTGTCCGAAGTACCGAGGGAGATGTTACCGAGAGAAGGAAGGGGGGTAATATGACAATAAGAAGTAAAAGGAAACCCGAGTCAGTTCAACCAAACCAAAAAACCGAGTAACTTCACGATTGCTTCAGTCACTATGCCGGCCAAAAAAATATCTGATGATAATATTGTATTGTCATTGGTTTTTCATACGTGTACGAATTTTCAAATTATTCATATCTCTAGAATTGAGCAAAAATTAATTTGAAAGATTTCGGTACATAGTTACATACATACAAGTCAAGATAATAATAAAAGCGTGTTAAAAAAACGAAGTAGTATTTGATCACCAACTGTCAGTCATCATAAATTGGCATAAGAATCTCTACATTATAATTTGTATAAAGATTTATGTTTAATGTGAATGATCGTGTGTTACATACCGTGCGTCTCTGCGTATTCATATGGACGGTATGGCCTATCCACGTGGCCGACGCGCGAACATGGAATTGTCTCCAAACTACCACCACCTGTTCAACATAATAGATTAAAGCCAGGACAGTGATGCGGTCGCATCCGTCTACATAAATCTATATACATCATATTTTATTTACAATTCTATGCTAAAGTACTAAAGTGCTTGTATCATAGAAACGGGACAACCAAAGTTTATATATCAAAGATACATTGTACCGGAAACTTGCTTACCATCAGGCAAGTCAATCAATCAATAAACGAAACTTGCTGCGTACCCCACTAATGGATGCTGCTGGCCTCCACCCACAGCTCCCACTATATGCAAACACACGCACTTACATTGCCATACTTTAAAGCTGAGCTCCAAGTTCTCCCCACCCCAGCCAACCATCAGTTCATCATAACCACCCAAGTGCCAGAAGTACGTTCGACTTATTGCAAACAGACCGCCCGCCATTGTTGGGGACCTGCGATGATCAATACAATCCACAATTACCACAAGGTTCTCAGCCTGTTCTAGCCAGAACCAAATGACGGTAGGTACACCTCGAATTGCGTCGGAGGCCGCAAGCTGTGCGGTCAGTCTACACGCCAGCGCCCAGCGGTGAGCATCTCGGAGCGCAATATTTGCACAAGTAATTTATTTCGGCGGTATATAATTGTATACGTATCCTAATGTTGGTCGGATTCTGTGATACGGAAAATTATTAAAAAATTTGTGAAGTGCTTTAGTCAATTATTTTTTTAGATATTTTTTTAAATAACTAAAAACTAAGTGATGTGTAACACCTGACTGAAGCAGTAAGTGCATTGCCTTAATTCGCGTCTGGCTTGAGCGTCAGCTTCTTCAATCGCGGTAAAATTATACAGTCCACTTAAATTAACAAAAAAACGGTCAGTCCGCATTACAGGGCCTCTGAGCTCCCCTGGGCATCTACCATCGGAACTCAAGTATGTTGTGTCGGTTGTGAAGGAAGCCGACATACATACATACATACAGCCTATACCCTTGAATCCTTCAAGGCCTTAGGCGCGTTAGACGTTGATTAAGGCAACCGTGAATTTACACCAGGCAAGTCGAGGCCAATTTCAATGCACAATAAAAAAAGAGAAGATGCAACAACCAAAAGAATGCTCCCACATTCCATCAAGTGGTTTTTTTTTGTTGGAGTAATAACAAAAGTTTTAAAATTATTTTCGCATGTCCAAGACAAAACCTATAGAGATACAGAATAGAATGAGCGTTCCCTATCCAGTAAATACGGGCGGTTAAGCGTGAGAGAGACAAAATATTCGCCAGTAGTTATACCCTCCTAGAAATCAGATTGGTGTACGTCACGTCATGCCATAAACATTATCGTATTATCCAAAAATTAAGTAATAGAGTAGAGGGGAATAAGCAAAATTGATACATGGGGCACCTAGGTACGGTCATTATTAAATTTAAACTAAACTTGTCGCTTTTAGTTATGGAAATCCAACTTAATCGGAATAGCATTCGCATACACTCATAATTCGCACTCCATTTTAACATTAGACGCTCATAAAATTACAACCATGCTCTGTGTTATTTACATATTATAAACACTTTAATACCTTGTTGGGCTTATGTCGGAACTGCGCCTTGCCTTCTCCCTCTCTGGGATATCAATCCAATAGAATAACCCAGAAAATGCAAAACCACCAATCTAAAAATACATATCGATACCTTAATTCGCAAACCGGCTAACTCCATTTTTACCGAATTTTAGTTTTTGATGCAGGATTTAAGACTGGCATAATTCGCACATTTTAAAATAAATAATAACTCTCTAAACTTTATACTTCTTGAATAAATCACCACAAGAAAACCGAACAACTCCAAGCAATACATAAAGTCCACGATTATGACGGCTAACTCCAACAAATCAATTTTCTTTGGCGTATTACACGTGTGCATACAGTGATATTTAATCAAAAATCAGCAGAGACAATGGAGCGCCACTTGCCTCGATCCTTACATAACTTTCTTGCTTCTTTCATATCCCCAATTCTCGTCATATAGGCTCTGTGGTTATGGGCACTAGGCAACCCAGGTTTCTTGACCTTGTTTAACGCATCCACCCACATCAGGTTTCTAAATTCCTTTTGTCGATCTACTTTCACTCATCCTTTCCATGTGCTCAAGCCATCGAAGCATTCCTTTGTCAATCCTTGTCACTAGATCTTCTTTCAAACCACATCTATCGCGCACTGTGCTATTCCTTATTCTATCCGCTAACGTCACTCCACATACACTCCTTAATGACCGCATTTCTACAGCGTTAATTCTACTCTCATGCTTCTTCTGCCATACCCAACCTTAACTTCCTTACATTAATTTAGGAACAAGCACCGCATTATGAACAGCCATCCGTGACTTTTGGGACATTATTTGGCTGTTCCTTATACTATGGATGGCACCGTTCACTACGTTACCCTTTTGCACTCTTCTCTCAATATCTTTATCACACTTTTCATCCTTAGTAAACATACTTCCCAATTAAATAAATTGTTTGACTCGTTCCACTTTCTTGGTGACGCTACACAACCATTGGCAACCCTAAAGGTGTCTTACACTTTTAGAGATGCCAAACCAGTCAGATAGCGCCTCATTAATTTGAACCCATGCACTGGAATCCTAAGAGAGATTTCAGTGCACGGACCAAACGCTCCCTTAACCCAAACCCGGACAGCTGCCGCCACAATTCATTCCTGTTCACTCTACCATAGACCTTCTCAAGGTCAACAAAAGCACAAAACACCTTATGGTATTTTGCCATCATTTTTCGATGACGCATCTTAAAGAGAAGATTTGATCAATACATCCCATCCCTTTTTGAAATCCCGCTTGCGCATCCTAAATTTCATCATCTGTTTCATGCATCACCCTTTCAATCAATTCTTTTGCATACAACTTGCCAACAATACTGAGAAGGCTGATTTTTAGGTTCCTGATGTGACAAGATCTTACGATAATTTGCCGCATGACAGTTTAACTTTACAGCCAGCATAAATACAGCTTCCTCGACCAACAGAATGTTATTTAGCATGATCATATTCTCCAAGTTTATTGAGCCACAATCAAGCTATAACTCATTTGGACATAACTAACAGTGAATGCATCCAAACACATGTTTTAGATATTTGCATATCAAACAATTCCTTAACATTAGATAGCAACATGCCTCAAGAGCTCTTTTCCCCAACAGATTTTTAACCAGATGTCTTTACTTCATTTTAGAATTAAACTACACACACCGGCAAAATTAGAGGAACATAACAAAATTCTCAATATTTTTGAAAATAATTTATTGCCTATGTACTTTTAGCACATTTATTTAATTATTTATATATCAGAAGCTAAAATAACACAAAATTAGGTTATAAAAACTTGTAACATAAAAAAACTGCAAAAAGTATAAATAAACAAAATCTTTGAAATATGAGTAACAAGAGTTGAAGTAAAATTATTAACATTTATAAAAGAAATGCAAAGTTAATAGCGTGTACTGCCTTCTCTGGCTCTTATAAGAGCCTGGATACGCCTTCCCATACTCTCAATTGTTAATCATTTCTTGTGGAATATTCTCCCACTCCTCCAGTAGCGCAAACTTAAGCTCCTGGACATTTCTTGGAGCTGGAGTTTTAGCTCGTACCCTTCTTCCAATGATGTCCCACACATGCTCTATCGGGTTCATATCCGGGGATCGCGCTGGCCAATCCATCTGGGCAATACCAACATTATTAAGTTAATTTTGTACGATGTTTGCGGTATATGGCCGCGCATTATCGTGCATAAAAATGAAATTTTGGCTACAAATAAGACAAAAGGCACACCATGGGGTTCTAAAATGTCTGTTATGTATCTCTGTACTGTTAAAGAACCACCGTCAACGATCACAAGCTCTGTGCGGGCTCCCAAACATATGCCACCCCAAACCATTACGGAGCCTCCACCATAAGCCACTGTTTCCGTAAAATTTGTTGGGTTATAACGTTCTCTGCGAAATCTCCACATTCTTTCTCGCCCATCAACAAAGTTTACACAAAATCGAGTTCTTCACTGAACAAAACTCGACTCCACTCACTTTTGCTGGCACCCGTGAGTTTAATTCAATTTCTTTAAGTCTTCTTCTCACTGTACGTTCGCTTACACGCACATCTCGGACCTCCTCCAACAGATTTTGGGTCTGCACAGCTGTTTGACGGCGATTTCTTAAGGTTCATTCTCTATCGTTTTCGCCCGATGTCTGCCTTGTCCTCGTCTGCGAACGTAAGATCCAGTCTGCCTGTAACGTTGAACATCGCGATGGACCACAGAAACCGATACACCTAAGGCCTGACTGACCGAACGGTAGGTGTGATCATGGTTACAGCCCTGGCGAGTGTAGTTGCTGGCAAGTCACTCATTTTGTATTAAAACGATGTGTTCTTTCCAAAATCAAACGATAAAATGAGCTAAACTAACATTGCACTACACAAAACACCGTTTTTATCAAAAACACTTATAACGTCAATCATCGACAAACACTTATAGGGGTAGGATTTCAATTTAAAAAAAAACTAACTTGCCCGTTCAATATTTTATTTCTTAAATGCGTCGGAAACTATAAAAAATAATTACACTTCGCTCGACCCACTTGAATTCAAGATATGGACCTTTTTACCAATGTTCCTCTAATTTTGCTGGTGCGTTTAGTTGATTATAGTAGCTCTGATAGTAAATCATATGAGTATCAACTTAACGGAAATAACGATGTGAAGTAAATAAGGAGAAATAGTCAAGTGAAAAAATAAATATGGAAAGAGAGGAAAAGAATACTGCGGCAAAAATAAAATTGATGGTACATGGAAGAAAGATATAAAGAAGTTTCAAAGATATCAAATTTTATAAGTCCATAGGACCAGGCAAAATAAAAAAAGATTCAAAGGCCAAAGGTGTATGCAATTTTAATATTGTCTTTTTAGAAGAATTAATTGCTTACGCAAAGACGACATTCTTAAGTTACTGCTATAAAATAAATATTTGGATCTTCAACAACTCAAAACATGCCCATAGATTATGAAACCAACTATAAAAACTTACCTCATGAGAATTGAATAAAATTTAAGTAAAATATACTATTATTTTCATTAAATTGCACAGTTTTATTTTTCCCTATAAAAACATACAACTCCCTCTTCATTCGTATTTTGAATTTAAAAATCCGGCCAACTCCTAAATCGGGTCATTTTATAAGAATAATAAAAATGTTAACCTGTCTATTAATAATAAAAATGTGTATTTACTTATTATCTACCAACGGGATTTTCATTTTTTCTAGATTCCTCATAGTTAAGATATAAATATGTTTTTAGTGTCTCCTGTAAAATTCACTAAAATGGAGTTGGCCGGATTGCGAATTAAGGTATCGATATATTCTTTTTAAAACTACTTTAAAATATATTCTATTAGTTACGTAATTTAATCGTCTAAAATAAGTCGCGGGTAACAGTTATAGGTAATTTATAATAAAGCTGAGCAGGTAGGTAAACAAAAAAATAATATGATTCCCAAAATAACTATTCCACGCGGACGCAGTCGCGGGTACAGCTAGTAATTCAATAAACATAATAATTTAAGTCAGCTGGAATTTTAACTAGGCAAAACCTATTAGCTTGACTTTCAAAGCGCAGCGTAGCGCTTAGACTCGCAGAGCAAGCAGCAGGATTTATTATTCAGCTAATATTTTTTTTCGATTTTCTCACCAACTTTTAAGTTTGGTTCATTGAAACAAATGCTAAATTAATTGAAATAATAATGTATGAGTTATAATTAATTGGAATAACACACAGGAAATTTTAAGTCAGATATTTTTTTATCTTATATTATATAATATTTAAAAGTACTTCTGCGTAAATTATATTTTCAGATTTATTTTCTTGTGCAAAACTCGCAGCCGCTTTGCAGCAGCAGTCTGCTGAGAACGCTGAGTCCTTTTTCTAGGCATCACAGTGACGAAGAAATAACGAAGGAAATGAAAACTTAACCAAACTAACTGTATGCTTAAACTAAAACCTAACCTAATAAGAATTGTAAAACCTAACCTTGAAAGAATGTAGATGACACTCACAGGTATTATTTACAACACACACAAAAAAAGTGTTATTGTGAAAATATTAGAAACAAAATACTATACTTAAAACAAACACTACCTACTATAGAGAAAACTACTACAAAATGAAATTGTATAAAAAAGGATTTTGCACGATGATATTATATCGTAAAAACAAATTAACGCTGCATTCAACCGATCAGTAGGGAGCCGACCGCATAGTATGCTTGTCTGTTTATAAATGACGCACCCCTCCACTTTATTAGTTTATTTAAATGTCTGAATGAAAATATTACTAACTATACTATTATATTAAACTTCATCACGTTCGTTACTCCTTTGTGTCTAACCAGCAACTGAATAACCAATTACTGCATTTTCGGTGTGTTTTATCCATATTTTATATTTGCTCGTATGCGTAAATGCAGTGGAGGGGCGCGTCATTTCGGCTTAGACAGACTATACCTCGTAGAGCTACACCCCCCTCCGCCTCGCCCGCAAGCACCGCCTCTCCTCGCCCGCCGGTTAGCGCTCATCATGCGACGCGTGTGAATTTTGTTTCAGAGTTATTTTAAAATTGTATTATCTTATAAGATGTTTATTGAAATTAGGTGATGTCAATGACAATTTCGTTCACAGTTAAATACTCTTAATTAATTAACACATTTATCGAATAATATTATTATGTTAATACAACTCTGACAAATAATTTGTAATAATGCATTAATTTAGACCAAATTTGACTATCATAAAAACAGTCATTGTGAGTTAATCTTAAAAGATAGACATATACGGTCGCAGACTTTTGTTTAGATAATTTAAAGAGGAATAATTCTTTCATACATATTTTTTGGGTATCTCGAACGGTTTTCGCAGCGCACGCAACGGAAACCCTCAAAGACGAATAATATTCCCCGTTTTTTCCACATTTTCGACTGTTTCTTCGCTTCTATAAGTCGCAACGTAATGTTTTATAGCCTAAAGCCTTCCTCGATAATTGATCTATCCAACACAAAAACACCGAGGCAGGCCGAGGAGCGCGAGCGCCACCATTCACACTCTCGCGCTCGCCCTTCCTCGGCCCGTCTCGGCGAGAGTGTAATGCCGCGGTTAAGGTAGCAACAGATTAACGATTTAATTTTAGTTACTTCAAAAAGCCACCACTAGATGGCATTACAAAGGAAGTGAGAAAATATGCGACGACACACGCTTGCCAAGTGCGGGGACCACTGTATACCATTGTAACACAATTTACTTTCAATTAAATATATTTGTGATTATTTATTTACTATGACCTACGATCCATTTGGCAATAAAGAAGGCTTACTCCTTGGACCTTAAGCTTTCAAAAGCGCTGACTTTTGCGCTGCGCAGTATACAGATCGGCAGATTACAAGATAACTGGACGACTGCAGTGAGAGCAAGTAAATTTTATACACATGGGTAAAACGAAAAGTAAGTAAGTAACAAAACAAGTTACTACGCAGCTTACGCCTTTTTCCCACAGGGATAGGCAGAAACAATGGAGCGCCACTTACCACGATCCTTACATAACTCCCTTGCTTCCTTCACATCCACAATTCTCTTCATACAGGCTCTGTGGTTATGGGCACTAGGCAACCCAGCTTTCTAGAGGATGTCTCCGATTTGGTCGAAAAACACCCTTCTAGGCCTGCCTTCACCTTGTTTAACGCATCCATCCACATGAGATTTATAAATTCCTTTCGTCAATCTACTTTCACCCATCCTTTACATGTGCCCAAACCATCGAAGCATTCCTGTAAGGATGTAAACATTTATTACGAAATCACCAAAAGTGTTATTGAATCATAATTACGTGAATGTCTCTACTGCCTGGTGTGTGATATTGGAATGATGTGTTGTTCACGCTGTCAATTATTGGTGTCACAACGATTGTCTGCGAGAAGTGGATCCTATGCAGCAACGGCCTCAGCCAATCAGTGTCGGGCTCACAATGGGCGTCCAAAAACATCAATACATCCCCAACGGCCGACGCAACGCCACGGTTTTTGGCCTGAATGAGGCCAACTCTACGGAAAATGCATTTTATTTAATATATAGGGGTACAAACATTGGTTAATGCAGCATAGAAAACCAAGATTGATAACCAGTAATCAAACTGTCAGTCAGTGAAGAACGAGTCAGTCACTCATTAAGTATAAGAGAGAGTTAAGAGAGTTTTGCTAGAATCGTGAAAAATGGTGCACCATTGGGTTTGTCTCCTTTGTATTCCTGTGGGAATGGAGACGCTGTGGATAATAAATTACTTAATTGTGTTACCGCTATAAAGAACTTCAATACCTTTTTACATATTTTTTTATTATACATTTCTATACTAAGCTACTAAAGTGCTGTCATAGAAACAGGACAACCAAAGTACATACTCGTATTTTAAAGATACATTGGTTTTGAACCCGTGCTCTCGGCTTGCGTTAACATTGCACTGCCCCTACACCACGGTCGCCTTATTCATTATTATTATTATTCCCACCTGATTGCTAGTTATCATTAGTTGTTTTCTATGCAGCATAAGCCGTAATGGTGCGCTTACATGGCCAATGATGGTTGATTGCGACATGACAACATATCAAGCAATTTACGATCCACGATCAGACTTGTTGTTAGTTAGTGAGTTGGTATATCTGTTATTCCTGCATTTGTGAAACTCCTGATCATGAATATAAGGATCCAAGAGATAGGACAATAGTGTTTATCTCGTCTAATATCTAATTGAAATACGGACAAATCACGAAATCGTATATTCCACTGCACATATTAATAAAATGCTTTTTACAAATATACGACGTACTTTCACCGATTGATCAATTATTTAAATATACGCCAAATTTCGACTATTGGTTGCAGTTAATCCTTTTACGAATTACAGTGTGAAACGTGTCTGTAAGTAATTTAAATTAAGTATAATAAATACTGCACCAAGCTCACCTCTGCGGCAACCGCACCACTCTGACAATGTCGGTGGGCAAGCGTGATTTAATATAATAGTCCAGTTTGCCCTTCAACTCAACCAGAGTGGAGTTGTCATCCACGAGGATTATCTCCTTCAGGAACACATACGTCGAGTTCGGGTCTTGGCCGGGGTAACCTAAAGACAAGCAATCATAGTGTTTTTCGTCCGTTTGTTTGCGCCTTAATAAAGTTATATAGTTGGCCGTTAATTTTCATATATAACTTCCCCGTTTACTTCGGACAGACTAGACATTCTTGGAATGTCCCTTCGCTGCGACTTGAATCACAGGGACCACATCGAGCGGGCCATTAAGACCACCTTGGTATCCTTGACGTTTACAACGTAATTTATAAAAATTCTTCGGATAATTAATAACTTTCTTAAAATACTTAGCGGCCAATCGTTAAGTGGTTCTTTTGCTTTATATTATATATTTGAATTACCTTTACTATCTTTATACCATGGCAGTTTCCTCTGCAGTGTGTTGAGCACACTCCACACAGTCCTCAAAATGGCTGACATGGGCTCATTGTGGAATACAACCACCACTGAGACTGATGGCAACACTGGGTTATATACCAAGTGTTTGCACCACGGGTTTCGGTAGTCTGGCAACACAATTACATGCGTTATTAAAGCCACAGTGTTTTCATTGAGCTGAGCATAATATGGCAAAGAAACCCTGAACTTAACATCAGACGGGGTGCAAAAGCCAAAGCACATTTATATTTTCAGATCTAAATGTCTAAGAGTGGTTATCCGGCGTATTTTTAACCAATTTTAAGTAAACTGACAGTGACTCAGTCGCTCTTCTAGATCTGGTTGTCGGTTCAGACTAGACCGACCGTTTCTTGCTGTTTATAGACTGTAGTAGCAGTCACCTCTATTTATGTCACTCCAGCTTAACATCAGATTGGCTACACTCATGCGAGCCACAATAAAATAGAAATATTATTTATTACTTCTATTATTCAAGAATTATTTTTTTGTAAATAAATTTTTTATTCATATTGATTGCTTAAAAATTATAAAACGAAAACAATAAATGATTGCAATAAAACAAATTTATGATAAGAATTACATTACAGTACAACCTCCTTTAGCAGCCAACGAAATATCAGTGATATCTAGTTTCTTAAAATATGACAAGTTTTGTGGTAAATGCGATTAAAATTTTACAGTAAATACGGTAAAAATTGTGAACACAAGTTTTACAGCCCATGTGTTCTCCCCATCTTATAACTTTGTATCCTTTAAGCGATGCGTGAAGAATTTGACCAGATGGCCGAAGTATTGACGACGGCTGAGGCAGTCGTGCACTGATACCGATTTTTTCAGTCGTTAGCACTCAGAGTCAGACCTTAATCATGCTCCGAGGTCAGATGTTGATCTTCACCCGCGAAGTCGCACGATTTTACTAGTCGGTCACTGCGGTAACGACACTTGCAAACAAACGCCGACGCCCCGGGGGCCAGAATCGCGTTATGAGCTCTATAATTTATCATACATTCTAAGGGAATTACAAGCCTGCAGTTTCTAGCCTAAGCCTTATTTGTCGGCGCAGGACTAAACTGACAAAAATGGTGGCGGGAAAACCCACGTTCCCTTGTCCGAGCGTATGTTTTAGTGGCGGGGATTTACCGGTATAATAAAACTGCGGAATAGGAGACTATACTGTATATACTTCAGACTGAAATAAATGCGTTCGCATTACTCAATTTACATAATAACTTATGGTTTCATTCAACCCCAGCTCCCTTGGCCGACATAGTGATGCCGACTGAGGCAACCGTGACTTTTGTCGGTTTATTCAGTCGTTAGCACCTCCCCTTGCTTAATATCAGGCAAATCGGGTTCAATAGATGTTTAGTCACGATAATGGCGATCGTGGTGTAGTGGCAGTTACGGACACCGAAGAGCACGAGTTTGAGACCACCCACCGGTCCCAATGTATCTTTGATATATGTACTTTGGTTGTCCTGTTTCTATAATACAAGCACTTTAGTAGCTTAGTATAGAAATGTAATAAAAAAAATGTAAGCTTGTCTGCTACTCATATACAACGTTCCTTGTGAATACTGAACGTTGTTAGTGTGGGGTCGCTTACCTTTGAGTGTTCTGTTAAGGCTTATTTTATCACTCAACTCAATGTTCATGACATATTTATTAGTTAACATAACACCTCTCTCCAATTCCACTCCCTTCAGCTCAACGGGGTTGCCGCCTTCTCCAAGTCCCGGCACAATCTTTGCCTCATCAGCTTGGATTTGCATCTCATAGAAATGTTCATCGCTCACATTATCCACTATCTTTTTACTATCATGGCGCCAATACTCTATGATTGAGTACGCCGTGCCAAATAATAATAACACGAAAAGTACTTTTGAATAGTAATATATCTTTCTCAGTGGGATTTTAGCAATCATTATTTCAATAAACCTGAGGCGCATGCGCACGGACACATAATGCAACTGATCGCTTATACTACTGAACAAATGCAGCGGAGTCGTTTCAGCGCACAATGGTACCGATAAAGACAAATAAAAAAATACTAGTCTATAGATTTTAATTTGCTCCGTTATTTCAAGTTTTTGGAGAACGCAAATTATTAGTGCAGTTAGTAAACAAATAAAGGAGTTACACGCAAAATAGACGTTCAATATTTTTTTCCACGAATACATAAATGATATGAAATTAAAATAGAAAAGTATGATAACGGAGCAAATTAAAATCCATAGACTAGTATTTTTTTATTTGTTTTTATCGTAACTTTTGCGATGCATCGATTCCGGTAACAAATGCAGCGGATGTTTAGCACCGTCGCCTTTATAAAAAAATGAACTTGGCAATGTAATGCTTTGTGATCAATGTCAAAACATTGGCATTGCAAAGATTAATATGAACCTCATGAGTTGAGATTATGAAAGAAGCTGGATGACTACCATTTTCAATCAATCAAATTGTCACGCCTCCTTCCCACAGGGATAGGCAGAGACACCGTTATATTAATTAGGAAAACACAGTTCATTAATAAAACAATAAAAAAATAACTAAATTATTTATTATAACAATTTACAAATGAGAAGATGCATTCTCTATCAAAAATACAATTAAGTCAATTCAGTCATTTTTAATAAGTCACATATATATGTCGCACGGGTGTTATAGGGAATGCTTCTCTAATTTTTTCATCAGTCTCTTTTTTGTGACATGACCTCTGTCAACACCCGCAGTGCGGTCCATGAAAGGTGAACCGGCAACTTTAAATCTTATTTCAAAACGCGACTAAGTCACTTTACGCCAGATGGGCTGGGCATTAGATGTTAGCATAATTTGGAGATTTATTGTTTTAGTAAATTGTGCCATACATACATAAAAGTTATCCTAACAATCATCATCACAGCTGAGCGGCTCTTACTCCACATGAATAGGAGACGATGCTATGTTGCGCATAAGTCTGCTAACATTGATTAAACAAAAGGGGAAGATACGGTACAAGCGCAATACGCGCGGAACTGGCAAACTACGTCTAACTGACGCACTTTAAATCGAAGCATGTCAAGGTTAAAGCCGTTAGGATTTTCCACGATCTTTGGACGTGGCCTTCACGAAACATTCACTGCGTCGAAAGCACTGAAATTGCACAAAGAATTTGACATTCTCGCGGTGGTAACTAATCACTTCAGATAACCAATTGACCTTTTTTCTGATGGACTTAATAATAATGTTTTTATTTTAACTATAATACTGTTTTTTGACGTGACAACGTCTTATAATTCGATGGAGCCGGTTGCACGCACGAAAAAACAATACTCATGCGGCGTTACCGCGTTCCATTTAAGGCTTGAAGTGCAAGCGAGAGCGCGGAACGAGCAACAAAGAGGCACAATCGTCCTCTGCGTTCGGCAGCGTTTGACATCTGTCTCTCTCCTACGTGGACAGCTGCTATACAATAATGCATTTACATGTTTTCGTCAAGTATGAAGTGCAGTGAAAAGTGAATGTGGTGTGACATATAATTGTATTTATGCGTACAAATAAATGTCACTTGATCAATTCAATTGTGATTTCCATTTATCTCCTTCTCTATATCCATACAAAATATCTATCAAATAAATAAAATTTAAATTTCCTTCCATTGCAGCCATTCCATCAGTATTTTCTTATGACGTTGTCACGTTCAACTATGGTCAGTAAACCGACTTTACAGACAACCGATTTCCTAATACACAATAGTGTCAATTAGGAAATTTATCAGAAGTATCTCTCAAAATAATAATAAATAATGAAATGTCTTCTAATCACTGCATATTCTAAACATATGACATTTGTTTTAGCAATCAACGTTACCCACGATTATGCCAAGTATTAAGTGCATTTACAATGCGTTTATGGCGCTCGTGAATATTACGTGAAAGTCAAGCCGAAGAAGCGTTGCCACGTCATTTCGCTGACATGTATTAGAAGAATGGGGCCCGCGCTCACTCATTGGCTCTTTAGCTGTCAACATTTGTGACAATAATTTTGCAAAATCGTCACCCCGCGCGAGTGTAATGACATAGATGGTTGTCATTATGTATAATGTAATATATTTGTAATATTAATATTAACTTGGTCCCAAACATTCCTGCGTTGAGTCATCCCAATGTGACACAACACAATAATTATAATACTCTTGTAGTTCCCGGCAGATAAAATGAACACAGACTTTGGAGCTCCTGCATTTGAGGATCTGTTTTGTCGTGCACATGATTAATAATATTTGTAAAGGACATCATTCATTTTGTTTGGGGACTTGGGCTTAATTGTATTAACAGTTGCATATACATTTTAATATAGTTTGATGTTCGAAGATTACAATGTAATTGGAATATATCCTTTATTATGCATAGTTTAGGTGTGCAAAATGATCAAACTATAATTATGACAGTTCAAAGCTGAACTGTTAATATGGCGTGTCTTCGTGATTGACAGACGATAAAAATACATATCTTATTATCCAAATAATTCAATTGCAATCAAAATTGTTATTAGTTTTATTAATACAAGTATCGAAACTACCATTTATATATTGTTTTATCATTGGGCATTACAAAAACAGTACAAAAATAGCCCAAAATGAATGATTCCTTTTTTACACATGCCTAAACGAAACGTAAGTAGGCAACAAAACAAGTAACTGCGCAGCTTGAATGCCAGCACACTTTTTATCTGCCTGGATCTATTAATGTTCTTAGCACCACGAACTTTGAGAAAGTAATTTTATTTAAAATAATCTTACTATTGTATGAAACAAAATTGCATAGTAATATAACATTGCTGTGAGAGTTGGTAGTATCGTAGATATGTTTTAAGTGCGTCATATTATTTATTTTGCCTATAATGTTTTGAGCGCCTGCGTTGGAGCGCATACGTGTTAAGTTCGATGGCGGGACTTCCCCTCACGCGGTCGTGTTACCGGCACTGCAACAGAACATAAATTGTATATATTAACCACCAGGCCGGCATAGTGGACGCCACTGATTATATACATATAAGTGCATGCGTATGATGTACATGATGATGAGTAAAACTACCCATAACTGTATATAAAATGGTGGTTTCACAATAGGATTGTTTGCGGTGACCGCATACCACCTGGGGAGTGCGATCGTGTCCGCTATGCCTGCCTAAATAACAATTAAATGTATATTTACCCATATCGTTTTCTAATTATTTCAAATGCAATCTCTTGCTCACTCAATGGAAGTGAATCTGTAATACCAAATTTATTTTTTTATTATTCTACACGTCTATATTAAGCTACTAAAGCGCTTGTATCATAGAAACAGGACAACTATCACACAACTACAACAATTCACGATTTCGTAATAGTAAACGTAATAGAATAAGTATAAAGTAAAACTAAATTCGTAAATTGAAACTTTTACGGTACAACCGGCTGTTAGTATAGAAATGTATAATATAAAAAATCATATAATTGTGAGGGCTTAATGTTTGTGTGTGTTTTGTGCATATAATATAATACATACCATCTATTCTATAATTGTTTGATTTATTATAATCAATGTGCCATTTTTGCGTTGCCTCGTTGTCGTAGCATTTCGTTAATGACACTTCCATGTCGCCGATGTCCAGCGAACTGTCAGCGCGCACGGGAATGGAGCACAGGCAGAGCAAGGAAGAGACATGCTGCAATTGGTTGGAGGGCAACAGACGCCAGCGCTGAAATTAGGAGAAAAAACATATTCAGTTCGCAGAAAACCCACCAGGCGGCGCTGCAAATACAACCAATCACAACTTGGCTGTATGGCAGTTATTGTTATTATTTTGAATACTAAATCAGTTTCAATTTTATTATTATTTATATTGTTAGTAAAATGTATGGTTTGAATAAACTGTTCTATAATATTTTCTTAAATTTTGCGCGGACATTGATTATTGAATTAAACAAATTTTATGCGGTTACTTTCGCGTTTATTTTGGTTATTGAGTCTCTCCGTGACCACGATGGCTCAAAACGTCGTAATAATAAAATATTGTAAAATCAACAACCAAAATAAACCCGATAGTAAGCCGCATAATTTTTGTTTAATAAGTCAATACACAATTACATACGTTTAATGGACCTACCATTAAACGTATGTAATTGTGTATTGACTTATTAAAATAGATTATTAAGATAGACATAGATTACAAAGAAAGACGCGTGCGATGTATTTTGACCCGCGTTACCCAGCCTGTGACATAGACGGCGTTCACACGAGGCGAATTTAGTTGATCAACTGCGAAATCCATCTGAACAGACTTTCAATCAAGTTGAAGCAATAAATATCAGTTCAACTAAGTTAAAAACCTTTCAACTTTTATTGATTCAATTAACAGTTGACAGCGAATCGACGCTTTGAACTGTTAGTCAATCAGAGCGATTGAGTATTTATTGCATTCCTCTGTCACCATTTGTTGTTTGTTTGTAAAATAAAATGTAAATAAATGTATAAAATAAAATAAAATGTAAGTTCGCATCCACGAGAAAAATGCAAAAATGGACAGATAGTGTAAACGTGTCATTACACTATCTGTGTAATATTGAATCGATTATTATTGAACTGTGAGAACGCTACAGACAATATTCGCTTTCGATCTTTTGTTGAAGTAAATACGCCTCGTGAGAACGCCGTATTATATGTGAGCTAACGCCTGCCGGTTGCCATTGTGGTGGGCGTGCGGCTCCTCCGTGTTGCATGCGTTTGTGCCAATCATGTATTACTCATAATTTTGTATTTGTCGCTATGGCCTAGATGCCATTTATGATACATGATCTTTTCTTTGTTCTATGTGCTAAATACGAATATGGTAACGATGTAATTTGTAATCTTCATGTATATTTCTAAGGCACTCTTTCGCCAACCTTTGACTTGTGCAGTTCACCAAATATATCAATTATACCTTTACCTTTAATTCTATTATTTATAGCCTTCCACCAACTCTTCGTCGAACATAGCCGACAACTAGGCAAAGTGGTGACCCCGACGTGATGGCCGTAGCGGACTCAATCCCGCTACGGCCAGTGATGCTAACGTGATGCCGACGTGATAGAAACCGACGTGATCTCCGTGATAGCACATCTGAATCAGCTTTCCACCAGCGGAACTCACTGATTCCAGATTTCAAGAGGCGCATAGTCACAAGGATTAGATTTCGCACATACGAAGAGTCAAGATACTTTGAGGTATGAAATGGCCCAGGAACTTTCGCCTCAATCCAGCAACCCGCCGCTTGTCGACGCCCGAGCGCACCGTTGGCGACGTTCGAACATATCGCCGCCTGCCGTCGCCGACCGTAGCGCTGCATGCCGATGCTGACTTTCTCGCTGCACGCCTGCACTTTCTGCTAGCGGTTAACCAGGTATTTCGTTTTAACACCTTTCAACGGGCTGGCACCCACAGTCGTGCCGACCGCTGTGTCTCGTGCCCGCTTATAATTTCGCCGCCGCCGACACACACATCATTGAACATACAACCGTGGCGTCGAGCCCCGTTCATGCCGTACGTTTGACATGCCAGACGCCCAACTGTCGCGTTGAGCCGTATTCCTGCGTCCGTGCGGCCATCCGGACACACAACCGTGATGACGAACCGCAGTTTACTCATCGTGCTGACCTGCCGGACATCCACTCGTCGTGCCGCAGCCCTGCACTCCGTGCCAACGCATCATTAAAATTGTGTCATTTACGGAAGACTAACATACACTTTTTTATTAAATTTAATTTATTGAGACGCCAAGAGCTGACATTGCTTTTGATAAATGCCGACAGAGCATCTCAAAGCAACAACTCTCTCTCATCCAGTACCATGGTGTTTTTCTCTCACTTCTGCACTCAGCCATGTGCACGTTCGAGACACCTTTCAGGACTTAGCGGCAGTCCCACGGTACTAACACGTACCATGTTGTCCTTTCTTTCTTTCTCTCTCCTGTGAATCAGATCTTGGAAAGCTTAATAAATGTAATACACGCACGAACTCGTCACCTTGCAGCAGCTTAGATAAAGTCCCAAGGAACTATTACGTGTCACCTTGCAGCGACTTAACGAAAGTCCCAAGGCACTGTCACGTCACCTTGCAGCGACTTAACAAAAGTCCCAAAGCACTATTACGCGCCACCTTGTAGCGACTTAACGAAAGTCCCAAGGCATTTTCGCGTCACCTTGCAGCGACTCAACATACCCCAGACCTTACCTGCCACCGACATATCTTTTTGACGCCTTCAAAGCGCAACACGATCTATGTCACCCCGGCATAAGGACTACGATGAAGCAAAATTCTGCGACAAATTAGCTGCTTACCAGTTACACTGACGACAAAAGCCATCCTCAAATTTGCAGAGATCGCACTACCAGGACAGATGATACAAATGCGAAGAGTCGATGAACCTATCACATATCAATTACAAAGTGACAAAAATGGATGGATGACACAAATGCACAAAGTCGATGAACCTAAAACATATCTATTACTAAGTGACACAAAAGGACAGATGACACAAATTCATGAAGACGATGAACCTAAAACATTCTCAAATTCAAACACGCAGACGTAATGGGCAATAATAACAATAACAATCTTTACCGAACCTGACCCAATACATACAGTAGTTATATAAATTTATATATTATATTCTTGTATTTTAATGAAGAAAGAGGCAATAATTTGTTTTGTTATACTTATACAGTACTTAAACATTTTATTTACTCTAAGTATTTTTTTTTTCAGTGTAGTAAAAATTTTTTTTTGGAAGGGAAGTATTGTGCCTATCATGTATTACTCATAATTTTGTATTTGTCGCTATGGCCTAGATGCCATTTATGATACATGATCTTTTCTTTGTTCTATGTGCTAAATACGAATATGGTAACGATGTAATTTGTAATCTTCATGTATATTTCTAAGGCACTCTTTCGCCAACCTTTGACTTGTGCAGTTCACTCAAATATATCAATATATACTTTAACATATAATTTTATTATTTAGAACTCCACACCGTCGGCGACTATCGACAACTAGGCAAACGTTAGTGAGCGCCATCTGGTGGGCGAGTGTTATTCACCTGCTCTTTGACATTATCAGCGCACAGGTCCATCATTACACCATGTTGGCCATTGTGAAACCTACAAACAATAATAATATATTAATCAATCAATCAAATTGCCACGCCTTTTTCCCACAGGGATAGGCCAAGACAATGGAGCGCCATTTGCCACGATCCTGACAAAACTCCCTAGCTTCCTTCACATCCACAATTTTCTTCATACAGGCTCTGTGGTATATATTAATTATCACTAAATATTACTTTTAAATATTTCTTTGTTTTTTTTATTATTATACATTTCTATAGTAAGCTACCAATGTGCTTGTATCCATTGGGCTCACTAAGCTATGGCAGGTAGAACACGTGCTCCGGGCGCCATCCGAAGAGGGCGTAATTCGCAAATTATAAAACTTAAAAATATTGATAAACCAAGGAAAAATCAATTCGAGTATTTTCTTGGTTCTAAAGAACGGTGGAAGCTTAGTTACAGAATATCTTAAGCATGATTTAAGATGTTTTATTAAGTGTATATGTTAATTTTATA
This sequence comes from Tinea trinotella, assembly GCA_905220615.1. Classification (NCBI taxonomy): domain Eukaryota; kingdom Metazoa; phylum Arthropoda; class Insecta; order Lepidoptera; family Tineidae; genus Tinea; species Tinea trinotella. The sequence goes on from HG992333.1 coordinate 6,322,377, forward strand.
TTTAATAACTTACTAAAGGGGCGCAACTATCATATAAATAGGACAACCAAAGTAGAGTCTGTCTAAGCTTAGCATCAAGCGGGGAGTCACTGTCATATGTCGAGTCACAAAAAGAAGAAACAGAAACAGCATTGATGGACCGCACTCCAGCTTAATATCAGAGGGGTATGATGTAATATGTGGAACCCCAATATTAATTGATGATATAGTGAATAGCATCTGACCTGTGTGCCATGGCGCACCTCTCCTCGTCCCTGAGTTGTCCTTCGTGCGTGAATATGAAGAACTGCGACGCTGACACGACGCTGTGACACGGGTATACGCCCAACAGGCCGGTGTGTTGCCGTTGCATATTGTCCAGGCACACGTTGTTCAGCGGGTTGCGGAAACTGAAAATACAACGGTTACATTATATGTAGGCATGGCGTCGATAATAGCAATGAACACTCACCGCCCATAGCCGAGTGAATAAACAGGCACAACTTTCTCTGGATATATATTATGCAGGAACCATGTGAATGATTTGCAATGCAACTTCTCACAATAATAATAACAATCAACACTCACCGCCCATAGCCGAGTGAATAAACAGGCACAACTTTCTCTGGATATATATTATGCAGGAACCATGTGAATGATTTGCAATGCAACTTCTCACAATAATAATAATAATAGCAATCAACACTCACCGCCCATAGCCGAGTGAATAAACAGGCACAACTTTCTCTGGATATATATTATGCAGGAACCATGTGAATGATTTGCAATGCAACTTCTCACAATAATAATAATAACAATCAACACTCACCGCCCATAGCCGAGTGAATAAACAGGCACAACTTTCTCTGGATATATATTATGCAGGAACCATGTGAATGATTTGCAATGCAACTTCTCACAATAATAATAATAGCAATCAACACTCACCGCCCATAGCCGAGTGAATAAACAGGCACAACTTTCTCTGGATATATATTATGCAGGAACCATGTGAATGATTTGCAATGCAACTTCTCACAATAATAATAATAATAACAATCAACACTCACCGCCCATAGCCGAGTGAATAAACAGGCACAACTTTCTCTGGATATATATTATGCAGGAACCATGTGAATGATTTGCAATGCAACTTCTCACAATAATAATAACAATCAACACTCACCGCCCATAGCCGAGTGAATAAACAGGCACAACTTTCTCTGGATATATATTATGCAGGAACCATGTGAATGATTTGCAATGCAACTTCTCACAATAATAATAATAATAGCAATCAACACTCACCGCCCATAGCCGAGTGAATAAACAGGCACAACTTTCTCTGGATATATATTATGCAGGAACCATGTGAATGATTTGCAATGCAACTTCTCACAATAATAATAATAATAACAATCAACACTCACCGCCCATAGCCGAGTGAATAAACAGGCACAACTTTCTCTGGATATATATTATGCAGGAACCATGTGAATGATTTGCAATGCAACTTCTCACAATAATAATAATAATAATAGCAATCAACACTCACCGCCCATAGCCGAGTGAATAAACAGGCACAACTTTCTCTGGATATATATTATGCAGGAACCATGTGAATGATTTGCAATGCAACTTCTCACAATAATAATAATAATAACAATCAACACTCACCGCCCATAGCCGAGTGAATAAACAGGCACAACTTTCTCTGGATATATATTATGCAGGAACCATGTGAATGATTTGCAATGCAACTTCTCACAATAATAATAATAATAACAATCAACACTCACCGCCCATAGCCGAGTGAATAAACAGGCACAACTTTCTCTGGATATATATTATGCAGGAACCATGTGAATGATTTGCAATGCAACTTCTCACAATAATAATAATAACAATCAACACTCACCGCCCATAGCCGAGTGAATAAACAGGCACAACTTTCTCTGGATATATATTATGCAGGAACCATGTGAATGATTTGCAATGCAACTTCTCACAATAATAATAATAATAGCAATCAACACTCACCGCCCATAGCCGAGTGAATAAACAGGCACAACTTTCTCTGGATATATATTATGCAGGAACCATGTGAATGATTTGCAATGCAACTTCTCACAATAATAATAACAATCAACACTCACCGCCCATAGCCGAGTGAATAAACAGGCACAACTTTCTCTGGATATATATTATGCAGGAACCATGTGAATGATTTGCAATGCAACTTCTCACAATAATAATAATAACAATCAACACTCACCGCCCATAGCCGAGTGAATAAACAGGCACAACTTTCTCTGGATATATATTATGCAGGAACCATGTGAATGATTTGCAATGCAACTTCTCACAATAATAATAATAATAGCAATCAACACTCACCGCCCATAGCCGAGTGAATAAACAGGCACAACTTTCTCTGGATATATATTATCCAGGAACCATGTGAATGATTTGCAATGCAACTTCTCACAATAATAATAATAACAATCAACACTCACCGCCCATAGCCGAGTGAATAAACAGGCACAATTTTCTCTGGATATATATTATGCAGGAACCATGTGAATGATTTGCAATGCAACTTCTCACAATAATAATAATAATAGCAATCAACACTCACCGCCCATAGCCGAGTGAATAAACAGGCACAACTTTCTCTGGATATATATTATGCAGGAACCATGTGAATGATTTGCAATGCAACTTCTCACAATAATAATAATAACAATCAACACTCACCGCCCATAGCCGAGTGAATAAACAGGCACAACTTTCTCTGGATATATATTATGCAGGAACCATGTGAATGATTTGCAATGCAACTTCTCACAATAATAATAATAATAGCAATCAACACTCACCGCCCATAGCCGAGTGAATAAACAGGCACAACTTTCTCTGGATATATATTATCCAGGAACCATGTGAATGATTTGCAATGCAACTTCTCACAATAATAATAATAATAATAACAATCAACACTCACCGCCCATAGCCGAGTGAATAAACAGGCACAACTTTCTCTGGATATATATTATGCAGGAACCATGTGAATGATTTGCAATGCAACTTCTCACAATAATAATAATAACAATCAACACTCACCGCCCATAGCCGAGTGAATAAACAGGCACAACTTTCTCTGGATATATATTATGCAGGAACCATGTGAATGATTTGCAATGCAACTTCTCACAATAATAATAATAATAGCAATGAACACTCACCGCCCATAGCCGAGTGAATAAACAGGCACAACTTTCTCTGGATATATATTATCCAGGAACCATGTGAATGATTTGCAATGCAACTTCTCACAATAATAATAATAATAATAACAATCAACACTCACCGCCCATAGCCGAGTGAATAAACAGGCACAACTTTCTCTGGATATATATTATGCAGGAACCATGTGAATGATTTGCAATGCAACTTCTCACAATAATAATAATAGCAATCAACACTCACCGCCCATAGCCGAGTGAATAAACAGGCACAACTTTCTCTGGATATATATTATGCAGGAACCATGTGAATGATTTGCAATGCAACTTCTCACAATAATAATAATAATAACAATCAACACTCACCGCCCATAGCCGAGTGAATAAACAGGCACAACTTTCTCTGGATATATATTATGCAGGAACCATGTGAATGATTTGCAATGCAACTTCTCACAATAATAATAACAATCAACACTCACCGCCCATAGCCGAGTGAATAAACAGGCACAACTTTCTCTGGATATATATTATGCAGGAACCATGTGAATGATTTGCAATGCAACTTCTCACAATAATAATAATAATAGCAATCAACACTCACCGCCCATAGCCGAGTGAATAAACAGGCACAACTTTCTCTGGATATATATTATGCAGGAACCATGTGAATGATTTGCAATTCAACTTCTCACAATAATAATAACAGCAATCAACACTCACCGCCCATAGCCGAGTGAATAAACAGGCACAACTTTCTCGGGATATATATTATGCAGGAACCATGTGAATGATTTGCAATGCAACTTCTCACAATAATAATAATAATAACAATCAACACTCACCGCCCATAGCCGAGTGAATAAACAGGCACAACTTTCTCTGGATATATATTATGCAGGAACCATGTGAATGATTTGCAATGCAACTTCTCACAATAATAATAATAATAGCAATCAACACTCACCGCCCATAGCCGAGTGAATAAACAGGCACAACTTTCTCTGGATATATATTATCCAGGAACCATGTGAATGATTTGCAATGCAACTTCTCACAATAATAATAATAACAATCAACACTCACCGCCCATAGCCGAGTGAATAAACAGGCACAACTTTCTCTGGATATATATTATGCAGGAACCATGTGAATGATTTGCAATGCAACTTCTCACAATAATAATAATAATAGCAATCAACACTCACCGCCCATAGCCGAGTGAATAAACAGGCACAACTTTCTCTGGATATATATTATGCAGGAATCATGTGAATGATTTGCAATGCAACTTCTCACAATAATAATAATAACAGCAATCAACACTCACCGCCCATAGCCGAGTGAATAAACAGGCACAACTTTCTCTGGATATATATTATGCAGGAACCATGTGAATGATTTGCAATGCAACTTCTCACAATAATAATAATAATAGCAATCAACACTCACCGCCCATAGCCGAGTGAATAAACAGGCACAACTTTCTCTGGATATATATTATGCAGGAACCATGTGAATGATTTGCAATGCAACTTCTCACAATAATAATAATAATAGCAATGAACACTCACCGCCCATAGCCGAGTGAATAAACAGGCACAACTTTCTCTGGATATATATTATGCAGGAACCATGTGAATGATTTGCAATGCAACTTCTCACAATAATAATAATAATAGCAATCAACACTCACCGCCCATAGCCGAGTGAATAAACAGGCACAACTTTCTCTGGATATTTATTATGCAGGAACCATGTGAATGATTTGCAATGCAACTTCTCACAATAATAATAATAATAGCAATCAACACTCACCGCCCATAGCCGAGTGAATAAACAGGCACAACTTTCTCTGGATATATATTATGCAGGAACCATGTGAATGATTTGCAATGCAACTTCTCACAATAATAATAATAACAATCAACACTCACCGCCCATAGCCGAGTGAATAAACAGGCACAACTTTCTCTGGATATATATTATCCAGGAACCATGTGAATGATTTGCAATGCAACTTCTCACAATAATAATAATAATAGCAACCAACACTCACCGCCCATAGCCGAGTGAATAAACAGGCACAACTTTCTCTGGATATATATTATGCAGGAACCATGTGAATGATTTGCAATGCAACTTCTCACAATAATAATAATAATAGCAACCAACACTCACCGCCCATAGCCGAGTGAATAAACAGGCACAACTTTCTCTGGATATATATTATGCAGGAACCATGTGAATGATTTGCAATGCAACTTCTCACAATAATAATAATAACAATCAACACTCACCGCCCATAGCCGAGTGAATAAACAGGCACAACTTTCTCTGGATATATATTATGCAGGAACCATGTGAATGATTTGCAATGCAACTTCTCACAATAATAATAATAACAATCAACACTCACCGCCCATAGCCGAGTGAATAAACAGGCACAACTTTCTCTGGATATATATTATGCAGGAACCATGTGAATGATTTGCAATGCAACTTCTCACAATAATAATAATAATAGCAATCAACACTCACCGCCCATAGCCGAGTGAATAAACAGGCACAACTTTCTCTGGATATATATTATGCAGGAACCATGTGAATGATTTGCAATGCAACTTCTCACAATAATAATAATAATAGCAATCAACACTCACCGCCCATAGCCGAGTGAATAAACAGGCACAACTTTCTCTGGATATATATTATGCAGGAACCATGTGAATGATTTGCAATGCAACTTCTCACAATAATAATAATAGCAATCAACACTCACCGCCCATAGCCGAGTGAATAAACAGGCACAACTTTCTCTGGATATATATTATGCAGGAATCATGTGAATGATTTGCAATGCAACTTCTCACAATAATAATAATAACAGCAATGAACACTCACCGCCCATAGCCGAGTGAATAAACAGGCACAACTTTCTCTGGATATATATTATGCAGGAACCATGTGAATGATTTGCAATGCAACTTCTCACAATAATAATAATAACAATCAACACTCACCGCCCATAGCCGAGTGAATAAACAGGCACAACTTTCTCTGGATATATATTATGCAGGAATCATGTGAATGATTTGCAATGCAACTTCTCACAATAATAATAATAATAGCAATCAACACTCACCGCCCATAGCCGAGTGAATAAACAGGCACAACTTTCTCTGGATATATATTATGCAGGAATCATGTGAATGATTTGCAATGCAACTTCTCACAATAATAATAATAACAGCAATGAACACTCACCGCCCATAGCCGAGTGAATAAACAGGCACAACTTTCTCTGGATATATATTATGCAGGAACCATGTGAATGATTTGCAATGCAACTTCTCACAATAATAATAATAATAGCAATGAACACTCACCGCCCATAGCCGAGTGAATAAACAGGCACAACTTTCTCTGGATATATATTATGCAGGAATCATGTGAATGATTTGCAATGCAACTTCTCACAATAATAATAATAATAACAATCAACACTCACCGCCCATAGCCGAGTGAATAAACAGGCACAACTTTCTCTGGATATATATTATGCAGGAACCATGTGAATGATTTGCAATGCAACTTCTCACAATAATAATAATAATAGCAATCAACACTCACCGCCCATAGCCGAGTGAATAAACAGGCACAACTTTCTCTGGATATATATTATGCAGGAACCATGTGAATGATTTGCAATGCAACTTCTCAAAATAATAATAATAATAGCAATCAACACTCACCGCCCATAGCCGAGTGAATAAACAGGCACAACTTTCTCTGGATATATATTATGCAGGAACCATGTGAATGATTTGCAATGCAACTTCTCACAATAATAATAATAATAGCAATCAACACTCACCGCCCATAGCCGAGTGAATAAACAGGCACAACTTTCTCTGGATATATATTATGCAGGAACCATGTGAATGATTTGCAATGCAACTTCTCACAATAATAATAATAATAGCAATCAACACTCACCGCCCATAGCCGAGTGAATAAACAGGCACAACTTTCTCTGGATATATATTATGCAGGAACCATGTGAATGATTTGCAATGCAACTTCTCACAATAATAATAATAATAGCAATCAACACTCACCGCCCATAGCCGAGTGAATAAACAGGCACAACTTTCTCTGGATATATATTATGCAGGAACCATGTGAATGATTTGCAATGCAACTTCTCAAAATAATAATAATAATAGCAATCAACACTCACCGCCCATAGCCGAGTGAATAAACAGGCACAACTTTCTCTGGATATATATTATGCAGGAACCATGTGAATGATTTGCAATGCAACTTCTCACAATAATAATAATAATAGCAATCAACACTCACCGCCCATAGCCGAGTGAATAAACAGGCACAACTTTCTCTGGATATATATTATGCAGGAACCATGTGAATGATTTGCAATGCAACTTCTCACAATAATAATAATAATAGCAATCAACACTCACCGCCCATAGCCGAGTGAATAAACAGGCACAACTTTCTCTGGATATATATTATGCAGGAACCATGTGAATGATTTGCAATGCAACTTCTCACAATAATAATAATAATAGCAATCAACACTCACCGCCCATAGCCGAGTGAATAAACAGGCACAACTTTCTCTGGATATATATTATGCAGGAACCATGTGAATGATTTGCAATGCAACTTCTCACAATAATAATAATAATAGCAATCAACACTCACCGCCCATAGCCGAGTGAATAAACAGGCACAACTTTCTCTGGATATTTATTATGCAGGAACCATGTGAATGATTTGCAATGCAACTTCTCACAATAATAATAATAATAGCAATCAACACTCACCGCCCATAGCCGAGTGAATAAACAGGCACAACTTTCTCTGGATATATATTATGCAGGAACCATGTGAATGATTTGCAATGCAACTTCTCACAATAATAATAATAATAGCAATCAACACTCACCGCCCATAGCCGAGTGAATAAACAGGCACAACTTTCTCTGGATATATATTATGCAGGAACCATGTGAATGATTTGCAATGCAACTTCTCACAATAATAATAATAACAATCAACACTCACCGCCCATAGCCGAGTGAATAAACAGGCACAACTTTCTCTGGATATATATTATCCAGGAACCATGTGAATGATTTGCAATGCAACTTCTCACAATAATAATAATAATAGCAACCAACACTCACCGCCCATAGCCGAGTGAATAAACAGGCACAACTTTCTCTGGATATATATTATGCAGGAACCATGTGAATGATTTGCAATGCAACTTCTCACAATAATAATAATAATAGCAACCAACACTCACCGCCCATAGCCGAGTGAATAAACAGGCACAACTTTCTCTGGATATATATTATGCAGGAACCATGTGAATGATTTGCAATGCAACTTCTCACAATAATAATAATAACAATCAACACTCACCGCCCATAGCCGAGTGAATAAACAGGCACAACTTTCTCTGGATATATATTATGCAGGAACCATGTGAATGATTTGCAATGCAACTTCTCACAATAATAATAATAATAGCAATCAACACTCACCGCCCATAGCCGAGTGAATAAACAGGCACAACTTTCTCTGGATATATATTATGCAGGAACCATGTGAATGATTTGCAATGCAACTTCTCACAATAATAATAATAATAGCAATCAACACTCACCGCCCATAGCCGAGTGAATAAACAGGCACAACTTTCTCTGGATATATATTATGCAGGAACCATGTGAATGATTTGCAATGCAACTTCTCACAATAATAATAATAATAGCAATGAACACTCACCGCCCATAGCCGAGTGAATAAACAGGCACAACTTTCTCTGGATATATATTATGCAGGAACCATGTGAATGATTTGCAATGCAACTTCTCACAATAATAATAATAATAGCAATCAACACTCACCGCCCATAGCCGAGTGAATAAACAGGCACAACTTTCTCTGGATATATATTATGCAGGAACCATGTGAATGATTTGCAATGCAACTTCTCACAATAATAATAATAATAGCAATGAACACTCACCGCCCATAGCCGAGTGAATAAACAGGCACAACTTTCTCTGGATATATATTATGCAGGAATCATGTGAATGATTTGCAATGCAACTTCTCACAATAATAATAATAATAACAATCAACACTCACCGCCCATAGCCGAGTGAATAAACAGGCACAACTTTCTCTGGATATATATTATGCAGGAACCATGTGAATGATTTGCAATGCAACTTCTCACAATAATAATAATAATAGCAATCAACACTCACCGCCCATAGCCGAGTGAATAAACAGGCACAACTTTCTCTGGATATATATTATGCAGGAACCATGTGAATGATTTGCAATGCAACTTCTCAAAATAATAATAATAATAGCAATCAACACTCACCGCCCATAGCCGAGTGAATAAACAGGCACAACTTTCTCTGGATATATATTATGCAGGAACCATGTGAATGATTTGCAATGCAACTTCTCACAATAATAATAACAGCAATCAACACTCACCGCCCATAGCCGAGTGAATAAACAGGCACAACTTTCTCTGGATATATATTATGCAGGAACCATGTGAATGATTTGCAATGCAACTTCTCACAATAATAATAATAATAGCAATCAACACTCACCGCCCATAGCCGAGTGAATAAACAGGCACAACTTTCTCTGGATATATATTATGCAGGAACCATGTGAATGATTTGCAATGCAACTTCTCACAATAATAATAATAACAATCAACACTCACCGCCCATAGCCGAGTGAATAAACAGGCACAACTTTCTCTGGATATATATTATGCAGGAATCATGTGAATGATTTGCAATGCAACTTCTCACAATAATAATAACAGCAATCAACACTCACCGCCCATAGCCGAGTGAATAAACAGGCACAACTTTCTCTGGATATATATTATGCAGGAACCATGTGAATGATTTGCAATGCAACTTCTCACAATAATAATAATAATAATAGCAATCAACACTCACCGCCCATAGCCGAGTGAATAAACAGGCACAAATTTCTCTGGATATATATTATGCAGGAACCATGTGAATGATTTGCAATGCAACTTCTCACAATAATAATAATAACAATCAACACTCACCGCCCATAGCCGAGTGAATAAACAGGCACAACTTTCTCTGGATATATATTATGCAGGAATCATGTGAATGATTTGCAATGCAACTTCTCAAAATAATAATAATAATAGCAATCAACACTCACCGCCCATAGCCGAGTGAATAAACAGGCACAACTTTCTCTGGATATATATTATGCAGGAACCATGTGAATGATTTGCAATGCAACTTCTCACAATAATAATAATAATAGCAATCAACACTCACCGCCCATAGCCGAGTGAATAAACAGGCACAACTTTCTCTGGATATATATTATGCAGGAACCATGTGAATGATTTGCAATGCAACTTCTCACAATAATAATAATAATAGCAATCAACACTCACCGCCCATAGCCGAGTGAATAAACAGGCACAACTTTCTCTGGATATATATTATGCAGGAACCATGTGAATGATTTGCAATGCAACTTCTCACAATAATAATAATAGCAATGAACACTCACCGCCCATAGCCGAGTGAATAAACAGGCACAACTTTCTCTGGATATATATTATGCAGGAACCATGTGAATGATTTGCAATGCAACTTCTCACAATAATAATAATAATAGCAATCAACACTCACCGCCCATAGCCGAGTGAATAAACAGGCACAACTTTCTCTGGATATATATTATGCAGGAACCATGTGAATGATTTGCAATGCAACTTCTCACAATAATAATAATAATAGCAATCAACACTCACCGCCCATAGCCGAGTGAATAAACAGGCACAACTTTCTCTGGATATATATTATGCAGGAATCATGTGAATGATTTGCAATGCAACTTCTCACAATAATAATAATAATAGCAATCAACACTCACCGCCCATAGCCGAGTGAATAAACAGGCACAACTTTCTCTGGATATATATTATGCAGGAATCATGTGAATGATTTGCAATGCAACTTCTCACAATAATAATAATAATAGCAATCAACACTCACCGCCCATAGCCGAGTGAATAAACAGGCACAACTTTCTCTGGATATATATTATGCAGGAACCATGTGAATGATTTGCAATGCAACTTCTCACAATAATAATAATAATAGCAATGAACACTCACCGCCCATAGCCGAGTGAATAAACAGGCACAACTTTCTCTGGATATATATTATGCAGGAATCATGTGAATGATTTGCAATGCAACTTCTCACAATAATAATAATAATAGCAATCAACACTCACCGCCCATAGCCGAGTGAATAAACAGGCACAACTTTCTCTGGATATATATTATGCAGGAACCATGTGAATGATTTGCAATGCAACTTCTCAAAATAATAATAATAATAGCAATCAACACTCACCGCCCATAGCCGAGTGAATAAACAGGCACAACTTTCTCTGGATATATATTATGCAGGAACCATGTGAATGATTTGCAATGCAACTTCTCACAATAATAATAATAATAGCAATCAACACTCACCGCCCATAGCCGAGTGAATAAACAGGCACAACTTTCTCTGGATATATATTATGCAGGAACCATGTGAATGATTTGCAATGCAACATCTCACAATAATAATAATAATAGCAATCAACACTCACCGCCCATAGCCGAGTGAATAAACAGGCACAACTTTCTCTGGATATATATTATGCAGGAACCATGTGAATGATTTGCAATGCAACTTCTCACAATAATAATAATAATAGCAATCAACACTCACCGCCCATAGCCGAGTGAATAAACAGGCACAACTTTCTCTGGATATATATTATGCAGGAACCATGTGAATGATTTGCAATGCAACTTCTCACAATAATAATAATAACAATCAACACTCACCGCCCATAGCCGAGTGAATAAACAGGCACAACTTTCTCTGGATATATATTATGCAGGAATCATGTGAATGATTTGCAATGCAACTTCTCACAATAATAATAACAGCAATCAACACTCACCGCCCATAGCCGAGTGAATAAACAGGCACAACTTTCTCTGGATATATATTATGCAGGAACCATGTGAATGATTTGCAATGCAACTTCTCACAATAATAATAATAATAGCAATCAACACTCACCGCCCATAGCCGAGTGAATAAACAGGCACAACTTTCTCTGGATATATATTATGCAGGAACCATGTGAATGATTTGCAATGCAACTTCTCACAATAATAATAATAATAGCAATCAACACTCACCGCCCATAGCCGAGTGAATAAACAGGCACAACTTTCTCTGGATATATATTATGCAGGAACCATGTGAATGATTTGCAATGCAACTTCTCACAATAATAATAATAGCAATCAACACTCACCGCCCATAGCCGAGTGAATAAACAGGCACAACTTTCTCTGGATATATATTATGCAGGAACCATGTGAATGATTTGCAATGCAACTTCTCACAATAATAATAATAACAATCAACACTCACCGCCCATAGCCGAGTGAATAAACAGGCACAACTTTCTCTGGATATATATTATGCAGGAATCATGCGAATGATTTGCAATGCAACTTCTCACAATAATAATAACAGCAATCAACACTCACCGCCCATAGCCGAGTGAATAAACAGGCACAACTTTCTCTGGATATATATTATGCAGGAACCATGTGAATGATTTGCAATGCAACTTCTCACAATAATAATAATAACAATCAACACTCACCGCCCATAGCCGAGTGAATAAACAGGCACAACTTTCTCTGGATATATATTATGCAGGAACCATGTGAATGATTTGCAATGCAACTTCTCACAATAATAATAATAATAGCAATCAACACTCACCGCCCATAGCCGAGTGAATAAACAGGCACAACTTTCTCTGGATATATATTATCCAGGAACCATGTGAATGATTTGCAATGCAACTTCTCACAATAATAATAACAGCAATCAACACTCACCGCCCATAGCCGAGTGAATAAACAGGCACAACTTTCTCTGGATATATATTATGCAGGAACCATGTGAATGATTTGCAATGCAACTTCTCACAATAATAATAATAACAATCAACACTCACCGCCCATAGCCGAGTGAATAAACAGGCACAACTTTCTCTGGATATATATTATGCAGGAACCATGTGAATGATTTGCAATGCAACTTCTCACAATAATAATAATAACAATCAACACTCACCGCCCATAGCCGAGTGAATAAACAGGCACAACTTTCTCTGGATATATATTATGCAGGAACCATGTGAATGATTTGCAATGCAACTTCTCACAATAATAATAATAACAGCAATCAACACTCACCGCCCATAGCCGAGTGAATAAACAGGCACAACTTTCTCTGGATATATATTATGCAGGAACCATGTGAATGATTTGCAATGCAACTTCTCACAATAATAATAATAATAGCAATCAACACTCACCGCCCATAGCCGAGTGAATAAACAGGCACAACTTTCTCTGGATATATATTATGCAGGAACCATGTGAATGATTTGCAATGCAACATCTCACAATAATAATAACAGCAATGAACACTCACCGCCCATAGCCGAGTGAATAAACAGGCACAACTTTCTCTGGATATATATTATGCAGGAACCATGTGAATGATTTGCAATGCAACTTCTCACAATAATAATAATAATAGCAATCAACACTCACCGCCCATAGCCGAGTGAATAAACAGGCACAACTTTCTCTGGATATATATTATGCAGGAATCATGTGAATGATTTGCAATGCAACTTCTCACAATAATAATAATAACAGCAATGAACACTCACCGCCCATAGCCGAGTGAATAAACAGGCACAACTTTCTCTGGATATATATTATGCAGGAACCATGTGAATGATTTGCAATGCAACTTCTCACAATAATAATAATAATAGCAATCAACACTCACCGCCCATAGCCGAGTGAATAAACAGGCACAACTTTCTCTGGATATATATTATGCAGGAACCATGTGAATGATTTGCAATGCAACTTCTCACAATAATAATAATAACAGCAATGAACACTCACCGCCCATAGCCGAGTGAATAAACAGGCACAACTTTCTCTGGATATATATTATGCAGGAACCATGTGAATGATTTGCAATGCAACTTCTCACAATAATAATAATAATAGCAATCAACACTCACCGCCCATAGCCGAGTGAATAAACAGGCACAACTTTCTCTGGATATATATTATGCAGGAACCATGTGAATGATTTGCAATGCAACTTCTCACAATAATAATAATAATAGCAATCAACACTCACCGCCCATAGCCGAGTGAATAAACAGGCACAACTTTCTCTGGATATATATTATGCAGGAACCATGTGAATGATTTGCAATGCAACTTCTCACAATAATAATAATAGCAATCAACACTCACCGCCCATAGCCGAGTGAATAAACAGGCACAACTTTCTCTGGATATATATTATGCAGGAATCATGTGAATGATTTGCAATGCAACTTCTCACAATAATAATAATAACAGCAATGAACACTCACCGCCCATAGCCGAGTGAATAAACAGGCACAACTTTCTCTGGATATATATTATGCAGGAACCATGTGAATGATTTGCAATGCAACTTCTCACAATAATAATAATAACAATCAACACTCACCGCCCATAGCCGAGTGAATAAACAGGCACAACTTTCTCTGGATATATATTATGCAGGAATCATGTGAATGATTTGCAATGCAACTTCTCACAATAATAATAACAGCAATCAACACTCACCGCCCATAGCCGAGTGAATAAACAGGCACAACTTTCTCTGGATATATATTATGCAGGAACCATGTGAATGATTTGCAATGCAACTTCTCACAATAATAATAATAACAATCAACACTCACCGCCCATAGCCGAGTGAATAAACAGGCACAACTTTCTCTGGATATATATTATGCAGGAACCATGTGAATGATTTGCAATGCAACTTCTCACAATAATAATAATAACAATCAACACTCACCGCCCATAGCCGAGTGAATAAACAGGCACAACTTTCTCTGGATATATATTATCCAGGAACCATGTGAATGATTTGCAATGCAACTTCTCACAATAATAATAATAACAATCAACACTCACCGCCCATAGCCGAGTGAATAAACAGGCACAACTTTCTCTGGATATATATTATCCAGGAACCATGTGAATGATTTGCAATGCAACTTCTCACAATAATAATAATAATAGCAATCAACACTCACCGCCCATAGCCGAGTGAATAAACAGGCACAAATTTCTCTGGATATATATTATGCAGGAACCATGTGAATGATTTGCAATGCAACTTCTCACAATAATAATAATAACAATCAACACTCACCGCCCATAGCCGAGTGAATAAACAGGCACAACTTTCTCTGGATATATATTATGCAGGAACCATGTGAATGATTTGCAATGCAACTTCTCACAATAATAATAATAATAACAATCAACACTCACCGCCCATAGCCGAGTGAATAAACAGGCACAACTTTCTCTGGATATATATTATGCAGGAACCATGTGAATGATTTGCAATGCAACTTCTCACAATAATAATAATAACAATCAACACTCACCGCCCATAGCCGAGTGAATAAACAGGCACAACTTTCTCTGGATATATATTATGCAGGAATCATGTGAATGATTTGCAATGCAACTTCTCACAATAATAATAATAACAGCAATGAACACTCACCGCCCATAGCCGAGTGAATAAACAGGCACAACTTTCTCTGGATATATATTATGCAGGAACCATGTGAATGATTTGCAATGCAACTTCTCACAATAATAATAATAATAGCAATCAACACTCACCGCCCATAGCCGAGTGAATAAACAGGCACAACTTTCTCTGGATATATATTATGCAGGAACCATGTGAATGATTTGCAATGCAACTTCTCACAATAATAATAATAATAACAATCAACACTCACCGCCCATAGCCGAGTGAATAAACAGGCACAACTTTCTCTGGATATATATTATGCAGGAACCATGTGAATGATTTGCAATGCAACTTCTCAAAATAATAATAATAATAGCAATCAACACTCACCGCCCATAGCCGAGTGAATAAACAGGCACAACTTTCTCTGGATATATATTATGCAGGAACCATGTGAATGATTTGCAATGCAACTTCTCAAAATAATAATAATAATAGCAATCAACACTCACCGCCCATAGCCGAGTGAATAAACAGGCACAACTTTCTCTGGATATATATTATGCAGGAACCATGTGAATGATTTGCAATGCAACTTCTCACAATAATAATAATAATAGCAATCAACACTCACCGCCCATAGCCGAGTGAATAAACAGGCACAACTTTCTCTGGATATATATTATGCAGGAACCATGTGAATGATTTGCAATGCAACTTCTCACAATAATAATAATAATAGCAATCAACACTCACCGCCCATAGCCGAGTGAATAAACAGGCACAACTTTCTCTGGATATATATTATGCAGGAACCATGTGAATGATTTGCAATGCAACTTCTCACAATAATAATAATAATAGCAATCAACACTCACCGCCCATAGCCGAGTGAATAAACAGGCACAACTTTCTCTGGATATATATTATGCAGGAACCATGTGAATGATTTGCAATGCAACTTCTCACAATAATAATAATAACAGCAATGAACACTCACCGCCCATAGCCGAGTGAATAAACAGGCACAACTTTCTCTGGATATATATTATGCAGGAACCATGTGAATGATTTGCAATGCAACTTCTCACAATAATAATAATAATAGCAATCAACACTCACCGCCCATAGCCGAGTGAATAAACAGGCACAACTTTCTCTGGATATATATTATGCAGGAACCATGTGAATGATTTGCAATGCAACTTCTCACAATAATAATAATAATAGCAATCAACACTCACCGCCCATAGCAGAGTGAATAAACAGGCACAACTTTCTCTGGATATATATTATGCAGGAATCATGTGAATGATTTGCTATGCAACTTCTCACAATAATAATAATAACAGCAATGAACACTCACCGCCCATAGCCGAGTGAATAAACAGGCACAACTTTCTCTGGATATATATTATGCAGGAACCATGTGAATGATTTGCAATGCAACTTCTCACAATAATAATAATAATAGCAATCAACACTCACCGCCCATAGCCGAGTGAATAAACAGGCACAACTTTCTCTGGATATATATTATGCAGGAACCATGTGAATGATTTGCAATGCAACTTCTCACAATAATAATAATAATAGCAATCAACACTCACCGCCCATAGCCGAGTGAATAAACAGGCACAACTTTCTCTGGATATATATTATGCAGGAACCATGTGAATGATTTGCAATGCAACTTCTCACAATAATAATAATAACAATCAACACTCACCGCCCATAGCCGAATGAATAAACAGGCACAACTTTCTCTGGATATATATTATGCAGGAATCATGTGAATGATTTGCAATGCAACTTCTCACAATAATAATAACAGCAATCAACACTCACCGCCCATAGCCGAGTGAATAAACAGGCACAACTTTCTCTGGATATATATTATGCAGGAACCATGTGAATGATTTGCAATGCAACTTCTCACAATAATAATAATAATAGCAATCAACACTCACCGCCCATAGCCGAGTGAATAAACAGGCACAACTTTCTCTGGATATATATTATGCAGGAACCATGTGAATGATTTGCAATGCAACTTCTCACAATAATAATAATAACAATCAACACTCACCGCCCATAGCCGAGTGAATAAACAGGCACAACTTTCTCTGGATATATATTATGCAGGAATCATGTGAATGATTTGCAATGCAACTTCTCACAATAATAATAATAACAATCAACACTCACCGCCCATAGCCGAGTGAATAAACAGGCACAACTTTCTCTGGATATATATTATGCAGGAATCATGTGAATGATTTGCTATGCAACTTCTCACAATAATAATAATAACAGCAATGAACACTCACCGCCCATAGCCGAGTGAATAAACAGGCACAACTTTCTCTGGATATATATTATGCAGGAACCATGTGAATGATTTGCAATGCAACTTCTCACAATAATAATAATAATAGCAATCAACACTCACCGCCCATAGCCGAGTGAATAAACAGGCACAACTTTCTCTGGATATATATTATGCAGGAACCATGTGAATGATTTGCAATGCAACTTCTCACAATAATAATAATAACAATCAACACTCACCGCCCATAGCCGAGTGAATAAACAGGCACAACTTTCTCTGGATATATATTATGCAGGAATCATGTGAATGATTTGCAATGCAACTTCTCACAATAATAATAACAGCAATCAACACTCACCGCCCATAGCCGAGTGAATAAACAGGCACAACTTTCTCTGGATATATATTATGCAGGAACCATGTGAATGATTTGCAATGCAACTTCTCACAATAATAATAATAATAGCAATCAACACTCACCGCCCATAGCCGAGTGAATAAACAGGCACAAATTTCTCTGGATATATATTATGCAGGAACCATGTGAATGATTTGCAATGCAACTTCTCACAATAATAATAATAACAATCAACACTCACCGCCCATAGCCGAGTGAATAAACAGGCACAACTTTCTCTGGATATATATTATGCAGGAATCATGTGAATGATTTGCAATGCAATTTCTCACAATAATAATAATAACAGCAATGAACACTCACCGCCCATAGCCGAGTGAATAAACAGGCACAACTTTCTCTGGATATATATTATGCAGGAACCATGTGAATGATTTGCAATGCAACTTCTCACAATAATAATAATAATAACAATCAACACTCACCGCCCATAGCCGAGTGAATAAACAGGCACAACTTTCTCTGGATATATATTATGCAGGAACCATGTGAATGATTTGCAATGCAACTTCTCACAATAATAATAATAATAACAATCAACACTCACCGCCCATAGCCGAGTGAATAAACAGGCACAACTTTCTCTGGATATATATTATGCAGGAACCATGTGAATGATTTGCAATGCAACTTCTCACAATAATAATAATAATAGCAATCAACACTCACCGCCCATAGCCGAGTGAATAAACAGGCACAACTTTCTCTGGATATATATTATGCAGGAATCATGTGAATGATTTGCAATGCAACTTCTCACAATAATAATAATAACAGCAATGAACACTCACCGCCCATAGCCGAGTGAATAAACAGGCACAACTTTCTCTGGATATATATTATGCAGGAACCATGTGAATGATTTGCAATGCAACTTCTCACAATAATAATAATAATAGCAATCAACACTCACCGCCCATAGCCGAGTGAATAAACAGGCACAACTTTCTCTGGATATATATTATGCAGGAACCATGTGAATGATTTGCAATGCAACTTCTCACAATAATAATAATAATAACAATCAACACTCACCGCCCATAGCCGAGTGAATAAACAGGCACAACTTTCTCTGGATATATATTATGCAGGAACCATGTGAATGATTTGCAATGCAACTTCTCACAATAATAATAATAATAACAATCAACACTCACCGCCCATAGCCGAGTGAATAAACAGGCACAACTTTCTCTGGATATATATTATGCAGGAACCATGTGAATGATTTGCAATGCAACTTCTCACAATAATAATAATAATAACAATCAACACTCACCGCCCATAGCCGAGTGAATAAACAGGCACAACTTTCTCTGGATATATATTATGCAGGAACCATGTGAATGATTTGCAATGCAACTTCTCACAATAATAATAATAGCAATCAACACTCACCGCCCATAGCCGAGTGAATAAACAGGCACAACTTTCTCTGGATATATATTATGCAGGAACCATGTGAATGATTTGCAATGCAACTTCTCACAATAATAATAATAACAGCAATGAACACTCACCGCCCATAGCCGAGTGAATAAACAGGCACAACTTTCTCTGGATATATATTATGCAGGAACCATGTGAATGATTTGCAATGCAACTTCTCACAATAATAATAATAATAACAATCAACACTCACCGCCCATAGCCGAGTGAATAAACAGGCACAACTTTCTCTGGATATATATTATGCAGGAACCATGTGAATGATTTGCAATGCAACTTCTCACAATAATAATAATAATAGCAATCAACACTCACCGCCCATAGCCGAGTGAATAAACAGGCACAACTTTCTCTGGATATATATTATGCAGGAACCATGTGAATGATTTGCAATGCAACTTCTCGCGTAATATGCGCCGGTGGGTCACGTCGCCAATTCTAGATGATTCCTGGACAATTGGGTTCATGTTAAGATGTTCATTACATTTATATAAAACTAGCACACCCGTGCCCACTTCGTTGGGCGGTTAACATTTTTACTTGTGATGAAATTATGACTGTGGTTTGGTGAGTACTGAGTACTATGATTCATCTCGCGTAATTGGTATTTTAAATTATCTCTATGCAACCATAAACATAATATAAAAAAATCAAAATAAAAATTTTAAAGGAACCCCCGAAACGCCTGGAACCACTTTGGTCATATCATCAGCTTTATAGTAATAAACAACATTAGTCATGGCTCAATAGTTATATCCCTTTAATATCCCTTGGATTCTTATGGTGCATCATCAGATAACTACTCCAGGTCTTCAATTTAATAATGGCCCAGCTAATGGCTCATAGAGAGTAACAATTTTAGTTCAAGCACTATGATATTATCTGTTATTGATTTGCTGATCCGAGAGGATTCATGATCAGATACTCCCGATCTTCAATTTGATAACGGCCCAGCTAAAGGCTTAGTTAAAGCACTACAGTTCTATCTCTTTTTTTGCTGATCAATTGATATCAATTTGCTGATCTGAGAGGATTCATAATGGTGCATCATCAGATTGCCCGGTCTTCAATTTGATGACGGTCCAGCTAAATGCTCTTAGTGAGTAACAATTTTAGTTAAAGCACTATAGTTCTATCTCTTGTTGATTTGCTGATCTGAGAGGATTCATAATGGTGCATCATCAGATACTCTCGGTCTTTAATTTGATAACGGTCCAGCTAATGGCTCATAGTGAGTAACAATTTTAGTTAAAGCACTATAGGTCCATTTCTTGTTGATTTGCTGATCTGAGAGGATCCATGATCAGATTTTTTAGATCCGGAATGTTTTATTTTATCGCACTAACTTTTCTACACTTAGTTTCCTACCTTCAAGACAAATCTAATAAGTCCAAACTTAGTATACCAAAAAAAAGTTTGAACACATCCAGGATTTCGTCTCCTACCTTCGAGTTCCATCATCAGAGTAGCTCAGTGGTACCAGATAAAACACACATGTATTTGTATATGTTTTTATTTCAAATGTTAAGTCACAGATTTGTTTAAAAGTAAAGTAAATACCTATAAGGCTGGGAATTCAAGTCCGATTTTCCTCTCCGATAGTCCGATCCGATTGTCTGATCAGACAATCGAAAAGCACTCGTACCATACATTTGTTTGAATACTTAATACACGTCAGATCCGATAGTCGGATCGGATGTCAGAATCGGAAACAACGCCAAGGCGCTTACGATTTTATGGCCGATCCGATTGTCTGAAGGTGCAGTTTTCATACAGAATACAGAAACAAAATAGACGTCCGATTCCTACTTCCGATTTGTAAATAATTTGCTCAGCAATATCGGACGTGTATTCCCAGCCTTATGCGTGTTTAGAACGACAACCCTTGTACGTCGCTATGCGACGAAGATTGTTATTTTATGTCAAATAAATATGCCATTGTTAAAACACGTAAAAAATGTTATAATTTTTCCCCTAAAATATTCAATCAAGGTAATCGATCTAAACTGCAAACCAACCTCGCCATTTGAATATTTTAAGGGAAAAATTATAACATTTTTTACGTGTTTTAACAATGGCATATTTATTTGACATAAAATAACAATCTTCGTCGCATAGCGACGTACAAGGGTTGTCGTTCTAAACAGCGCGTCTAAGATCGCTACCGCAGCTAACAAATCGAGCTGATGACCTTGAAACCCCTGATCAGATCTTCATCAATTGTAGCTAAGAACCATCTCGATCACGTCAGCTTTCAAATGAAACAAACCGCATCGTAATCGGTCCATTCGTTTAGGAGCTACGATGCCACAGACAGACACACAGATACACAGAGCCACAGATACACAGATACACAGATACACAGATACACAGACAAGTCAAACTTATAACACCCCTCTTTTTTGGTCGGGGGTTAAAAACGAATTTATTTAAGCAAAATTTGATAAAGCATTTAACTAGATTGACCTAACGATTTCAATTATTTAACTAATATAATATTTTTTGTGACTTAAAAGTTAGACATATGCCGTCTCTGAGGCTTTTTGTAGGCATTATTCTCTACGACTCAATCATAGTAGTCGCCTCCGTTCATGGACCGCGCTCCAGCTTATCATCAGGCGAAGTGCTGGCATTTGTTGAGTAAAATAAAAAGACTTAATATTATTTATGTTAGTGATGGATAAATGTGACCAAGTATACAAACTGTAAAGGGAATAAAATGTGTCTGATGCTAAGCTGGAGTGCCATTTATGAATGGATGCGACTGCCATTACAATCACATCCACTGCGCCGGCCTAGTTGAAACCGGCAACTTACAAGCTGATCACTTCACGGTCTGTACACTTTCAACTGATGGTATTTTAATTATTGTGACCTCGACCCGCCTGATGGTAAGCAAGAAGGGGTCCAAGAGAAACGACGACTGAAATCCTAGGTAATACCAAAGGGTATCACCTAGGATCGGCAGACTGGGTAATACCACTGCCTACCACTCCGCCTCTTATTTATATAAGCATATATATGCAATAAACAATAGAATTATTAAATTAATATATTTGTATTGCAATAGTAAATGGTGATGTGGGTCTTCTTAGGCCGGCATAGTGACAGTGACTGAGGCAACCATAAAATGAAATGGTTTTTGCGTCGTTGGCGCTCTCCTTACTTGCTTACCAGTAGGCAAGAAGAGATTCAGATGTCGAAACACAATAAAATAAATAGCAGGTCAATATCCTGACTGCAGTAGACCTCCATCAGAGCGCCGACGAATGGCGTGTGACCCCAGTCGTTGTCACTATGCCGGCCGCAGCTTTAGGTTCACAAATCGCGTATATATTAATGTATACGTACTCTTAAATCTGGCCTTGACAAATAAAACAATTCCTTGTATTCGTCCATCCATACTTCGGCCATGCGCGCGGTGTTTATACCTGCAATTGTGGTAAGCGTGGTAATGGCAATTATATGTTATAGCATGCAAACACGTTTGGCTTGGTCAAAGTACTAAAGGGTGGGCCGAGAATTTGTTTATAGGACATCATTCATTTTGTATGGGGAACTTGAGCTTAATTGTATTAACAGTTGCATATACATTTTTAAATATATATTCTTGATGATCAAACTATAATTATAACAGTTCAAAGCAATACTGTTAATATGGCGTGTCTTTGTGATTGGGAAAATATACAAAAGCCATGTCTTATTTTCAAATAACTGAATTGCACAGCAATTTAATGCAAAATTAGTTTTATCAATACAGGTATCTAAATTACCATTTATATATTTTTTCATCATTTGACATTACAAAAGTAGTACATAGAAGCCCAAAATGAAAGATGGCCTTTATTTATAAGGTTTTTATTTTACATTAGTGCCCATAACCATAAAGCTCGAATGAAGAGAATTGTGAATGTGAAGGAAGCGAGGGAGTTGTGTCAGGATCGTGGCAAGTGGCGCTCCATTGTCTCTGCCTATCCCTGTGGGAGGAAGGCGTGACAATTTGATTGATTGATTATGACCAAACGCTTGCCCTAACGTGTATTTGTAATACATACCGTGCGTGTCCGAGGATGGTGGCATACCATATGGATGGAATGATCTGAACACGTGGCCAACACGTGAACATGGAATTGACTCCAATGTACCACCACCTGCCATTATTATTCATATTATTCAAGTCATCAAAGTGTGGTAGGCAGTGGTGCCCAGTCTGCTCATCCGGGGTACTACAACCACTTGCAAGTATACAGACCGTGAAGTAAATTAAACACGTTTCGGGATCGGCTGGTAATTAAAGTTGCCGGTGTCAACTAGACCGGCATAGTAAGATGTGACTACTACTTACAGTTGTTGAATTGTAGTAGCAGTGACATCCATTCATGGACCACACTCTAGCCTAACACCAGGCGGTGTGCTTTCATATGTTTTTTTTATTGTGACACGACATCTGACCTCGACTCGCCTGATGATAAGCAAGAGGAGGTCCAAGAGTGACGACGACTGGAATAACCCAGGCAGTTCCTCGCTGCCCCAGCCGCCGCCACTATGTCTAATGTTTATACTCTAGACTAATACACATTTATAATTTTTAGTAACTAAATTTAAAACGCAAGTAAAATGTTTTCTTCTATAGTTATCGACATTTTGCATGTTATCTGTTCATAATAGACGTCACAACTGCATTCCCAGCGCGATCATATAGCTCGTTCTCTGATAGTAGTCCCGGCAGATAAAAAGATCGCTGGCATTGAAGTATGTGTATAAAATTTAAAATATTCTTAATTGTGTGCACGAGTGTATAGATAGGCGGACTTGCTTCCA
Source organism: Tinea trinotella (assembly GCA_905220615.1). Taxonomy (NCBI): domain Eukaryota; kingdom Metazoa; phylum Arthropoda; class Insecta; order Lepidoptera; family Tineidae; genus Tinea; species Tinea trinotella. Next base: position 6,347,430 of record HG992333.1, read on the forward strand.
CCGCAGTTGTCCAGAGCACTTCTAATCCTGCGCAGCTCAAAAGTCAACACTCTTTTATCTGCCGGGGCTATACTTACATTGCCATATTCTGAAGCTGAGCTCCAAGTTCTCCCCACCCCAGCCGGCCATCAGTTCATCATAACCACCCAAATGCCAGAAGTAAGCGCGACTTATTGCAAACAGACCACCCGCCATGGTTGGGGACCTGCGATGATGAATTTTTTAAATTTACATTTCTATACTAAGCTACTAAAGTGCTTGTATCATAGAAACAGGACAGCCAAAGTACATATATCAAAGATACATTGGTATTGTACATTTTTTCTTACTTGGCAAAAGTAGTAAACAAACTTTTAGCATAATAACAGATTACCGATAAAAACAATTACTACTGACGCGAATCAATACGAATATATGCATTGTATCAAAGAATTTGCAAAGAATACAATCTGTGCTAAAATAAGAACTAATTCATTGTTATTTGTCTCATTATTGTTTACTATGTTTATATCACGTGTGACTGGAAGAGACATTTATTTTCTTTCTCTCAAAGGTTGGCACTACTTTTTGCAAATACAACCACTTGTAATTTTGGTTGACTTTTAATACTGCTTAATTAAAAGTCACGTGGTAGTAATGGTAGTGCTCTCCGGTTTGTGTAACCATTGCACTGCCACTACACCACGGTCGCCTCATATGTATCCATTTTATATTATATATGGACGTTGTATGTATTGAAAGTAATGTAATACCACGTTGGGCTTATTTCTGAGCCGCGCCTCGCCTTCTCCTTTTCAGGCACAGGGATCCATATGAAATTGCCAGTGAACGTGAAACCGCCAATCTGCAACATCATCATATATGCCATATTATTAACAATCCCAACCTTATCACGCACTTTTTCATACATAATCAATCAAATTGTCACGCCTCTTTCCCACAGGGATAGGCCGAGACAATGGAGCGCCACTTGCCACGATCCTGACACAACTCCCTCGCTTCCCTCACATTCACATTTCTCTTCATACAAGCTTTTACTCATTTTGTAGTACAAAGTTTTGTTTTTCTCGTAGGCGAATAAAAACGGTTTTAGACATCTTTACCAATTTTGGCCTTGGTTGACATTCGGTTCGATTCGAAACCAATACCATTGATGAGAATTATAAAATCTAGAGAAAATGGACTGCACGCCGGCGAGGTGCTGTCATGTGTGGAGACATAGTAAAAAAATGCTAATAATCCAGAAAAGTAGAGCTTACAATACTTACTATCAAGTTAAAACTGTGGGATAGGCAGAGACAATGGAGCGTCACTTTTCAAGATCCTGACACAACTCTTTCGCTTCCCTCACATTCACTCATTTCATACAATTTTATTCAGATCGAGGAACAATCTTTGTTTATTCCTGTCTGTTTTATAAATATATTTGAAAAATTTTAAATTATTTATTTACATTTCTATGCTATGCTACTTAATTGCTTGTATCATAGAAACAGGACAACCAAAGTACATATATCAATGATACATTGGTACCGGTTTTGAACCTGTGCTCTCGGTTTGCGTAACCATTGCACTAACTACCACTACACCACGGTCGCCTTAATTCATTATTAACACAACCACCCAATGTTAAACTACTTACTTAGCTATTGTTAACTATAATATTAATAAATTAATGTTATATATAATCCAAAACACGTGCATAGATAATTAGTGGTTTTAGTGAAGATGTGAGTGAAATAAGTAAACAAAATACATATGGGGTAATCCCCTAATATAGCCGGGTTACACATGACCTCAATTCACTTATAACACGACAGCGAAATGACGAAATTGCATTTGACATGTTCGTAACCAATCAGCGAATAACACACCAATGGGTAAATGGGCCGTTGACCATTGATTGGTCACTTGCGACCGCGACGCAATTTCACTGCATTTTCGTCGCCATGGTGTATTAAGGAGATTTGTAAGCCTGTTAGTAGACGTGGTTAGTGATGAGCAAAGCAACACTAAGACTCGAACAGTCTTGGTCAAATACGTCTGGTCTTGATCCTGTTAATTTTACCTGATGCTTATTATTATTTACTTTTTAAAATTTTTATAATTTCTAATGAATAATAATATCCAATCAATTTTTAACTAGAAATATTAGTTTTCTCTATACTTTAACCATGTGTTGTCCAGATATTAGGACAAAAGAAAACTTACTCCATAAATATTTTTGTAGATCCTTTATTTTTGTTTTCAAACTGTAGTGAAGTTTTTTATTTATGTTTATTACGTAATAATGTAACATAATATTTTGTTTTAGGAAAAGCATGTGTACAATATTTTAGGTCATGTATGCTGTGGACGTAAAAATTTTCAGTTCAGTCTTGCGTATTTGGTCTTGGTCTTGCATATTCAGTTTTGGTCTTGGGGAAAAGCAAGACCACCACCAATTTCGCTCATCACTAGACGTGGTATACACGTATAATATGACGCAAACATGCAACAAGTGTTAAATAGAGCACCGCAGCCATTTGTTAATTATACAACAACATTGCAACACTGCATTCAATAATAATAACATTTTATATAAACTGCTAATGTGCTTGTATCAAAGAAACATGACGACCAACTTACAAGTATACAGACTGTCAAGTGATTTAGCCGCGTTTTGGGATCAAGTTTGTAAGTTGACGGTAAAAATATATGCATTATATATATAAGTATTATATTATAATGCAGTATGCAATATCATTGTGTGTTAATTATGCATATGTTCTGCGATGGTTACCCGCCTGCATGTCCGCGTGGTCAATTGCCAGGTCGTTGTCCCTAAGCACATCGATGACCGGTTGGGCGACCGCGTCCGGTTTGTGCGCGATGCGTTGCAGCAACGGGCGCAACCAATCACTGCCCGGCTCGCAGTGCGCGTCCAGGAACACGCACACCGCACCCGTGCTCGCGCGCACGCCACGAGAACGCGCAGACATCAAACCCCATCTGGCGAATCACTCAATCACTTAACAACCAGCACGTCGACAACTTGGCTGCGTTTTACAAACTAACACCACCACCCGTTTTGTGTTGAATTGTGTGAAGATCCAAAGGACATCATTCATTTTGTATGAGGACTTGGGCTTAATTGCATTAACAGTCGCATTATACGAATACATTTTAATAAATAAATAAATAAATTAAAAAAAAAATATAGTTTGATGTATGAAGATTACAATGTAATTGGAATATGTGCTTAATTATGCATAGTTTAGGTGTGCGAAATGATAAAACTATAATTATGGCAGTTCAAAGCAGAACTGTTAATATGGCGTGTCTTTGACAGACGATACAAAACCCATATCTTATTTTCTAAATAACTCATTTAAATTAAAAAGCAAAATTGTTATTAGTTTTATCAATACAAGTATCGAAACTACCATTTATGTATTGGACATTACAAAAGTAGTACATAAAAGCCCAAAATGAATGATGGTTCTTTACTTTACAACAATTAATTTGTATTGTTTTCTAAATTAAGTAATATTTGTAAGAGTGGTTCAAGACCACTCCACCAGTCGTCGCGTTCGGGGACTAAAGTTGCGTTGGGGGTTTCATTTCGGTGAAAGTATATAACTCGTCGACCAGGGAGACCCGGGAGATTGTTTAACCGCTGGCCGCCTGCCGTACTGTACAGGGACCCGAACCAATCGATTACCACACAGGTAGGTCTGGACGAGACGACAGTGCCGCACGCCTCGAGGCGGAATTATGTCATTTTGCTTACTGCTTTGGTGGCAGCGTTGCTTTAATCAGTGCACGTGTGCTTCAGCCGTTGCTGAACTGCACTGGGGATGGAATACTAGGGTTCAACGGTGAATGCGCGGCTGCAGTTTCAGCACAACATCACCAATCACTACTCTTCAAGATCGGAAGAGGTCATGGACCACCGCGTGGACGAGTTAAAAGCAGCCTACAATCAGAAGTCTTCAAGAAAGGGAAGTTACAGCGCGTTCTCAGAATTGGCGAGAGTCTTCTAGCGCACCCAGCGGGTAGTCGTAGTTTTGAAGTTTCGCAAAAACTGTGGAACATTTGCTCGCTGTACTGTGTAAGACCATGGAGCGGATAATTAACGTCCGCCTCATGGCCTACCTGGAGAGTCAACAGCTGCAACGACTGGCTACCATGCACGTTTGGGGTGAAGCATTGGATAGTAATAAAGAGGCCTTTGCCGTCGGCCTGAACATCTCGAGAGCGAGCACTGGGGGGTTCCTCCTAAGCTCCAGGCATATGGTTTACCTAATCGTATGCGAGGCTGAATAGCTGACTCACTACAAGGACGTTCCATACGAACTACGCGCAGGATGTCGGTATAAGTCGGTGTCCCACAGGGCTCTGTAATGTCTACGGACGATACACTGCCGACCATGGAGCCGATGTACAGGAAAGAGGCTGTCGCAGCGGAGTTGGACGGGGTTCCTGATCGTATTACCCACGAGAACCTGGTGCACAACGAAGACAAAACTCAGACAATGCTCACGATGAAAACATCCCCGTTTACTCCTTTAAAACTTTCTGTAACACTTCTCTTGGTTTATACTTGAGATGTCCTTTTCAAAAACCTAAAGAAAAAACGACAAACCGAGAGAAGTGTTACAAAGAGTAGCGTTGAACCAGAGCAGATTCTCATCGCCCCAGTGGGTAATGCGATTATTAATAAATTCCAGCGCTGCGGGCAGTGTACAGACTGTGCAGTAGAGACAACGCAGAGCCCTGAGGGACGCCGTATTAATATTATTATAAATATTTAATAAAAATAATAAAATATTTTATACCCTATATATCAAACCCAATATTAATACAAATCTAATTACACCTTGTATGCTAAAATCTGTCGAACAGTTTAGTTATAGTAGCAAGCTTGCCAATGAAATAGTCATTTTGGCAGTTGCGTACTAATGTTGTTATTATTATAAATTTCTATACTAAGTTACTAAAGTGCTTAACAGGACAACCATAGTACATATATCAAAGATACATTGGTACCGGCGAGTGGTCTTAAACCCGTGCACTCGGCTTGCGTGATCATTGCACTGCCACTACACCACGGTCGCCTTAAAATGTGAAAGTACGCCGTTGATGAATTGCATCCCCTGCTAACAAACAGCCGGTTGCGTGTGAACAATCAAATTACACTAAATGGCACTAACTAAAGGGTTTGCACGTGCTACCACAATACCTGGGCACACTTTCTCTATGTCAACAATACAATCAAATCAAATTGTCACGTCTCTTTCCTAAAGGAATAGCCAGAGACAATGGAGCGCCACTTGCCATGTTCCTGACACCAATCCCTCCCTTTGCTCACATCCACAATTCTCTTCATACAAGCTCAATGGTTATGGGCACTAGGCAACTCAGCTTTCTTGTGGATGTCTCCGATTTGGTCAGATTTATAAATTCCTTTCGTCAATCTACTTTCACTTATCCTTTCCATGTGCCCAAACCATCGAAGCATTCCTTTGTCAATCCTTGTCACTACATCCTCTTTCAAATAACATCTATCCCGCAATGTGCTATTCCTTATTCTATCCGCTATCGTCACTCCACATACACTCCTTAATAACCGCATTTCTACAGCATTTCCAACATTCACTTCCATACATTAATGTAGGAACAAGCACCGCATTATTCGCATAGAAAAAGTGCCCCCCTTTCCTGTGGCAATAACGTATTACTCCCCCCCAATATGAAAGTAAATCCCGGCTCAGACAGGGTGCGTGGCGTCGCGTGTGATGTGTGGATGCCGCGTGACGTGGATGAATTGTTGAACACTCATTATAAGCGTAATAAACAAACCTTAAACAAATTGGCAATCATCCTCTCACCCCAATAGTCTACCTGCAATTTTGTTTATTGTGACACGACATCTGACATCGACCCGACTGAAAAAACCGAGTCGGTTCACGGCTGCCTCACTCGCAGTCACTATGCCGGCCAAAGGAACACAATTTGCGGATGTAAGGTTTTACCAATGGAACTTTTTGACGCGACGCGAAGTTTCTTTGTATCAAAAGATTCTTGGCATAACAGCAACAATCAATCAATCAAAGTGTCACGGCTTTTCCCACAGCAGCAGAGACACTAGAGCGCCACTTGCCACGATCTTGACACAACTCCCTCACTTCCTAGACATCCACAATTTTCTTTATATAAACTCTAAGGTACTAGGCAACCCAACTTTCTTAAGGGTGTTCTAATTTGGTTGGAAAACAACCTCCTGGGCCTGCCTTGTTTAACGCATCCATCCACATATTTCATAACAGATTTATAACAGCGGCAATAATGTTTTATCTTATGCAAAAGCAGTTGGACAGCAGCAGTTCATTTGAATTGCTGCTGTCCATTGTCTTCTTGGCAAATGTGACTTATGTGAAAGCCGCTTGCACACACGCCGTGTGCTCTGCGTGTGTCACGTCGCGCACACCACGCATCACGTCTGACTCGGCCCGAACACAACGAAACGCCCGCCATTTCTTACATATCAACAACAAAATCACCTGAATGGTTCTGGCTCCTGCGTTATGATATTGGAATGTTGTATTGTCCACGCTGTCAATGATGGGCGTTACAACGATTGTCTGCCGGAAGTGGATCCTTTGCAGCAGCGGCCTCAGCCAATCAACGTCTGGCTCGCAATGGGCGTCCAGAAATACTACAACGTCCCCGATTGCGTGCTTTGCGCCATTGGCTCTTGCCTGAGTGAGGCCGACCCTTGGGCAAACGCATTACAAATAAATTTATGACACAATAACCTCAATGCGCTTCGGAGAACTATTTTTTTTATTGTTACACGACATCTGACCTCGACCCGCCTGATAGTAAGCAAGAAGGGGTCTAAGAGTGGCAAAAACCGTGTCTTCACGGCTGCCCCAGTCGCCGTCACTATGCCGGCCAAAGGTGCCCTTAACGCATTGCTTGAAGGATCCAGGTTATAGGATGGAGAGAACACATGGGTTGGTAAATAAATTACACTTGTCGATTGTTCTACAAAGAAACGACGCACCGATCTTTTTAGTTCGACTGCCTATTCGGTCGACAGAATGCGGTTGCTTCCCCCGATCTGTGCGGGTATTACGGGTGTAAAAACAAGGTTAAAGAGCTCCTCAGAACATTCTCCGTGGTATAGGCGATAGAGGACGCACAGAGCCGCCATGTCTCTGCGTAGTTGCAGGGGCTCCAATTATTAAGTTTGTGTGTTTTATAGTAAAATTATTGATTGTATATATCCCCCCACTATATTTGAAGGTGTTATAGAGAGCTCGTTGTTGTGGGCATATTTGAATATCTCAAAACAACTTTAAACTAATCGTTTTGATAATACCACCATTCCAAAGCAAAGCGCAATCGCATTGGCTTAGCGATTGGTGCTGCTCCTTGCTTACGAAGCATTACTAAGCATTTATTTAATAAAGTGATCTAAAATACGTAACAAACTCAAATGTCATATTTTCATAGAAGCCATTATTATTGTACAATTGCGATTGGGACATTAAAAGGTTTGCGGCCGAGGTGCCGCTTCATTGCCATTACTGACGGCAGAATCGCGACAAGCTAAACAATATACAAGGTCTGTGAGATTACGTGAGCGCTGAGCGTCGAGTGTACCAACTGACTGATGGGGGACTTCTATTCTTGTCAATATTTACTTCATTCATCGCTCGAGAATGCCACATCAGCGCGCTTTAATAGATATAATGCGATTAAAATAAGAATAGGACGGAATCGGCGCCATTTTGTGACGTCTAACTCTCCAACCAACTTCACTTTAAATCAGTCAAGTGAAGTTAGTCAACAGCCCGTCCTATTCTTATTCTAATACCATAGTACGACCCGGTTACATCGTCTGTAGGCCTGGCGTGGATGACGTCATGTCGGCCTTTTGCTATGGTATGAAATACACAAAAATAGGTAATTAATAGATAACCACAGAAAATTTTACAAAATATGCCAATGTTAGACTATACAAAAAGTGACAACAAATAAACATCGCCAGCATAAATAATTGTCTCTATGCCTGACATTAGATCTTCGTCGTCGCTAACGCTACTAACCGTACTAACGCAACAGAGCGAGCGCGGTGGTGGCAGGGGAATGGGGTCTACAGATAATGTGACAGAGTTGTATAATAGGTATCGACCGTTTGTTGTGCGCGAATTTCAAATAGATTTGAACGAAGTTTAGTGTGTCTTGATGAATTGTGACTAAACATAAAACAATGAAAAGCAATTTGATAATAAATACTGCACCAAGCTCACCTCTGCGGCAACCGCACAACTCTGACAATGTCGGTGGGCAAGCGTGATTTAATATAATAGTCCAGTTTGCCCTTCAACTCAACCAGAGTGGAGTTGTCATCCACGAGAATTATCTCCTTCAGGAACACGTACGTCGAGTTCGGGTCTTGGCCGGGGTAACCTGAAGACAAGCAATTATAATCAACAACAAAACAATGACTGCAAACACCTTCATTTTAAACTTATTATATCTAAGAGGGAGGCCTATGTTCAGCAGTGGATGTCATCTGGCTGATGATGATGTTAGGCTGAAGTGCAACCCATGAACAGCCACAAGCACCCACAAATCAAATCAATCAACTTTCCTGCTGATCCCTTATCAATTTCTTAACCACAACAAGTTGGTAAAGTACCACATTAATGGCACATACTTTGTAACACCACTCAAATGATATAGTCCAGTTAATTATATTAAGACTAGTAAATTAATAAATAATTAGAATAACCGGCATAGTGGATGTGTCTGTCACACTGCCAACTAATGTGCCTGATCTTACAGTTAATAAATTCAAAAAATTCATTAAACATAAATTGTGCCAAAAGGCTTAATATAGCATTAGAGATTTCTTTGACGACAAGGCTGCTTGGCAGTGAATGAATTGCTAGTTCCCAAGATAAAAAAGATGTAATAGAATATAAGACTAAGTTGAAAAAAGCCGAACTGGAGTTTCTTGAGTGTTCTTCTCAGTCTGTAGCCTTTCCGAACACTTGGTAGAGTCCCCTCACTCTTTCTGAATGAATAAAAGACTTTGAATTTTGAATTTCATCCATTCATGGACTGCACTCCGCTTAACATTAGGCGGGTGCTGTCATATGTCGAGTCACAATCAAAATCACAGTCACAAACACCAGCCAGCCCCATCATCCACCATTTAAAATATATAAATAAATTACCTTTACTATCTTTATACCATGGCAGTGTCCTCTGCAGTGTGTTGAGCACGCTCCACACAGTCCTCAAAATGGCTGACATGGGCTCATTGTGGAATACAACCACCACAGAGACTGATGGCAACACTGGGTCATATACCAAGGGTTTGCACCACGGGTGTCTGTAGTCTGGCAACACAATTATATGCATTATTAAAGTACATACAAATAGGGAAGACAGTACAAAATGCTTTCACACACTTTGTTGATTCTAGATCCTCAGAGTTCTATTGCCAAATGTAAATTGATGAAAGCATTTATATTTATTATTTATAAATCTCATGTATAAATGGATGGATGCATTACTTGTTTAATGCATCCATCCATTTATACAGGCCCAGGATGAAATCAGAGACATCCTCAAGAAAGCTAGGTGTGATTGTGGATGTGAAGGAAGCGTGGGAGTTGTGTCCGGATCGTGGCAAGTGGCAAACTATATTTTCTTTTAGTGCAGAGATGATCACGGGTTGGTTTCATAGACTTTACTTTTATAGGGGTATAGATCTGAGACCCATGGACCCCATGGAGTTGCACAGAATACCAAGGCTAGATTCTAAGTGTGTCTGACAGGATGGTCGATATATCAATAAGAAATAAAATCTGTATTCTTCTTCTCTGTAATAAACATTAAAATAAAATAATATGTCACTTAGTTGTTTTAATATTGAAATCCAATTTGAATTCTTGATTCTGCTATCGGACACCCAGTATATATATGGCCAATAAAAACCATACCTATGTTTTACATATTATTAGGTACTAAAAGTGCTTGTGTCATAAATAATGTATATGAAAGATCCATTGGAAGTGGGGATTCTCACCTCAATGTAAACATTTTCAACAAATCAGTTGCCCATAGAAGTAGAATTATTATAATTCAAAAAATCAATTGCACCGTTTATATAATCAGTCAATCATAAAAGTTACAAACTCACAGTCATAAAACATATTTTATAAAAGCAAATTTATGATAAGAATCATATCGAATACAACATGCCATTTTAAAATAACAACATCAATGAATCAATGAACCCATGACACAATTCACTCACTATGGACAACCACCTCCCACAATGCTTACAATCTTTGTAACTAATAATTATGAAATCGCAGCTGTGAATGGAGGCACTGCTGCCAGGCACAAATGTATGCAAGCAGTCGCATCCACTATGCCGGCCTAAATGCAATCAAGCTTATCACTCACAATACACTCGCGGCGGAAACTGAACGCGGTTCGCATGTAAGCAATGTTTTCAACAAACCTTTAAGAGTTCGCTTTAAGCTTATTTTATCACTCAGGTAAACATTCATAGCATATTTCTTTATTGATGTGAGGCCTCTCTCCAATTCCACTCCCTTCAGCTCAACGGGGTTGCCGCCTTCTCCAAGTCCCGGCACAATCTTTGCCTCATCAGCTTGGATTTGCATCTCATAGAAATGTTCATCGCTCACATTATCCACTATCTTTTTACTATCATGGCGCCAATACTCTATGATTGAGTACGCCGTGCCAAATAATATTAACACGAAAAGTACTTTCGAATAGTAATATATCTTTCTCAGCGGGATTTTAGCAATCATTGCTTACGGCCTGTTGAACGCCCGCCACCCTGTCACGCCTGCGGTTTGCGTACGTCAAACAAGAAAATAAACAAACGCGCATTTTTAAAGTTTAGTTTTCCCATTCTAAGCTGGCAAAGGAAACATAGGTAAACAGCCTAAAGTTATTATGTCTTTAGTGGATATAATGATGCTTTTAATTACTTGTCAACTTTTAAATGATTATCGGATAACAATTCCACCATTGTTACACATTAATAATTAATAAACACAATCTTTACAAATAAATTGCCCCCCAGAACTCCTACTTTTTTTATACTTCAACTAAAGGCAAAGGACCGTCAACAAAACGGCCATCGTAAAATAAATATCGTTATTCTTCTTTTTAGTTCAATTCTCCCTTTCGGGAAGAACTGAATCAATGCATGAAGATGAAACACTAATAGTGTTTCATCCATTACGTGAGGGTGATGGTTTTTTTAAAGTGGAGGAAAAGCTTTACTGAAACTCTTTTGAAGTAGTCTTGGAGTGGAGGGAACACAAAGAGACACGTTACATAGCTTGTCAATGCTTGATCAACTTAAAAATGAAAACTGGATACTAAAGCTCCTAACACACCGCTGCGTTTTTACTTGCGTTCTGAACGCATGCGTTCTTGCGTTTGCGTTACGATTCCTTGCACACCGCTGCGTTTGGATCGTGCGTTTCGAGACAGCGTTGCCATATGCCGAATATTTTTTCTCGTACCATGGTTGGCATTTATCTCGTGCTAGTAGTAGGACAAATGACATCATTAATTGAATGGGGGACTTGGGCTTAATTGTGTTAACAGTTGCATATACATTTTAAAATAGTTTGATGTACGAATATTACAATGTAATTGGAATATATCCTTTATTTTGCATAGTTTAGGTGTGCAAAATCATCAAACTATAATTATGATAGTTCAAAGTAGAACAAATGTGGCGTTGATTGACAGATGATACAAAATCCATATCTCATTTTACAAATAACTCAATTGCACTGCAGTTAAAAGCAAAATTGTTATTAGTTTTATCAATACAAGTATCGAAACTACCATTTATATATTTTTTCATCATCGGACATTTTTTAAGGTGTTAAAACAATATTTCATGAGTTTCGTTATTCCTAATATTTTAATAAAAATATTCTAGATTAGCATATAACATTATGTATTGTAACATAAAGTCATTTATATGTTACTGAATATTGCTTTGGCCCAAAGACAAAAAAAAACTCCTACTAGTACAAGATTGAGAAACTAAATGTCCGAGATGAATGACAACTCTGGTACGAGAAAAAATATTCGGCGTCTGGCAACCCTGCGTCCCAATACTTAGAGTAAGGTACCCCCCCCCCCTCACCTCGGAATACCGCAGAACGCAAAAACGCATGCGTTCTACTTGTTTTGCTGCGTTCTAATCGCAGCGGTGTGTAACTTCATAGCCGTCCCAGTACATTTTGTACTAAAAAGGTAGATCGCAAAAACGCATGCGTTCAGAACGCAAGTAAAAACGCAGCGGTGTGGGGAAAGCTTAATTCTACCATTATTACACATTAGTAATTCAATTTGAATTGCACGACCTGTCACTTGCAGTTTCCCGCCAAAACTCGCCTCGTTTTTCTTTTATTTGTAGATAATAATTTTTGGCTCTGGCACGTAGGGTCATCCCTATAGCATGTAATGATAATAAGATGCTATATTGTGGCTGTCAACGACCACGACCCGCCTGATGGTAAGTAAGAGGTCCAAGCAGTGGCGTAGCGTGGCGGGGGCGGAGGGGGCGTCAAAATTTATAAAAACTGAAATAAATCGTTAAAATTTGAACCTGAAATTCATATTTTTGTTGTACCTATGATTGAAACTCCTAAATAAGGGGGCGGCAATTTTTTTTCCGCCCCGGGCGACTGAATCCCACGCTACGCCACTGGGTCCAAGAGTGCCGACGACTACAAAAACCGAGTCTTCACATTGTATGACATATAAAAAGTATACTCTTCCTTTTTAGTTCCCATTGTCGCCTATGCGTGTTTTTATAGTTTTTGTTTTCTCTCTTGTGGATGTCTCTCCCCAAATTCGGCCATGTTTGTTTTCATCATTCATCTATGAGTGAGCAAGAATCGTTTGCGTTTAATTGTAAATGAAAAGGACACAAAAACACCAAATATAGTTTGTTGTATTATAAATATATTAAATATGTTCCTTATGTATGTATTACGCATTGTTATTGTTTGCGATGATCGCCTCTATTGCGTGCGCGGCCATCTTGATGCCCCGCATGTCGAGCATGCCCCGCAGCTCCAGCAGCGTGCAGTCCGGCAACAATGACAACACCTGCTTGCACCACGACGCCGCACTAGCGCCAAGCGGGGCCATCACCTGCGCAACCAAACAACATACACATCACCAATATATAGACAGACGACAATCGAACGCAACGGTTATGGGCACTAGACAACACACCTTTCCTGTGGATTTCTCCGATTTGGTCGGAAAACACCCACCTGATTTAACGCATCCATATACACAAGATTTATAAATTCCTTTCGTCAATCTACTGAAATACTCATCCATTTTATGTGCCCAAACCATCGAAGCAAGAGTTACGTAGTGAATGCTTTGCACTCTTCTCTCAATATCTTCATCACACTTCCCAAGTAAACAATTTGTTTAACTTGTTCCACTTTCTTTCTGTCTATCTCACATTCTGTTATTTCATCCTCTCTCTCCAAAACCATTACTTTAGTTTTACTTACATTCACTTTCATACCTTTCTTTTCTAATTCCGCATTCATTATAGTAACCATTTCCTGTAACTCATACGCCGAAGATGCAAGGATAACTTGATCGTCAGCGTACAAGAGACATTTGATCACCAAGCTATATTATTATTATTATTTATTGTGACTCGACATATGACAGCACCCCGCTTGATGTTAAGCCGAAGTGTGGTTCATGAATAGATGCCACTGCTACAATTCAATAACTGTAAGTAGCAATCACATTCACTATGCCAGCCTAGTTGGAACCCGCAACTACAAGCTGATGCCGAAACGCGACCAAATCACTTCACGGTCTGCATACTTGTAAGTGGTGTTAGTACCGCGGATCGGCAGACTGGGTACCACTGTCTACCACTCTTTGAAAACCAGACCCGAAGCAAATATCCGCCTCTTTTTTTAATTATCAAATATTTGCTCCTATTGCGAATCGAACTCGTGACTTCAAGCGCAACAAACCAATCGCTGATCAATCGTCAAAGTGATATTCTGACCAGTTTGAGTATCATCTCCGCCCTGCCCATGAGCCTGACGACCAGCTTGGTGTATGTGTGCGGCGGTTGCCTAGCAACGTCGCTGCCAATGGACGGCATCGTGAGCAGCACGTTCTTGAGCGTGTGCGTGTCCAGCAGCAATTGCTCCACGCCGCACGGCGATGGCTTGCACTTGAACAATATGCGGATGTACTTCGATATAAACGACTCCGCAAACCTGAAATAATAATAAACATATTTTGTATTACACAACTCCCACGCTTCCTTCACATCCACAATTCTCTTCATACAGGCTCTGTGGTCATGGGCACCAAGCAACCTAGCTTTCTTGAGGATGTCTCCGATTTGAGAATCTGCCTTGTTTAACGCATCAAAGAATATAAGGCTTGTGGTAAGTGGCGCTCCATTGTCTCTGCCTATCACCGTGGGAAAAAGGCGTGACAATTTGATTGATTGATTGATGTTATATTAGCGATCGACCGAGAGCACGAGCTTAAAACCACATGTATCAAAGATATATGTACTAATGGTCCTGTTTCTATGATACAAGTAAGCACTTTAGTAGCTTAGGATAGAAATGTAAATTAAATAATTCTTTATTGCACATAAATAATTATAAAAGTTTACAAGTATCTTATAGAATTAGGAGAACACATGGGCACGTAAAGCATTTTTTTATTGTTTTGTTTTTTACATTTCTATACTAAGCTACTAATGTGCATGTATCATAGTGACAGGACAACCATAGTACATAATATATCAAAGATACATTGGTATCGGTGGGTGGTATTGAACCCCGTGCTCCACTTTATTCCGAGGTGCAGTGGTATGATAATGTAATGGTGGTCGCGTACTTAATGCAGAGGTGTATGTAGTATCTCCTGGAGGCGGCGAGTGCGTCCCTGACGACGGGCACGCAAGCGCTCAGCGCCTTGTTGATGGCGTGCACGTGAGCGCTCACGTCCGCCGTGGCAGACACGTTCGCCCATTGCACTCGAGACATTGAGCAGAGGCCAACGGAGACAGCGCCCTCTATGTCCTGCGAACACAACAACAACACATATCTTTAGGTGGAAGTAGGCCGGCATAGTGGATGCTACTCACAGTTGTTGAATTATAGTAGCAGTGACATCCATTCATGTACTACACTCCAGCTTAATAGCAGGCAGGATGTTGTCATATCGAACCCTTAATAATAAACTGCACTAACTAAAAAAATTGGGTTTTCGAATTTTTAACAAATAACTCAGGAATGACTATAAATGATTTAAAACGAAAAGGAACTATTGTGAAATGATTCATAACTTTTTATATATATTTTGTAATAAAGCGACTTAATTCGGATCCTTTTTTAACGTATAATAAATAGTCACTTTTCTTTCTTTTCTTAGGCCGGCATAGTGGCGGCGGCTGGGGCAGCCGGGAACTGACTCGGTTGTTCCAGTCGTCGTCACTCTTGGACCTCCTCTTGCTTATCATCAGGCGAGTCGAGGTCAGATGTCATGTCACAATAAAAAAAAAGTCATATGAAGTCTGAATTTTACAATTTTCCTGCTATATATTAAAGTCAAAACTCTAAATTATTTGACTTTTTATTAAATTGACTTTTTAGAATTAGAGCAGTTTATTATTGAAGGTGCGATATGTCGAGTCACAATAAAAAAGTGTGCTCAATGCAAGTTATAATGTAACGAGCTGATGACCTTGAAACCCCTGATTAGATCTTCATCATTTGTAACTAAGAACCATCTCGATCACGTCAGTTTTCAAACAAACAAAATCGCATCTTAATCGGTCCATTCGTTTAGAAGCTACGATGCCACAGACAAACATACAGATACACAGACATACAGAAACACAAACACACAGATAGACAGACATACATATACAGAGAAACACAGATACTCAATCACCCAGATACGTCAAACTTATAACACTTTTTTTGAGTTGGTGGTTAAAACACCATCTCACCTGCAGCAGCAACGCGACGCACGTGTCTAGCAGGGTGTTGTACTCCCTGGCGGCTGCGGCCAATGTGATCCTGTGCCTGAGTGCGGCGCACGTGTGAGTGGACAACTTCTGCTCCAGGGCGGGGATTGTCTCCGAGCAATACTCAGCAGTAGAGAGGACGCGCGCGATCACTATTATCTCAGCACGCGTGTACCTGCGAACATTTTGTATTGATACTCGACATATGACAGCACCCCGCTTGATATTAAGCTGAAGTGTGGTCCATTAATGGATCATCCACTATGCCGGCCTAGTTTGAACCGGCAACTTACGAGCTGATCTCGAAACGCGACCAAATCACTTCACGGTCTGTATACTTGTATACGTCGCCACAAATATTGTTATGTAGATTAATATTAAAGTCACGTTGATAACTACCGGCAGATAAAAAGAGCGCTGGTATTCAAGTGGTTGTTAAACAAATTGTCACGCCTTTTCCCCACACAGATAGGCAATGGAGTGCCACTTGCCAGTTGCCACGGTCCTGACACAACTCCCTAGCTTCCCTCACATCCACAATTCTCTTCATACAAGCTCTATGGTTATGGGCACTAGGCAACACAGTATTTTTGTGGATGTCTCCAATTTTGGCGGCGAACATCCTCTTGGGCCTGCCTTATTTAACGTATCCATTCACATCAGATTTATAAATTATTTTCGACTGTTGCGTGACTATTGCACTATCATTACACCACGGTTGCCTCTTAAACTTAAGCGAACAATAATCTATAACATATGGTACAATGATCGTTATGTTTCTATGATAACAAGCACGTCTATTACTGACCGTGTGTTGTTGGTTGCGTCGTCCCTCAGCAGCTGTTGTATGTTGTGCAGCACCGTGTTGCTGGTCGCGTTGCTGCAACTCGCGCGCGGCAACTTGCCACTCAGCACGCACAGCGCATACTCGCGCAAATACGTGCTGAACAAATTAGACAGCTCTGCGCACGAATAACACACCAATTAATAAAATATAAAACTAAAATATTGAAAGGATTTTATTATTCCGACGTTTTGTGAGCTTTGCAGCCATCGTGGTCACGGAGAGACTGTGGTGTTGGTCGTCCTATTGGTTGTTTCTAAAACTATCCCGTTTCATGTTTTAATTTTGTTGTATTGTTCCCAAAAAATTTTGACGGTAAAATAACTGACGGTGTCTTTTGGTTTGGCAGTTTGCTGAACTAGGGACTTGAGTTTGTGTATTATGGGGTCCCAGGTGTTGGATAATTGAAAAATGTAAAATCAATAACCAAAAATAAACGCGATAGTAAAATCTAAGAAAAGGACATCATACATTTTGTGCTTTTATGTACTACTTTTGTAATGACCAATGATGAAAAAATATATAAATGGTAGTATCGATACTTGTGGTGGTGGTAACCGTTATTTAACCGTGGTATCGATACCACGGTTAAATAAATTAATAACAATTTTGCTTTTAATTAAATTATTTGGATAATAAGAAATGGATTTTGTATTGTCTGCCAATCACAAAGACACGCCATATTAACAGTTCAGCTTTGAACTGTCATAATTAGAGTTTGATCATTTTGCACACCTAAACTATGCATAATAAAGGATATATTCAAATTACATTGTAATCTCCGTACATTAAACTATATTAAAATGTATATGCAACTGTTAATACAATTAAACCCAAGTCCCCATACAGAATAAATGATGTCCTTTTACTACTATAGTTAAATGACTGCAAGCAGCAGTAACATCCACTATGCCGGCCTACAAGCCGATTCCAATGTGTGAGTGTTTAATTGAATAACTCCATAAGTGTGCATACCAATCATGGGCTCCCCGTCGGAGAGCTGTGAGCACTGCATAAGGCATTTCTTGTAGAACACGAAGAGGTCCGCGCATGAGCTGTAGACGCCGCCGCCGGTGCATGGCGTGTGCTGGTCGCGCGCGTCCATGTCCGTGTCCGCCGCGAACTGTTGCAGCATCTGCTTGAGCGCGCACTCCAAGCTCCTGATGTAGATGCACAGGTGCGGCTCGAACACGACGCTCATGCAACCCAACCACATTGACTTCTGCATTCAAACACAACACAATCCGCTTTACATACACATAAAGTCAAGGGTTCAATTCCCACTAAAAGATAGATATTTGTTAATAAAAAAAGGGGCTGAAACGCGTGGTACTTTAGCAGACTCATCAGACTGGGCATCACTGCCTATCACTCTTAGTAAAGTCAAATAATAACAAAGTTGTATTTACTATGCTGGCCCACTAATGGTTGCGTAATAATAATATACCTTGGTGCCGTCTTCATTCAATTGTCCACCATCAGTTTGGGCATCCTCATCTGCAACATTGAATGCATCAATCAATCAACACTCACATGCACCACAAATTGCTATTCTGTTATTATTGTGACTCGACATATGACAGAACCCCGCTTGATGTTAAGCTGGAGTGTGGTCCATGAATGAAGGTTACTGCTACTACAGTACCCGCACAGGTCGGGAAAAGCTTCCGAATTCTATTGACCGAATCGGCAGTCGAACTAAAAAGTTCGGTGCGTCTTTTCTTTGTAGAACAATCAACAAGTGGAATGCGTTTTTTCCATCCTATGACCTTGGATCCTTCAAGCGATGCGTGAAGCACCTTTGGCCGGCATAGTGACGGCGACTGAGGCAGCCGTGAATTGACTCTGTTTTTTTCATCTACGTCACTCCTCTTTACCACTCACTCCATTTACCAGACCTCCTCTTGCTTATCATCAGATGGGTCGAGGTCAGATGTGTCACAATAAAAATATAAAAAAAACTACAATACCTGTAAGTAGTAGTCACATCCGCTATTCCGGCCTAGTTGGAACCCGCAACTTATAAGCTGAAATTGGGGTGCTGTCATATATCGAGTCTAATAAAAAATAATTTAAATTGATTGCTAATCACCATGGAATCTCTTATGCATGAGTGCCTCGAATCTCTGCGTGTTCTGCATGGCGGTGAGCAGCAACTTCACGTCCAGATCACTTGCGTTGTGCAGGAGTGCTTGCAAGTCATCCCTGGTTATCTCGCAGAAGCCCATCGCCACTGGCCGCGCAATGCCCCAGGCCAGGTGACCGCCGCGGCCAGCGCACAACTCCACCAGCCTCTTCTTCAGCCATTGGAACCTACCATCCAAATTCTCCAAGCTGCCTGCCTCTTCTGAACGCCCATAAACAACACGATACTCCTACAAAATAATAATACACACTTTATTATATATCAATCAAAACATATCAAATTGTCACGCCTTATTCTCACAGTGATAGCCATAGACAATGGATCGGCACTTGCCACGATCCTGACACAACTCCCGTGCTTCCCTCATATCCACAATTCTCTTCATACGAACTCTACGGTTATGAACAGTAGGCAACCTAGCATTCTTAATGTTGTCTCCGATTTGATCGGCAAACACCCTCCTGTGCCTGTCTTCTTTAACGCATCCATCCACATCAGATTTATAAATTCCTAAATTACTTATACACACACATCCTAATATATAAATATAAAAAACAGAAAGGAAAAATAATTAATTTATCAATAATGAAATAAAGCTATAATAATATATATTTTAAAGAGGTAAAGTTTGAGTCGGATTTGCAAAGTAAGTCGGAGAAAAAAAGGCTGCTTACGAACGCTGCCTTAATGAATTTATCAATACAAAAAGTTGTATTATTAATCTATAATAAAGCTAAAGTCTTTGAAAGTGAATCTGCTAATTTTTCAATAAGGAACGCTGTATAATATTTGTGGAACTGTAAAATCTAATGATGGATTCAGATCAGCTAAATTATTAAGACATATAACTAAATTCGTCCAAGATCTGTCAGACATCACTAAATTAAAAAGTGCTTTGCGATGGGAAAGAATTCTAAATGTTCAATGTTTAACTCTAAAGTGCTGATGAATATACATTTAGCCCCTCATTGTATGCTTGGCAACTTGCAATGACACAAGTGTAACATAGAAATATACCAACTTGCAATTCCAGGTCGCATATCCACTTAATGAGTTGCTTCTTCACATTGGGCTCCAGAGTGTCGCACACCGCGCACACGTCGGACAACGACGACAACGGAAGGCTGCCCTTGCCTGCGAAATCACATCAGCACATCCTCACTTTAACTATCCTATCTGACGACTCCAGCTCAACACCAGGCTGAAGTGCAGTCCATAAATGGAGGTGACTGCTACTACAATTAAATGATGGTAAGTAGCAATCACATCCACTATGCCGGCTCAGTTTATATCAACAACTAACAAACTGATCTGGACACAAGACTCACGCTTTGTATATTTGTAGGTATTTGTAGTATTACCCAGGATCGGCAGACTGGGCACCACCGCCTACCATTCTTTGATGACCAGACCCAGAGCAAATATCAACCTCTTTATTTTATTAACAAATTTTTGAATATTTTATCTAAGTAATAAATATTACAAATAAAAGCTATAACACAAATCTTTGCTTCTACAAGGATTGGACCCCGGAAGCTGTTGTGCTGACCTATGCGCCACATGTGCATTCATACAAACATAATTATGTGCGGATATATATAATTAATGTATGGAAGTGAATGTTGGGTGTGGCATGAAGAAGCATGAGAGTAGAATTAACGCTGTAGAAATTCGGTTGTTAAGGAGTGTGACGATAGCGGATAGAATAAGGAATAGTACAGTGCGCGATAGATGTGGTTTGAATGAGGATGTAGTGACAAGGATTGACAAAGGAATGCTTCAATGGAGTGACTATAGCCACATGGAAAGGATGAAAAAGTAGATTAGAAAAAAAAATTACAATTCTAATGTGAATGGACGTGTTAAACGAGGCAGGCCCAGGAGGATGTTTGCTGAGGAGACATCAAGAAAGCTAGGTTGCCCAGTGCCCATAACCATAAAGCTTGTATGAAGAGAATTGTGGATGTGAAGGAAGCGAGGGAGGATCGTGGCAAGTGGCGCTTCATTGTCTCTGCGTATCCCTGTGGGAAAAAGGCGTGACAATTTGATTGATATAATACCTGTGTATGTGTCCTTGAAGTCTGTTATAATTTGTTGCGCGAGCGTGTTCCTGATGCGCGTCACTTCGTCCCTGAGCTCGCACACCTGCTTGATGTCCGTGTAGCTCTCGAAGTGTTGCAGCACCTGCGTGGCCGCCTGCAGTGGCAGCAGCAGCTCGGCGTAGTGGCGCGCGGCCGCCCTCGTCGCCAGGTCCTTGGCCGCACCGCACAACAAGTGGCAATGCGTCAGCGCAGTCATTGCTGATGTCAAATTCACTTTGGCAGCATCCAACTGAACATTATTATTAACAATAAATGTTTATGAATATGACATTCAAACTGGCGACCGCTTTGGACCATAGTAATATAATTTAAATATTTCATTATTGACTTTCTTTATTTATTTATATTCCAAATAAACAAACCTATCCTTCTTACTAAAACTTTGACAAGATGTTCAGACGGTCTGCTAAAGGAAACTTGAGAGGTCATTCCTTAAAGCTACGAAAATCATGGTCTAACAACCCTCACAAGCACTTTCTTAGTAACAGAGTGGTAGATAGGTGGAATAACCTACCAGAACAAGTTGTGTCAGCTGAGACTGTTAATCAATTTAAAAATAGACTGGACAAGTTTTTGGACAATACCAACAAAAACAGATTGTTAAGGCATTTAATTGAAACCAGATACAGGCGATTATCAGTTGTCTATCAACTGCTTGCCTGTTTAATAATAATAATAATAAAATTTAGTTTTTCTGTAGTGAACCATGTAGCACACCTTGCCAACAACTCCTTGGCTAAGACTCCCGCAGATTGAAAACCACTGACCAAGCGAATGGCGCTCCAAAAATAAGCTCAAATTCAAAGTCAGACAAAAATCAAGGTAATGCTTATCGTTTTCTTAGATTAACCATGATTTCATTCCAGAGGATCAAACAGTCAATAAGGAATACTATTTGGCCAATTTGAGGCATCTACGTACAGCAATTTGTCGTAAACAACCAGATTTGTGTGCAGACAATTCATGTTATTTCCACCATTATAATGCACCGTCACATTTCAGCATGATTGTGACTGATGTCTTGGCCATACACAAAACCAAAGTAATGTATATTATTTCACATTCATGCTAAATGCCAAATAATATACAATGAGAATCCTCCTTTAGATTAATGACAGGTGTAGACAAACAGTTAGAGATTGGTTTGTTGCTCATAAAGTCATGGGTAGAGCAAATATTTGTTTCATAGCTTTTATTTGTAATAATTAATAATTATATACAAATATTGCAAATATTTGTTATTAAAAAAAAGAGGTGGATATTTGCTTCGGGTCTGGTTATCAAAGAGTGGTAGGCAGTGGTACCCGGTCTGCCGATCCGGGGTAGTACCACCACTTACAAGTATATACTCGTAGACTGGGAAGTGATTTGGTCGCGTTTCGGGATCGGCTTGTAAGTTGTCAGTTCCAACAAGGCGGGCATAGTGGATGTGATTGCTACTCAGTTATTAAATTGTAGCAGCAGTGACCACACTCTAGCTTAACATGTTCTGTAATATGTCATATCACAATTGAAAAAAATATTAACAATTACAGATTAACAGGTTCAGTGCGGTGTCTATTTATTGGACAATCACCAAGTGGATGCTTTGCCAGCCCATGTGTTCTCTCCTTTCTATAACTTTAGATCCTTCAAGCAATGTGTGAAGAAGCACCTTAGCTTTTCTTTTAAGCTGGCGTAATGTGTTTTGAAATATATTTATCTGATTCCTCTCGCTATTGTAATTTGTTTATTGACATCATCAAATTGTGTAAGATCACAAAAATATAAGAGATCTAAATATTAGCATCTCTGGCCAAACATTAGAGAGTATTGATTCATTACCTGTTTCATTTCAGCTGTAATTTGCCTGACCGCACCAGCGCTGTGTTCCGCGCGTGAGTCTACGTGCGCCAGTTGAGCAGCCAGCGTGCGCGCTGACGAGTGTGCTGCAACCAAAGCGCGCCGACCGCTCACTCGAGACATTGCCGCGCCTCTTAGCAACACACGCACTTCCTCTTCGGCCCGCGCGAGCCGATACGAGCATCTCGCAGACACAGCCTCAATGTTACTCAGCGATTGCTCCGTCGGGAACAACTCATTTATGTACGCGACGCTGTTGAAGTCTGGATTATCGAACTGCTCAGAGTTCGGCAGCAATTCCTCGATTGCGCTCATCACAGTATCAGGCAAGTTAATATGTTCATCAGGCCTACTCTCCTTATCCTCCAGCAACGCAACTGAATCCATTTTAAATAGAATTAGGGCTACTTTTCAAGAAATTCACATTTTTGTTTAGTAACAGCTCTGTTTGTTGATCTGCACGTCACAGACTACATTTGACATTCTATTTTTTTATTTATGAACTTTTTAACTGTTAAATCATATTAAAACAATAAATTTATTATACATTTCATGATAAAGTTATTTTATATGCAGTTTAATTTTTGTAATTTTCAATTGGAATAAATTGGAATTAAAAACCAAACACGAAAACATCTGATTGTCAAATTGACGTTTGCCTGGTGGGTGGGTGGTTGGTGTTGCGTGGAGAATATTAAACAAATTATAATATTTAGTTTGTGTATGTTGCGTGGTGGTGGTGGTCGCCTCGCGCGGTGCTAGTTATAATGTGATAGAATCGAAGTTTAAATTGTGTTTGTATCATAAGAAAGAGTCGCAATGGCTCGCCTCACCGAGGAGATGGTGATAGCGCGCTCGAAGCAATCGGACTTGGCGTCAATAAAGAAATTAAATTGCTGGTGAGTGAGTGGGTGTTATGGTCGAGTGATCATTACATCGCTTTGTTTGGTGTCTCCTTGGAGAGTTGCGGAATCACAAAGCATTCGTTTAACACAACATGTACTACAGTAGAGACATTGAATATAAAATGTGCATCATTATTAAGATACAATGTGTTGTTATGCTTTCACTTGACCTCTGTAGGGGGATTAGGCACTCATTGATAATAATCCTACACTATGAACACATTGAAGCAATTCACAAATTATCACAATATTAAATTATATAATTAATGTATTTCAAACACAGAGTGATGTGGGTGTGGAAGTTTACTGCTGTTGAATTCAATGTCACAAACCAAACAAACATGGTGTTCCATAAATTATAGTTGGTTGTTGTTATTAATATTTATGGATGTTTAAGGTGACTGTGGCTGCGCAAAACCACTCGCCCATACCAATCTATCTTTGTTATATGTACTTTGGTTGTAATGTTTCTGTGATACACACACTATTAGTTGCTTTATATATAAAAAAATATTATAATAATATTAATAAGTATATATGATAATAAAAGCAATGTCTTCATCTGCTCTTGTGGTGAGTGGCAATTAAGCTATTAAAGTGCTTGTATCATAGAAACAGGATGACAATAATACATGTATCAATGCATTGGTACTAGCAAGTGATTTTATACCAGATTTGTGGGTGATTTTGCACTTTATGTGACATTATTATTCATAAGTGTCCAATAACTTACATATGCATTATTATGTTATGTGTTATGTCCATGTTTGTTAATGCATGGCTTAAAAGTTATATTATCTGTATGTTTTATTATATTCATATTATCATATAATAAAAGTAAAGTAGCACCACACACAACAGAAGACTGGGTCAGCCGTAAATACTCTGTGTTTGCAGTCTTTGGCACTCTTGGACCTCTTCTTGCTTACTATCAGAGATGTGATAATAAAAAATAAAACATATTGTAAAATATTAATATAATCATAGGCACTCTTAGAAATTCCCTCTGATTAAAAAAATAGACTCACTTCATGGTTGCATCAGTCACTGTCACTATGCTGGCCAAAGATGCCGCCGGATGATAAGCAAGAGGAGATCCAAGAGTGATGACGACTGAAACAACCGAGTTAATTAACGGCTGCCTCAGTTGCCGTCACTATGCCGGCCAAAGGTGCTTCTTGATGCATCACATGAAGGAACCAAGGTTCTAGTGCAGCATTCATAAAGTAACATCATCATCAATTCTTATAAATTAATTCATTATTCATTAGTTCACACACTCCTAGGTCTGCCTCGTTCAACACATCCATCAATATGAGATCTACTATCACTGATCCTTTCCATGTGCCCAAACCATTGAAGCATCCCTTTGTCAATCCTTGTCACTATTTCATTTATTTAACTTTATATCATGACATAGAATTAAAACAATGTTAATGACAACTCTATTATGGATGCCAGTGCTCTGCCAGTGTTACCCATTTTTTTCATTTTTTTTAATAAGTAAGTCGGCAGATATTCTGCACTTTTACACGTCAATACATGTCACTTTTATAAACTATACAGACTTTGTTTATGACACAAGTCCTTTGCACTTAAAGTCCCAGGTTCGAGATAATATTTGTTTCATATAATTAATATGAATTAAATTTAATATTTATTTAATTTGGTATACAAACTAAACATAACAATAATGAACAATCCAACATGTAGGCTGGTTTGCAACCCATAAATGTATAACACACATGAAGCATTATAAAGTTAATAATAGAAATAATAACAAAAAATAATACTTAAAAACTTGAGAGGTGTCAAGGGACACCCTGATGGAAGAAGTTCCTTTTGATTAATTAGTGAAGGAATTGTAGTAAAATTTTATTTTTTAAACGTTATAATAATATTTTTCATTATTATTAACAAATATAATGTAATATAAACTTAATCAGTTGGCTCAATTTTAGTAATAATTGGCTTGTGGTAACTGAAGTAGGAAACATATGTTTGGGATTCTATTTTATTTAAATGTCTTGAAAAAATTGCATCGATAGTATATAATGGCTGTGACATACGGACGGACGGAGACAGAGACAGACAGACAGACATGACGAATCTATAAGGGTTCCGGAACTATAAAAAGTGTCGTTACAACTTTTGGTCTTAATTTTTTCCGCCTAGCCCCCTTTTGCAACGCTCGATATGGAACTTCGTTCCAATAAATAAAAAAACAATATGAGTACAAAATATCAGGATTCAAAACTAAAACTACAATAAAATTTAGTTTGCTTGAATTGGTTGGTGCATGAATTTCGGAAACTTGCCAATATTTGCAATATTGAATATTACAAATATTTGGTAATAAAGAAAAGAGGCACATATTTCCTCTGGGTCTGGTTATCAAAGTGTGGTAGGCAGTGGTGCCTAGACTGCAAACCGTGAAGTTGCGTTTCGGGATCAGCTTGTAAGTTACCGGTTTCAACTATGCCGGCATAGTGTATTTGACTGCTAATTACTGTTATTTAATTGTAGTAGCAGTTACCTCCATTGATGGACCACACTTTAGCTTTACATCAGGTGGTGTTCTGTCATATGCTGCATCACAATAAAAAACAAAAATGTTCTAAATTAAAACAGACTGAATTTTAAGCCTGTTTATTAACTTTCTAAATGTTGAAGAATGGCCGGCATAGTGACGTCTACTGGGGCAGCTGTGAACAAACTGGGTTTTTTCAGTGGTCGTCACTCTTGGACATCCTCTTGCTTATCACCAGGCGGGTCGATGTCAGATGTCGTGTCACAATAAATAAAGAATGATTCCCAAAGTGGTAATAGTATGACAAATGTGTTTTACTATAATGAGGGAATAATTTGAAATGACTACATCGATGACGTCACATCAATACGTCGTCAATACATCAGACATAATGCTGAGACGCAATATCTCACCTCTACTATAACCTCTTAGTAAGCAGGCGGCCACTATGCCAACCTAAAACTACATAAACTGACTAACACTGGTGTCGATTCTCTTGGCACATTCACTAACTTATCCTAAATTTTAAGCTTGTCAATTTTAAGTTTTTTTTAGAGAAATCGCAATTCTGTTGTCGAAAATGAATTAAACATAAGAAATGTCTACATTTTAGGATGACATGCCTAAATTATAGCCAACGTCAAAATTATATTTTTGAAAAATAATATGAAGTAATAAGAAAGTCATATAATTAATGTTAATAAATAAGTAATAATGTACCATATAGAATGTTGTAATGGTTTGAGTAAATAAAAACTTGATTTCACGTTAATAAAAATAGAAAAAACTTTGTACTTTTGTAATAGTAACACAATTAATTTCCGAACGCATCTTGTTGGATAGATGAGTTTTGGCGGTAATTACAGGAGACAGATTTTAATTATTTGTAATACTTGTATTTCATGAATTTATTTGTATAATGATGGTGAAATAGTTATTAAGTAAATGTTATACAGTATAATGACAAGTAATCTAATCCTGTGATACGTGTTTTTTTATGTTCCCTCCCAGACTTCTTCAGATAAACTTTAAAATCGAAATAATTTAAGTTACCGGTTCCAACTAGGCCAGCATAGAGGATTCGACTACTACTTTCAGTTATTTAAAAGTAGTAGCAGTCACCCTCATTCATAGATCGCACTCCAGTTTAATATCAGATTGAATGATGTCGTATGGCGAGCTACTATAAATAAAAATACACAAATCACCTTATTTTACCTTTCGGCATTTTCAGTTAGAGCATTAACCACATAATTACTCATATTTCTTATTAAGAATTAAATTTTTTAGGTTAAGCGGGACCTAAAATGGTGTCGTCTAATCTTAAACAAAATTAGTTTGACGTTTCTAATTTGACACCTAAAATTGGTACAACAGAATAGGAAAACAGCCTAAAATTCTAAGTTAAATAACTAAACTAACTTTTAGGCCTGTCAAAGCTTTGACAGATCTAAATAAGGACTAATATGGGACACACAGAATAGCGAAAGTCCTTTGACAGGTCTAAATTATTTTTAGGAGGATTTTAGGATAATCGTGTGCCAAGAGAATTGACACCACTATGTAGTTTAAGGCGACCGTGGTGTAGTGACAGTGCAATGGCTACGTAAGCCGAGTGGCACGGGTTCGAAACCACTCACCGGTGTATCTTTGATCTATGTACTTTGGTTGTCCTGTTTCTATGATACAAACACTTTAGTAGCTTAGTGTAGAAATGTATATTTAACAAATAAAAACTATTCAACAGCAGTTTAACTATCTGGAATATGCAGTGCTTATAATCACAACTGAAGAGAGTTGTGTTTGATGGCAATAAGAAAAACAATTAATTAATTGAATTGTCACGCCTTTTACCACAGGGTTAGGCAGAGACAATGAGGGTCCTGTGTCAGTATAGTGAAAAGTAGTTAAGTTTAATTATTATTTTGGTGCATATGTCAGCATCTCGCCTGACGTGAAGTAGCATTTCCATCCACTATGCTGGCCTACATAAATCGTGTGTAATAATTGAGTGAAACCCACATAATGGTGATGTGTGATATAGTGGGCGATTATATGAAGTATGTAAACACAACCATATACAACCATATATATATATAGCAAGGTCACCTCATACAATGAATAAACAATTAGGAACATAAATATGGCCTTATGGAAGATTAACATTATTATTATAAACATAAATTATTTAATATATAATTATAGTATTTTCTTAGATTTTGCGCGAACGTGATTAATGAATTAGACAAATTATATTTGCGTTTATTTTGTTTTTAATTTTATATTTTTTTCTTATTCTGACGTTTCGAGAGCTTTGCAGCCATCGTGGTCACGGAGAGACTGAGGTGTTGGTTGTCCTATTGGTTGATACTGTTATTGTTTCCAAAATTACCCCGTTTGATATTTTGTTTTTCTGTTCCCGGTTTATTTCATTTTTTTGCAAAAATAACTGACGGTGTCATCTGGTTTGGCAGTTTGCTGGACTTGGGACTTGAGTTTGTGTATTATGAGGTCCCAGGTGTTAGATAATCGCCAACCACCTTCTCTATTAAAATTGTTTTTTAATCTCAATAGCCTCGCGTACCATCCTTGGTATCAGTCGTCTTTCCTTTGCGAGAATCTTCGGTTTGTCGAAACGGATGTAGTGATTGGCGCCGTCCTGTTGTTGTTCACAAACTGCAGACTTTCCACTACGTTGGTGTTTTATATCCGCGATATGTTCCCGTACGCGTGTGCATATATTTCTTTTTGTCTGTCCTATATACGAGAGTCCACAGTCACATTTTAACTGGTACACCCCTGCATCTTGTAAAGGAATGTTAGTTTTCACAGGTCTCAGGTATTGGTGTAGCTTTTTATGCGGCTTGAAATATGTTTTAACCGATGCTTTTCTCAATACATGGCCGATCTTGTCTGTAACACCCTTCACATATGGCAGGATGAGGGGGGCACGATCCACTGTCGGTGTTTTCACATGTCCTCTGCGACGAGCGGGATGGATTTTCAGCTTCTTGTCAGCAAGAACTTTTTTGACATATTGAAGCTCTTCTCCCAGGTGTTGGTCGTCACAGATGCCACGTGCTCTCTGTAACAAGGAAAGGCCTACGGCAGATAATTGGTTCGGGTGGTGGTGTGAATCACCATTGAGAGATATTTGTCTGTATGGGTTACTGTATTACGAAATAATAAAAAATTGTAAAATCCAAACCAAAATAAACGCGATAGTAAGCCGCATAATTTTTTTTAAATTCAATGTTCGCGCAAAATGTAAGAAAAATACAATATATTATTATTATTATTTAGATTATTATAAGAGTCACGTTAATTTTTCAAGGCTTATGTGTAGTTCTAAGGGGAAGGTCTATATTAAGCAGTAGACGTCTTCTGGCTGATGATCATGATGATATGTGTACTGGAGCAATTTTTTTTCTTGTTCACTCAACTTACGACAGCACCCCGCTTGATGTTAAGCTGGAGTGTGGTCCATGAATGGCCTATGCCGGAGCAGTTGGAACCGGCAACTTACAAGCTGATTCCGAAACGCGACCAAATCACTTCACGGTCTGTATACTTGTAAGTGGTGGTACTACCACTCTTTGATAATCAGACCCAAAGCAAATATTTACCTTTTTTTTAATAAATAAATATTTGTAATATTTATTCTATGAAATATTACAAATAAATGCTATGAAACGAATATTTGCTCCTAGTGGGAATGGAACCTGGGACTTTAGGCGCCACGTGTGTCGTCATAATGTTTATTAGTGGTGTTGTGTTCCCAGGGGCGCTGAGCTGGGTGACGTGAGTGTGCTGCGCAAGATGCCCAACGTGGAGGTGCTCGCATTCAGGTAAACGCATTCTCATATATATATTGTCAATCAATCAAATTGTCACGCCTTTTTCCAATGGGGATAGGCAGAGACAATGGATCGCCACATGCCACGATCCTTACACAACCCCCTTGTTTTCTTCACATTCACAATTCTCTTCATACAGGCTCTGTGGTTATGGGCAACCTAGCTTTCTTGAGGATGTCTATATACATATATACGATAAGGGCACAAGGGGGGCCACAAAGGTCGCCGTGTATTCACACTATCACTAAAAGAAGGAACTCAATTCTATAAAGGACAACATTCATTTTGGGCTTCTATGTACTACTTGTGTATTGTCCAATGATGAAAACATATATATATATAAATGCTAGTTTAGATACTTGCTTTTAATTGGTGTGCAATTGAGTTATTTGGAATAAAATATATGTATTTTGTATCGCCTGATTTGTATTTTGTATCCCGCCTGATGATTAGCAAAAGGAGGTCCAAGAGTTGCGACGACTGAAAAAATCGAGTTTATTATAATGCTTGTTGTTTTTCAGCGTGAACAAGTTGTGTACGTTGCGCGAGTTCAGCGGTTGCCGTCGTCTGCGCGAGTTGTACATGCGACGCAACGAGGTGCGCGACCTCAACGAGATCAGACACCTGCGACCACTGACGCTGCTCACCAGCCTGTGGCTCGACGAGAACCCATGCGCACAACACCCGCTGTGAGTTATATTATATACACACATATGTGTCGTTAAAATTCAAACGTGGCCATATCCACCTCACTTTCGATTTTCACATTTTACATTTATTAAATAGATAAAAGTACATAAAAGGACTGTATGAATTCAAAATTGTTTATATCCACCCAAAAATGGTACAAAATGCAAACGTTTCATCTTATTTTAGTTCAAATGTGGCCATATCCCTAGAACATAACGCGCTATATCAATTTCGACCAATCATAACGCAGGGTTTATGTTGATGTGATTTTAAAATGTCATTTTTTACATTAATTAATAGGTACTCCGTAAAGATTTTATAATATTTAAATAGGAAAAATGCATAGTAAAACAGTAATATTACCTTCAGGACAAACTAGAAAGAAAACAATATCGAATAAAATCATAAAACGGAAATTAAATACTAATAAATTATAAGTAATTACGTTTTTATTTCTTCATTTGATCCTTTTCGTATGTTACTTTAGATATCACCAGGGTTGTCAAATGTATAATTGTTGGATTGCGAATTCAAATGGTTGTGGGTGTTGCAAGATGGCTTTATAGTACATCTGCTTTTATTATCAGTATTAAGCGGAATTATTTTTATAAATAAAAGTATACAAGTAGTATTTTCTTAGATTTTGCGCGAACATTGATTAATGAATTAAACAAATTTTATGCGGCTTGCTATCGCGTTATTTTTGGTTTATTTGGTTTATTTTACATTTTTTTATTATTACGACGTTTCCGACGCGATAGTAAGCCGCATAAAATTTGTTTAATTCAGTATACAAGTAATCTAACTTAAGTAAAAAACAATGAATTAAATAATGTTCGCGCAAAATCTAAGAAAATTCTATGAGTCAAAACAAGAAAAAAATATAAATCCGCAAACTGTAACATTGGCTAAGAACTCACGGTAAGATTTGGTGTCGGGCCCGCGGCGGTTTTGTACTTTCGGGCTCGTGAGTTTTTTTTTATTGTGACACGACTATTGACCACGATCCGTCTGACGATAGGCAATAGGAAGTCCAAAAGTGACGACAACTAAAAAAAAAACGGCTGCCCCAGTAGCCGTCACTATGCCGGCCAAAGGTGCTTCTTCACGCATCGCTTGAAGGATCCAAGGTTATAGGATAGAGAGAATACATGCGCTGGCAAAGCATTCTATGACTTCCGTAGAATGTATGTTTAAATTACTATTTTAAAAATCACGACACGATTTCGGTCCCTGCGATTGTCGTAGCCGCGCTGACGAACTACATGAATCGCCCGACAATCGTACGCTCTCCAATTGTAGATCGCAGGGTTTGCGGGAGCTGGCCGCGACTGGTCGTCGTGCTATTCATTGTGTGACTGTTTGTTGACTTACAAACACGTATTAAAACGATTTTGATACGTTCGAATAAATAAAATGAGTTTGAAGTTGACCAAATAAATAATAAACAATCAATTTAATTGTATAGAAATATTTTTCTATGGACAAGACTGAGAAAATAAATATGAGCATTTGAATTTTCATATATATCTGTGTTGAACCTAGCATAATAACAAACCTACAGAAGAAGTTTGAAATTTCGTATTTTCTCTTAATTTACCTATACATAAAATACTCATTTTATTTATAAAATAGGTATTTTTTAATACCTATTTTATTAAAGTACACCTTTAGCCATTATTCCTACCTACTTTTACTTGTGTCAACCCTGATTACGTCATCACTGCTTTTTCGTTTCAAATTTGTCCATGTCCACTGTCAGTTAAATCAAAACTAGTCAATTTTTTTAGGTTCAAATCAAATCTTGCCATCTCCAAAAATAATATCAATAATTTACTAAAACTAGAGCATATATAACTACTGAGGTTGTTTAAATATTAATTATACATTAAACTATTATATTAAATGTAAAAAAAAGAGGATTAGGTCTTTCGAAATGTACAATAAAGAAAAAGCATGATTTCTACAGTTTAATTTATTGTGGATTTGGCCACGTATGAATTTTAACGACAGATATAAACTGAGCGCCAACCAAGTGTGATTAAAAAGGTAAACAAACATTTGTCTAAAAAATATAAGCTACTAAAATGCTTGTATCATAGAAACAGGACAACCTAAGTATATCAAAGATACATTGGTACCGGCGATTGCACTGCCTCTACACCACGGTCGTCATAAAATTGTGATAATATGTTGCAGGTATCGGCACACTGTGCTGAGGAATTTGCCCAACTTGGAGAAATTGGACAATGTGCCAGTGGACCCCGACGAGGTTCGTATAGAGATGCAGATTCATTAAAACATATACCACACGCAGTGGAATTTTTATTGTGACTCGACATATGACAGCACACGCCTGATGTTTGACGACAGCGTGGCCGATTGTCCAACGATTGATTTGTTGCGCGCGTAAAGTCCCCAGTTCGAATCCCGGTCAGAGCAAATATTTGTTTTATAGCTTTTATTTGTGATATTTAAAAATATTAAATATTACAAATAATAGTCTGGTTATCAAAGAGGGGAAGGCAGGAATGGCGTTCTAAGGGGGAGGGGTATGTTCAGCAGTGGACGCCTTCTGGCTGATGATGATCTGAAACCGCTATATAATTTATTTAACCATGTCCATATCCAAGAGTAGTAGGCAGTGGTGCCCAGTCTGCCGATCCGGGGTAGTACCACCACTATACAGACCGTGAAGTGATTTGGTTGCGTTTCGGGAGCAGCTTGTAAGTTGCCGGTTTCCAACTAGGCCGGCATAGTGGATGTGATTGCTACTCACAGTTACTAAATTGTAGTAGCAGTGGCATTTATTCTTGGACCACACTCCAACTTAACATCAAGCGGGGAGCTTTCATATGTCGAGTTACAATAAAAAAAAAACTGAAGTGCGATTGGATGGAGGTGACTGCTACTACAATTCAATAACTATAAGTATCACATCCACTATGCCGGCCTAATTGGAACCTTACCACTGCACCACGATTGCCTTGTGTGCGTGTGTCCTTGCCACACCCACCAACTGAATGACGTACAGCGAAGAAGAGCACACCCACTGAATGCGATCAATACGACGCCATCCATTCACATAAATATTATAAGTAGCGGCCCATGCTATAACTCAGCATCGAATAAAAATATAATCTTTGTTTATGCGAGATCAAGTTAAATAATTGTTTTAATTTATAATAATATAAATGCAGAGATTATTATAATAGTTATCATCATTTTTGTGTAAATAATAATATAATAGTATAATTGAATTGTTAATGTGAAGGAAGCGATGGAGTTGTGTCAGGATCGTGGCAAGTAGCGCTCCATTCTCTGCCTGTCCCCGTAGGAGAAAGGCGTGACAGTTTTATTGATTGGTAGTAAAATTAAACATTCTATCAGAAAGCGCTGTTTTATGTTAGTAAAAGCGTGAAAAGTTTTAATCGCGCGACATTAAATATAATTGATTCTGTGTCTTATAATTTAATAAATGTTATCGACTAACTTGCACATCACTATTGACAATAAAGAACAGCAATTCGTTGGAACGTACGTATTTATTAATTAATGGGCAACTTCATGAGCTGCCAAACATTTAGTTTGGTTTGTTTGTAATGTTATTTGTATGTGAATTTCAGGTCGCGGAGGCCCAGCACCGCGGCATTGACATACCAGATTCTGATGATGAAGGCTATGCACCACAGGTAATACAATTAACCACAAATGTTACATGTCGGACATAGGGTTGTACTATGCTACACATTGGATGAGTATCTAACTGACAAAAAAGCGTGGACATAATCCATTATTATTTATGTTAGTATGTAAGTTGACAATGCCTTTTTACAGCAGCTAATGAACCACTGATAATTACTAACAGTGATACTTGTAATCAATTGTTCAAATTTTTTTTTTCTATTTCAACATGCTGAATTTTTTTTTCTTTTATTTGCTTATGTTTATAAAATTGACGTGTAAAAGTGCTGTGTACAGCCTATTTGCTGAATAAATAATTTGAATTTGAATAATACAGGCTGTTGACGAAATTCACTTAACTCATTCAAAGGTGTTTTTTTTGTTGACGGGCCGCAAACAAAAAGACACCGTACTAAAGTGAAGTTGGTTGGAGAGTTAGACGTCACAAAGTTGCGCCGATTCCGTCCTATTGTTATTTTAATCGCATTATATGGCCGTGCCCTTTGTCCGACATTGTGGCAAACAATACGATCATCAAAACTAATGCAATTACCCGCATCACTGAAACGTTGAAACAATGTGACAGTTCCTCTGCGCAGACGCACGCCACCGGTTCTATTCCGACTCACATACAAACTAGCACTTTGTTATATTATTGGTCGTGATAAACAGGGATGTGTGAAGAGATTGATAGCGTAAATTAGTACAACATTCACTTTGGAGAGCAGAGGATACTGTAGAGCAGCGTCACACGTCACACTTTTAGCCATCAGCCAACAAAATTTCTTTTTGGCCGGCATAGTGATGACGACTGAGGCAGTCGTGAATTGACTCGGTTATTCCAGTCGTCGTCACTCTTGGACCTCCTCTTGCCTATCATGAGACGGGTCGAGGTCAAATGTCGTGTCACAAAATAAAAATATGTAAATTCGTGATATGATGTTGCATAACCACATATAACATATATTTGCATGCAGCTCCCTGATAAGGAATCCCCCAAGGTAACATCACGTTTTATATTAACATCATCAATGGGAGAAATTTATTACACAGAACTTGTATGTGAGCAAGATGGATTTGAATGAGTTAGTCGCGTTTTGTTGGTCAGCTTGTATGTTGCCGGTTTTAACTAGACCGGCAGTAGATGTGACTGCTATTTACAGTTATTTAACTATAGCAGCAATCACATCCATTCATGGAGTGCACTCCAGCCTAACATCAGGCGTGGTGCCGATGGGTAACAGGGCCCGATTTCAACTTAATCTAATACAAATGAAAGCCATAAAACTAATATTATCCATGACCGGGAATGGAACCGGGTACTATACGCATTCATAACTATAGCTTGTCTAACTATAAATGACGCGCCCCTCCACTTTATCAGTTTAGTTAAATGTGTGAATGCATATATTACTATATTTCATCAGCTTGCTTATGTTTTTGTGTCCAACCAGCAACTGAATGACCAGTCAAGGCGACCGTGGTGCAATGGCTACGTAAGTCAAGTGGCACAGGTTCGAAACCACTCGCCGGCACTAATGTATCTTTGATATATGTACTTTGGTTGTCCTGTTTCTATGATACAAGCACTTTAGTAGCATAGTATAGAAATGTAAAATAATAAAAAAATACAATTGCATTTGCGGTGTGTTGCATCCATATTTTATATTCGCACGTGTGCTTAAATGCAGTGGAGGGGCGCGTCATTTCGGCTTAGATAGACTATACTATCGCATGTGCTTCGTGCACCAGTAACGGCTATATATTCATTAACATTGTGTTTGCTTATGTCTGTTATTTGAGGAGTCATTCCGTGATTATCGCTCCCCACCATCAGCGCCATCATCGCCGGAGCCACGCCACCAACATGAGCCAGAGAATGTGAGTTGATGCATACATAATACATGTTTAATTACTAATCAACATTCAGCATCATCATAACAGGCCACCGATTATAACAATGGACCTACTAATCAAGAGGACTGAGCACTTATTGCAAAGCAACGAGCTGACAGTGACGTATAATAAAAAGTCACTTTCTATCAAAGAATTTGGACTTAAGACACAGAAGGAGCACTAAAATAGCTACGAAATACAACTGTTTATACTATTTTCACTTATGCCATTAAAAAGAAGTCAGAAGGAGATGAATATACAATTTTACATTCGTAATTTAGAAGGTTGTCACTTGTTTTGATGATCATTTGACAATATAATTTGACACAATAAAAAATGACATTAAAATACTTCAAAAAAGGATGACGGAACAATTATGCCGCTACTTTTACTACCACGCAACTTTTAATTAAGCAGTATTAAAAGTCAAACATAATTACAAGTACAAAGGAATTGAAGTACACGTAGTTGTCTCTTTCAGTCACACGTGGTATAAACATAATATAAATGAGACAAATAAAAATGAATTAGGTCTTATCTTAGCACAGATTTTATTCTTTGCAAATTCTTTGTTCGTGTACAAGTCGGGCCGTGGGTGCATGACGTCACAAATGTCATTCATAATAATAATTAACAGTGTTATGTCCAATTGTGAATTGCAATTAATTTCATTGTTAACATAACATGGCCGAATATATTTAATAATAAATCGCATGACATGTCCAACCATATATACATCGTTCATATATTTTTAATAGATACACAATCCCATACAATATAATGTCATAAAAGTGTCCGCGCGTCACAATTCACTTACACCGATATAAACCGTGTAAGTGTATTGAACCTTAACAACATTGTTTTAAAGCATAAACTTGTCACGAATGTAATGTCACATACGTCATTTTGAAATGAGAACAAATGCAAGTCTAACTCCAATGGGACTTGCATTTGTGTCGCCGCTTTTTGTACGATTGTGTATCTATATCATAATAGTAATTGTGAATGCTTTTCGTGCGTCCGTGGGCAGCAGTGCGCCGAGTGGGAGGTGGAGTCGTCCGGCGGCGCACCAAATAATGCAGGCGATTATGAACAGGTCAGTCAGTGTTGTCTTACTAACAAACTGCGCACGCGCATGCACATTCTCATACATATATTGCGTGACATAACAACCATACCATACAAAGGAACAATGAGATATATTTTGAAATTAGAGGTTAAATTTTATGATTTTTTTGTGACTCGACATATGACAGCACCCTGCTTGATGTTAAGCTGGAGTGTGGTCCATGAATGGATGCCACTGCTCCTACAATTCAATAACTGTGAGTAGCAATCACATGTTCTTTTTTTATTATACATTTCTATACACTACACCACGGTCGTCTTTAATAATGGACCACAGCTTACATATTAAGTTTTTTTGATACAAGTACTTTAGTAGCTTAAATTTGGTCGCGTTTCGGGATCGGCTTGTAAGTTGCCGGTTCTAAGTAGTCCGGCACTATGCCGACTAGTGAGTGATTGCTACTCACAGTTATTAAATTGTAGTAGCAGGGACATCCATTCATGCACCACACTCCAGCTTAATATCAAGAAAGGCGCTGTCATATGTCGAGTTACAATAATAAAAAAAAAAAACATTCTTGTGGGCTTTTGGTTTTGAACCTGTGCTGTTGGTTTGCGTGCCCGTTGCGCTACCACTACACGGCGGTTGCTTTGATTGGCATTGATTTCTGTTTCTAATACAAATGTGTTCTGGCAGTGGTCGCCGCGCCGCCGATCACCCGAACGTGATGACAGATATGAGAACCCCGCCGCCAACATGACACGATCACATTATGAG
This sequence comes from Tinea trinotella, assembly GCA_905220615.1. Lineage (NCBI taxonomy): Eukaryota > Metazoa > Arthropoda > Insecta > Lepidoptera > Tineidae > Tinea > Tinea trinotella. The sequence goes on from HG992333.1 coordinate 6,385,889, forward strand.
GTAAAAGCATTAACATTATACAATAATCCTTTTTATAAATGTTACTATTAATAATGCGGCGTTCTCACGGGGCGAATTTAGTTGTTCAATATTCATCGTTTAACAAAAGTTCGAAAATATTGACTATATCGTTCTCATGGTTCATTAATAATCGACTCAATATAACACGTGTCATTACACTATCTGTCCATTACAGCATTTTCTTCGTGGATGCGAACGCTAAAATTTTCATATTATTTTGCAAACAAACAAAAAACTGTTGACAGAGGAATACAATATACAATACATAGGTACTCAATCGCGCTGACTGACTGATTGAACTGATTTTTCAATGCAAGTTGAACAGACAAGTTCAGTCGACTAGCTGTCAGCTATTATTTGAATCAATAAAAATTGTTGTTGACCGATATTTATTGCTTTAACTTGATTGAAAGTCCTTTCAGACTGTTCAAATCGCGAATGATTTCGCAGTTGATTAACTAAATTCGCCTCGTGTGAACGCCGTATAAGGTTAGAAGCGATGCCCTTCCTGTGTGCTCCGTTGTCCCTCAGCATTCTAGGCCCAACTCTTTTTTTTTATTTACATTTATTATGTTAGTATAAGTGACAATTTGATTGATTGATATATTTGTATATTAACGATATTTGTACGTTCTCACCTCCCATTGGGAAAATTGTAATATACGCTCTCCTTTTCTTTGGTGATTCGAGGGAGGAGGCCCAGTGCTGTGCTGCCCAGAGGGGCAAAGACATGGTGACTACCTAGATTCACGATTAACGTAACAAAAACTAAATATAGCTTTTAAAAATGTAATATAAATTTTAAATGTAAATTTAAATATTTCAAATCTTAAATAGATATTAATTGAAATGTATTATAGTTCATAACTGGCGCACTTCTTACTCTGGCGCGTGCTCCTGCCAATCACATTTCTCTCCTAAGTGCTCGTGTTCGCAAACTTTGAAACTTTCATTGGTAGTAATGTTTGCTAATTGATTATTATTGTTATTGTTTTGTAGCGTGGCAATGGCGGCGGTTCGCGCGATGACGTCACGCTCAGGCACAGCTACTCCGCACAAAGTGTTAAGGTAACAACAACAATAGCGACCGCTACATGCCTATAGAGGGCGTTCCAAAGATAGTGTCTGCGCCGATGGATAGATGGCGCTGCATGTGTCCAATATCTCGCAAACGATTTACCCACAAAGTAATCAGTATAAATATACGCTCCAACGAGGAGACGTCACCGGCTGGTTGAGCTCTGCACGCAACACGTACAGCAAGAGATCTTCTTTCCTTTTCTAACATGTGGAATAATGCTCCGCAATAAAACTAATAATAAAATATGTGACACCTGGCAGAGATGTACAATAACCAAAATTCAAATCTATTTAGTATAGACAATGGAAATGAACCACTAACGAGTTCCCGCCTAAAATTCTAAATCTGACTTTGAATATGCAAGATAACGTACCTGCGCTTACATTTGTTTTTACTTTTCTATGCAGAAGTATCATAGAAACGGGACAAACAAAATCCATATATAACAGAAACAACGAAGCTAGTTTTATTTATATAATTAATTTGCACAGTCATTCCTAGTTGAGCCATATTGTTGAAATAAAGTGTAACCGTAGGAGATAGTGATAACAGCGCACGATATTTATTACATGATCAATATTTTTGCCAAATCACATGTGAGCATCGGTGGTTCAGTGGTAGAATGCTCGCCTGCCACGCGGGCGGCCCGGGTTCGATTCCCGGCCGATGCAAACTTTTTTATTTTATTTTATATTTCGTACATCAAATTATTATTATTAATAATTTAGTAAATAATACGTTTAGAAATGAAGTAGAAATTCATTTTTAAATATAGTAATTTAAGTTTAATAATTTTGACAAATTGGTATATTACCTTTGATTCTAATAAATTGTATTAGTTGTCCTGTTTCTATGATAGCTTTTCCACGTACGTATATCAAAGATACATTGGTACTGGCAACTGGTTTCGAACCCGTGCTCTCGGTTTGCGTAACCATTGCAACCCCACTACACCACGCTCGCCTTCTAAATAGATTGTATAATGTTTTAGGAGTATGCAGCGAGCAATGGCGAATGCCGCGTCCCTCTCACCCCACTTGCGCCAGAGAGGGACAGAGAGTGGGAGAGGAGGGACACGTACAGCAGCGCAGTGATGGCCGAGAGGCAAAGAGGACCTGGGTTCACAAGGAGACCTGTTACAAGGGTATGCACATTTATGCAGGGAAATAATATATATATATACGCCTCCATTAACAACGAAGATAGGCAGAGATAATGGAGAGATAAACTCGCTACTCGATAAGAGTGGTGCCCAGTCTACCAATCCGGGGTAGTACCACCACTTACAAGTGTAAAGACCGTATGTTAGTCGCGTTTGCAGCTTGTTTGTTGCCGGTTCCAACAAACTTTTTTATTAAATATTTTTTAAATATATTGTTTGTTTGTAATTTTGATGTGTAGTAAAAAAGAGCCCCTTGTTTAAGACCATTTGCCGATGGCAATGTTTCTTTGATATATGCACTTTGGCTGTCCTGTTACTATGATACAAGCATTTTAATGTAATGTACTTTGGTCCTCCTTTTTTTATGTTACAAGTTTGGTACTATTTTATAGTTTAGAAATATATTTAATATGAATCATAATATTCAGTGCTGATGCTGCAAATCATACCGTCGGCACTTTCGGACGTCCATTATGCTTACCATGATAGAGGTCGGGGGCAGCTTTCAACTCTCTATTTTTATGCACGCTGCCACCTCGGACGGACGGACGGCCGCTCTGCCCCCGTATTAAAAATCACTGATATCTTCTAAGATATTCATTTTTATAATATGCTGTAAAAGACATCATTCATTTTTGGCCTTCATGTACTACTTTTGTGATGTCCAATGATGAAATAATATATTAATGGTAGTTTAGATACTTGTGTTCATAACAATTTTGCATTTAATTAAGTTATTTGGAAAATATAATATGGATTTTGTGTCGATTGTCAATCACAAAGACATGCCATATTAACAGTTCTGCTTTGAACTGTCATAATTATAGTTTTATTATTTCGCACACCAAAACTATGCATAATAAAGCACATATTCCAATTACATTGTAATCTTTGTACATCAAACTATTTATAATGTATATGCAACTGTTAATACAATTAAGCCCAAGTCCCCATACAAAATGATGTTTTTTTTTATGTAGATCCAAAGGACAGATAAATGCAAAACGTAGTTAATATATTGGATAAGTAATAATACTGTATTATATAAAATAGCTTCATAAATAACGTTAATGTTTTTTCTAATATGTAAAAAGTAAAAATGGCTACTGTCGGTTATTCTGAGTAGATAGATATAGAATATCACGGACTTTTTTGTATATCTTTTTAAGATAGACAATTTGTAGTACATTATTTTTAACTATCTCATAAGTTTTAGCAAGCCTTTGCAATGCAAGCGCACAAACATATGTTTTTTTAGGAAATCAAATTACAAATCTTTTAATTGCTTATTCTCTAATATAATATGCATGTATTATTGAATCACTCTATCTGTCTTTTGATGAAAACTGCATTAATATCCGTTACGTTGTTTAAAAGATGCGAAGTAAGACTTCAATTTAAAATTCCTGCGCCTTTCCAAATGCATAAACTTTCATTTCTTATGTTGGCACAACTGACCCTCCTGTCACGTGACCAAGACAGAGGCGTCAGTTGTATGCATTTACTTGTTGTTTACAGTTAATACATAAAGATGATGTAATAAATGGAATTGTTGTTATATAATATAATTTGCGTTGTGATGTTGCCAGAACTCGAACCTGTTGTCCGCGGTGCTGTGCCTGGTGAAGGAATTGGATTACCCAAGTTTGGAGGTCACCGAAATGGCAGTTAGGTGAATTAATAATGTATATATTATTATATATAGAAACAAACTAATACGAGCAGTAAGAAAGGTGCCTCAGTTGCCGCCATTGTGCCGGACAAAGAGTATGTTGACGACAGGCGTGGCCAATTGAACAGCGATTGGTTTGTTGCGCCTTTAGTCCCGGGTTCGATTCCCACTAAAACAAATATTTGTTTCGTAGCATTTATTTGCAATATTCAAAAAATATATTAAATATTGCAAATATTTGTTAATAAAAAAGAGACGGATATTTGCTCCGGGTTTGGTTATCAAAGAGTGGTAGGCAGTGGTACCCAGTCTGCCAATTCGGCTAGTAACACCACTTTCAAGTATACAAACCGTGAAATGGTTTCGTCGCGTTTCGGGATCAGCTTGTAAGTTGCCGGTTTCATCTAGGCCGGCATAGTGGATGTGGCTGTTACTCACAGTTATTGAATTGTAGTAGCAGTGGCATTAATGGACCACACTCCGGCTTAACATGAGGCGGTGTGTTGTCATATGTCGAGTCGCAATAATAATAAATGTGAACGTATTGTTGCAGATGTCGCATGGATGAGTTGGCGAACAATCAGTTGTGAATAATTATAATAATGTAATATATATTAATAATAATAATAATTAATAATAATAAAATAACTTGCCCTAACTGTAACCTGTGTTTTCCTTCACCACCATGTGTCACCATCTCTAACAGCAACATCATTATTATAATATTGTTTTGCAACTTCACACAAAAGTAAGCTTATTATAAATAATATTACTTAAAACAGGTATTGTTGAATTCTTTAACCCTTTCAACACGACGCTCAACAACGCAGATTATACCCGCGTACGGCCCGCTATTATCGCTGGCACGCGTATTGGCGTGCGCCGATCGTAGGTAAAGATTTTATTTACGCCATAGATGGTAAACATTTTGTCAATTTACCATCTATGGTAAATTATATTTAAATAATTTTGGTTATAAATATAAGTTGTTTAATTTAATAATATTTTAGTTTTTTTAAACAATTTGTGTAATTTAATACGTCATTCCGCGGACCTCGCGCGTCGCGTCGGTCCTCAATTTGATAACGGCCCAGCTAAAAGCTCATAGTAAGTAAACGTTTTAGTTAAAGCACAATAGTTCTATTTACTCATCTCCTACCTTCGAGCTTTATCATCAGAGTAGCTCAGTAGTACCAGTTAAAACACACATATATTCATATACATGGGTGTGTCAAACGTGAGGTCACAGATATGTTGAAACGTAAATACCGAACTGATGACCTTCAAAACCCTCATCAATTTTAGCTATGAACCGTCTCGATCACGTCAGCTTTCAAACTAACAAAACCGCAATATAATCGGTCCATTCGTTTAGGAGCTATGATGCCACAGACAGACACACAGATACACATACGCGCTAAACTTATAACACCCCTCTTTTGGGTCGGGGGTTAAAAAGAAGCGGCAATGACGTTCACAGTCACAAGTTCAAGCCAAGACCTTTAGAGAAGTTACGTTAATAAAAAGTAAGCTCAAAATCTTAAACCCGAGTACTGGAAAATCACGCTCTAAAACAAAAATCAAGAAAATATATCGCCTAGCGAGTCCATTGTGAAATGTTTGCGGTACCCGAGGTAACTTCATGCAAATCGTAGTGGCATTGTACTTGATGTCGGTATGATGTAAGGCACTACCACAGGAATCCCCCAAAGTATATAATACCGTGACGGTATACTAATATACATTAAAATGCATAAATACAAAGTCATTATTATTCAATAATAACGACTTTGTATAAGATCCCTGGCAAAAAAATATATCATCTCCAAACAAATTCGGACATGTTATGATTTATCTGCCATTATATTTATCTATCAATAAATGCGACCGATATTTATGAGGAACATAAATATGTTTTATTTTAATTATATTATTTCATTATCATGTTCAGACAAAATGTTGTCAATTTCTGATTTACCTTTGCCGTATGTGGATAAAAAAGATCATATTTTTAAATATCGTGATTTACAAAACGAAGGCTAGTATATTATTAAGAACATTGTATATAAGCTTGTATAGAAAGGACATTATCAACAAAACTTGTTTCGCGAAGATATCGTCATTTTAGTTCGCACGCCAATTGGCGTGCGCCGTACGGAAAGGGTTAAACAAATTTTATGCGGCTTACTATCGCATTTATTTTGGTTATTGATTGAAAACAGTCATTTATTTTTGCAACAATTTGAAATAAACCGGGAACAGAAAAACAAAATCAAAACATCAAACAGGGTAGTTTTGGAAACAATAACAGCATCAACCAATAGGACGACCAACACCTCAGTCTCTCTGTGACCACGACAGGCGTGGACGAACGGTTTAGCGATTGGTTTGTTGCGCGTAAAGTCTCGGGTTCGATTCCCGGTCGGAGCAAATATTTGTTTCATAGCTTTTATTTGTAATATTTAATAATATAAAATATTGCAAATATTTGTTAATAAAAAAAAGAGATGGATTTTTGCTTCGGGTCTGGTTATTAAAGAGTGGTAGGCAGTGGTACCCAGTCTGCCGATCCAGGGTACCACCACTTACAAGTATACGGACCGTGAAGTGATTTGGTCACGTTTCGGGATCAGCTTGTAAGTTGCCGGTTTTCATCTAGGCCGGCATAGTGGATGTGATTGCTACTCACAGTTATTGAATTGTAGTAGCAGTGACATTCATTCATGGACCACACTTCGGCTTAACATCAAGCGGGGTGCTGTCATATGTCGAGTCACAATAAAAAAAACGATGGTTGCAAAGCTCTCGAAACGTCGGAATAATAAAATCAATATCAAATGTACGGTGCGTTGGTGACCGTACAACAGTTGCACGTGTTGGTTGGTGCGATGAAAGTAACGAACTTCTGGTTAATGTCTATTTAATAACTTAATTGGTAATTGGTGGTGAATGTGTGGTTTATATGGATAATGGTTGTTGGTATGAGATACACGGGTCGCGCGATACCTGCACCTTGGTTATGTACTACCGGACGCGATCTCAAACATGTACTTAATACTTATGTGGTAGAAGAAATGGAATTTTGTATATATGGTATTTGGTGTGAGACACACGGGTCACACGGAGCAGCACTATTGGTTTGTGCTTCCGGCCGCGCTCTAACATGAACTGAATAATTACATGTAAAACATTTATTTATACAAATTAGCGATGACCGCACGCCCCAGATATAATTATGGTACATCAAAATTAACGCAATAGTAAGCCGAATAAAATTTGTTTAATTCATTACCTAATCAATGTTTGCGCAAAATGTAAGAATATATTGTTGGCTGCAATGAATCGCCTAGTTCACTTATGATTGCGACCAATCGTAGCACAGCACAATTTATATTATGGTGGATAATAATAGCACAATACAAAACTAAGTGATAAAATAATTTGTATTGAACATAGATTAATGATTTGTCGTAGCGCGACCAATCATTAATCTATGGTATTGAAATGAATATGCGTTCTTTGTTGCGGAATCATCGCTGTCGCTTTTAACTGCGGTATTAAACAGAAACATGTTGAAACAATAACATTAGATGACATTTTAAAATCATTAATTACAAACTGTGATAACTGAACAACATAATAAATATTATATAAATATTTCTATATTATTTGATGCATACATTTGGAATGCACGTATAATAAAGTCTGTGATTTAATCCAAGCTCATACAATTAACAAATATTAGTGGATTATATGAAAGAGATTAGTGAGGCAACGTTCATAAAATATGGCATTATGTTTTTTTTTAAGTTCTACTGGTCATCTTAAGTTGTTGACATCGCCGTGACAGAATGACAAACTCCCTCATGTCATGATCAAAGCAAAATCTGTCAAGCACAAAATCAGCAGTAAAAAAATAGTAAAATGATCAAAATATAAGTGAACAAAATGGATATCTCTGAGAGCATACTTTGGAGTTTCTTCATATTTCTATTTGAGGTACGTTAATATAATTATTATGAACATCACGACGACGATGAATGGCTGCCATTGCGTCGTTGCACATTAGAATATAATATTGTTATGTTGCATCACAATTGTAGATATGTCTGTCGAGCGCTTGCAAGCGAAAGAAGGCATGTCGCCCGCCACGTTGTCCCGGCGGCTGCAAACCAAAGTATTACTAAAACTAAGATGGAAGTGGATGTCCATTGCGGAGGTGAGGTGCATTACATGTTACGCATTCTATGTATTATAGTGGTTGGCATCCATTCAACCTGCGCGGTAGTTTTGTTTTGTTATCTACTTACTGTTACCGTAATGTGTTTAAAAATATTAACCATGCGCACGAGTGTATAGGTAGGTGGACTTGTTTTCACCGCAGTCGTCCAGCGCTCATCTAACCTGGAGATATTTATATTGCGCAGGTTAAATGTGAGCGTTTTCTTAATCTGCCGGGAACTACACATGAATATTATGTTCATATAGGTATACTAACAATAAGTAGGTACATATTTCAATGCTTAATATCTGCGCTCTGTCTTCCATCAATGATGAGGTGAGGCGGGCTTATATTTAATATTAATGGAGTAGTTGTGCAATAGCCTCCTTCTATTGTCACACGAAAGATGCAATTTATTTAGAAGAAATATAAGTCTAAACAGTAGTAAGTCATACAATTGTTTGGTTTTCGTAGAAGTGCGTCTGACACTTTCTGTCTCAATTGTACATGCGGTACATGCGGCGACCTACTTTAGCCGTGTCTATTTATTACCAACATTGTATGTAAAAGACGAGTGCGCGACTAACTGCCGAACAGAGCACATGGCAACAGAGATCGCTCTTAATTATCTTTAACTTAACTATAACTAACTATAAATAATAATAATAATCTTTATCAAAATAAGTTATCCTAAAGTTATGTTAGGTTTATTGTTAATAAACTAAATAACTTCGCGAGTCTTTCTGGTTCACCACGTATAGTTTGCGTCACGTAAGTTGGCAAGAATCGTCAGATGCGCAGAAGTCGTTTTTTAGGTTCCATGCGCGCAATTTGCTGGCCAGTCGATCATCGACTGCCGCGTGGAATCCACGCTCCGTTCGCTCCCGCGTACACTTGCGGTGCACTGAAATTTGACCACTGGTTTTCGTATCATTCTAATAGTTTTACTACATACTAGCTGTGCCCGCGGTTTCACCCGCGTAAAATTTGGTTTATAACACAGTCATAAAAAAGGAGGAGATTCTCAATTCGACTTTTTTGTATTTAAAACTCGATAACTCATAAAAATGACAGACGGAAATAAAAATAAATATATATTCCAAACAGTTAAAACTATAGTCAATTGGAAACTATAGTCAAAAAAATTTTTTTAAATTAAAAGTATCCCATGTTACTTCTAGTACTTCTAAAAATAAAATACGTAACGAACAAACTCACATTTACATTTATAACAATAGTAGGATATGCATATAGTAACAGAAGGAATTAACAATAAAGAAAAATTTCAAACAGCTGAAAGTATAGTGTATAGTCTCCATAGTACAGTTGATTGGATTAGATGTTGACGTGACTGACGGTAATACAGTGCGATGGTATTATAGTACTCAGAGTTTGAACCAACTCCTTGTACCTATTTTTTATAAAAAAATATTTTATGTTACTTCTGATACCTCCAAGAATATGTGTACAAAATTTTATGATGATCGGTTAAGCAGTTTTTGCGCGAAAGCGTAACAAACAAACGGACATTCACATTTATAATATTAGTAAGATAATAATAATAATTTGTTTTCAATTCTCAACAGCTTGATATATTTTCTTTAGTTTACCCAAAATAAATTTCTGAACGCACGCAATTTTGTATGGGAAAATGTTTTTATTTTATTTTATTTATTATAAAGGATTATTTCTAAAATAAATGTAGCCTAAGTTACTCCTTATTACATCAGCTATCTGCCAATAAAAGTCCCGTCAAAATCGGTCCGGCCATTCCAGAGATTAGCCGGAACAAACAGACAGACAGACAGACAGACAAAACATTTTGTAAAAAATGTTATTTTGGTGTATGTACCGTATATATATTCATATACATGTATTAAAAAACGGTTATTTTAATATTACAAACAGACACTCCAATTTTATTATATGTATAGATATAGATTAGTCCCCCGCCGCGTCTGTCTGTTCGCGATAAACTCAAAAATTAATCAATTAAATTGTCCCGCCTTTTCCCCACATGGATAGGCAGATAAAATGGAGCGCCCCCTGCCACGATCCTGACACAATTCTTTTTATACAAGCTCTATAGTAATGGCCACTAGGCAACCTAGCTTTGTTGAGGATGTCTCCGATTTGGTCGGAGAGCACCCTCCTGGGTCTGCCTCAACGAGTACTATGCTATTAGAATAGGACGGACTGGCTGTTGACTAACTTCACTTGACTTTGACGGCGACACAAAATGACGCCGATTTCGTCCTATTCTTATTTTAATCGCATTATACACGACATGTGCGAGCGATGATAATGCGTCTGGTGTGAAGCGATTATAAGTCGTTCCGTGAATGAGAGCCAACGTTGCCTCGGCCAGTGTTGCGTTCACGTATTAGTTGTAATTGTAAAGGAATTAATTATTATTGCAGATAATGGCGTTGCGATGACCAGAGGGAGGGAGATCACATATTAAATACAAATTTTAGATTTATTTATTTATAAAATTATGTTACCAATGAAATAAAGTTTACTTTGTCACAGAACAATTGACTTTTATTAAATGTCACAGTTGCGCTGCTCTCTGCCAACGCATGCGATGGTGATCACTCCCCTGCCCCTCTTCAGTGGTGGATTTATTTGTTGTGGCGCGACCTCCACCTCACTAATGGCAAGCAATGGCTGGTGACTCACTTTGGACAGTCAGCTTACGGCTGCCAGAGCTGAGGTGCTATTTTAGGTCTTCCACGGCTATTATGATGCTGGTGGAAGCATATCAAACAGGATGAACGTATGGACTGGCCAATGGTGCTTATTCACGCATCGCTTGAAGGATCCAAGGCTAAAGGATGAAGGGAACACATGGGATGGTTAAGCATTCCACTTGTCGATTGTTCTATAAAGAAAAGAAGCACTGAACCTTTTAGTTTGATTCGGTTGACACAATGCGGATGCTTCCCTCGACCTGTGCGGTTATTACGGGAGCGAAAGGACGAGGTAGGAACAAGCTTAAAAAGCTCCACAGAACATTCTCCGTGGTATAGGCGATAGAGGACGCACAGAGCCGCCATGTCTCTGTGAAGTTCGCGTGACCTCTGCATCACCTATAATTGAGGTCCAGCACGGAGCCCTAAGGAACGCCGGCATTCACTGACACCCTGCGCGACACAACAACGCGTATGGAGCAGTCACGCAGGAAGTCTGCAATCCACCGATCCGGGGTACTACACGTACTACCACTTACAAGTGTACAGACCACTTACTAGAACAAACTTAGTCGCGTTTCGAGATCAACTTGCACGTTGCCGGTTCCAACTAGGCCGGCATTGTGGTTGCCACTGTTAAAACTTTTAATTGCCTGTGACCAATAATTAATAAGTCCAATATCGCCAATACGATTAAAAGCATAAATCATTGATTGATTTCACCATTCCAAAATGGTGGGAGCGTTCTTTCCATGCTTGCTAACGAATTTTATCACAGCAAGGTGTTAAATAATCTCCATAGTTTCAGTTTTGTTTCGCATTGACTTGTTTGGAGGGCGAGTATTTGTAAACAAATGACGCAATTGGGCTGAAACTCAATTTATATAAATACTAATTAAATAAAGGACACTAAGCGAACGCTCCCATCCCCACTCCAGCCTCTTCGTTCCACCAACTTTTGAACCTCCCTTCGTACAATACCCCGGCTACACGCTTGAGGAAGGCTTCCTCGCAGAAAGCATGAAGTTCTCATATCTGTTGTCGCCGTCTGCTTTCCCTGTCCCTCCTATGGGTACAGGTATCAAGCCAGGTGCCTTTACCGTTCGTGGATTAGGAGATAACACGGCTCTTCGAATTTCTGAGCCGGGCGACAGATGAAGCGCTGGAGCGGTTTCCGACCGCGGAGGGATACTTTTAACGCTTCTGGTATTTAAACTGTCTTTTGCGCTACATCATTTAGACATATACCTCTAATGACATATATTTAAATACCGACAAACCGAGTGCGCGGTACTATGGTGCTGTCCGGGCGGCGGGCGATGTGTGGGAACAAGTCGCTCATTGCTGACTGTGCCTTCCGAACACGGGCAGACGCCGTTGACGGCTGTGTTGACTTGCTCAGGTGGGAGAGTTGAACCACCTTTGAAAATCAACTTAACTCTCGCGCTAACGAAACGTCAAGACGTCATTGGTAGAGCGCGGGAGGCCCAAAACCACCACGCTGCCATTTTTTACAATGGCTGGTTTGGCTCTCAGGTTCGGAAAAGTGTCTTTGATACGGCGGAGTTAATCCCTCCCCTTCCCCTATCTAGCATCTAATGGTGACATTTCAAAATGTCACCATTAGAATCTCGCAGAAATGTTGCTGACCTCACCACTCTTTTTAAAATAGTGAATGGTTTAATAGATTCACCAGACCTACTTTCAACCCTATTACGCCTATCAGTCCCCAAAAGTACCGCCAGACTCCATACACGAAGGATTTTTTACGTCTCACCACCACGCACAAATCTGGGCAGGGACTCGCCGGTTCAGCGTATGCTCACATCATACAACGATCTGTTCCAAAGGGACAAAACCATTGACATTTTTAGTGACTCTTTTGCAACGTTTACACGTAAGATCACTTGCCTGTTGGATCCCCAGTTTGACTAGTCAGTGATTCAGGAATTGGTTTTTTTTTAATTTTAATTTTATTAATAGTTATATTAATAGTTATATCTAATATTTTAATAATTGTAATATTTTAATGAATGTCATATATTATCATTTGTGAAATTTCTAATATTTTATTAATTGTAATATTTTAACGAATGTAATATTTTAATGAATGTCATATATTATCATTTGTGAAATTTCTAATATTTTATTAATTGTAATATTTTAACGAATGTAATATTTTAATGAATGTCATATATTATCATTTGTGAAATTTCTAATATTTTATTAATTGTAATATTTTAATAATTGTAAAATTTAGATTATTTTAATATTTTAATTGTTTTAATATTTTATTAATTGTAATAATTTAATAATTTTAATAATTTTGATATTTCAATGGTTGTAATAATTTATTAATTTTGATGTTTCATTAATTGTAATAATTTTAATATTTGATTAGTTGTAATGATTTAATAATTTTTAATATTTCATTAATTTTAATAATTTAATAGTTTTAATATTATATTAATTGTAACGATTCCCCATCTATTTTTTTTTACGATTAACACATTTTTATATGTATAATTTAACTAAATTCATTCTATGTGTACATTAATTTATTGTTTATCTTCCAGTTTCATTATGTATTGTGCTTTATACTTAAACTATTTGCTTATGTTAGATATTGTTATTAATGCATGCATGCAGTCCTATCCTGTAATTGGGATTGCATTTAGCCATATAATATACTACATGAATGTATACTAAAATAAATGTAATCTTGTTGGAGGGCTAAATAAATAAATAAATAAATAAAATCTATGGGACACCAGAACGTAATTTCACGCAGGTGAAACCGCGGGCACAGCTAGTGATACATAAAACATAAGTTTTACTCTGTTATAAAAAATGTTAGTGTCACCTTTGTTTATGTCATTTAAAAGTGATTGTGTTATTTTAAATACAAATACAAATACATTTCAATGAACAACAATTTCCTATGTATTATATTGTTGTTGTTTCGAGTGATTGTCACACAGAGTGTCCGTGTAGATGTTCATAACAATATATCAAAAAGTAATGATCTGCGGCGGTTTGCGCATATGATATTAACTCCAGACAATTTGAATTTTATGGTAAGAGGTTACTTTATTACTCTTCGCGTGATCAGTGTTAATAAAGATATAAATAAAATCATTATTGGTCGTATGCCTAAGCGCTGATGAAGCCGGTCTGGTGAAAGACGCGCTACTACCAACCCTACCCTACTACTTAGTCTGTGAAATGTTTGAATTGTAAGAAAAACAATAACCGATCGATAAATGAAAATGCTCATTCAAGTGATATTACCAATAATCATATTTGATTCATATTACGTATATGTGTTGAACATGGACACTTTCATATGTTTTCCTGCCTTTTGTGACTAATAAAGGTAATGTCTCGAAGTGAACACATTGATGTTAGCCGCGGAAAGTGCAACTACGGACATCAATGGGAAAGGAGAACTCTCCTTGGAAGTAAATGATTGTAAAACACATTTATTGAATACGTTGTATGTTCCGAACTTATCGCCGCGTCTGGCCGTTCGCGTTAAACTCAAAAAACACACAGGGATACGCAGAGATGCCACAACTCCCTCGCTTCCTTCACATTCACAATTCTCTTCATACAAGCTCTATGGTTAAGGTACTAGGCAACCTAGCTTTCTTGAGGATGTCTCCGATTTGGTCGTAGCATACCCTGAACATAAGCCTCCTCTATAGAACGCCATTCTGAATTAATAATTTTAGTTCAACAAATTTAATTAATTATATGCCTTACCTCTTATGCCTTAGATAATATGTTTTAGATCATTTTTAACCCCCGACTCAAAAAGAGGGGTGTTATAAGTTTGATTTGGCTGTGTATCTGTGACTCTGTATATCTGTGTGTCTGTCTGTGGCATCGTAGCTCCTAAACGAATGGACCGATTACGATGCGATTTTTTTTGTTTGAAAGCTGTCTTGAACGAGATGGTTCTTAGCTACAATTGATGAAGATCTGATCAGAGGTTTCAAGGTCATCAGCTTGTTTTGTTAGCTGCGGTAGCGATCTTAGACGCATAATCGGTATTTACTTTACTTTTAAACGTATCTGTGACTTTTGAAACAAATTAAAACATTTGAAACAAATCATATACAAATACATACTGTACTGGTACCACTGAACTACTCTGATGATGGAACTCGAAGGTAGAAGACGAAATCCTGGATGGGTTTAAACTTAATAGGTTTACTAAGTTTAGGCTCATTAGATTCCTCTTGACTGTAGGATACTAAGTGTAGAAAAGTTAGTGCGATGAAATAAAACATTCTGGATCTAAAAAACTGATCATGGATCCTCTCAAATCAGCAAATCAACAAGAAATGGACCTGGAAATGGAAATGGAAAATTGTTACTCACTGTGAGCCATTAAATGGACCGTTATCAAATTGAAGACCTGGAGTAGTTATCTGATGATGCACCATAAGGATGCAAGGGATATTAACTATTGAGCCATGAGTAATGTTGTTAAATACTATAAGGCTGGTGATATGACCAAAGTGGTTTCAGGCGTTTCGGGGGTTCCTTTAAAATTTAATTTTGATTTTATACAAATATAATATTTAATATTGTGCAATATGTAATTCAAAGAATATTTCATTTAAATTGTTATATTTAATTCATTTATTTCCCAATCACTCCACGCCTACAAAACAAATATCTTTAGTTTTAACCAACAAATGATGTAGTTATTTATAATCCTACACATAAAATAAGTCCCCATGGGGAAAATAATAAGAGGCCGCAATACTTCTATTTCATAATGACGTTCCCTGACTCAAGAAATCATAGATTCGCCATTAGTTACTGTTTTTTATATATAAATATCGCATTAACAAAATGTTTGAGAATCTCTAGCAGTAAAGTCACCTAGTGAGTCCATGGCACTACAGAATTACATTTTTTCTTCTTCTAAAAATAAAGTAAATCGCCCGTGTTACTTGATAAATTAGCGGATATTTAGTCTACACTGTGATTTTGAAGAGAAAGTACGGGTTCATTTTTAAAATAACACAGAAAAACACTGAACTCGCCTAGCGAGTTCCCGGTACCTGAGTAAACATTTATGTGAACTCGCTAGGCGAGTCGCCGGCACTAAATGTGTTAAAATTGGAAGAATGGCATCAGGAGCCACTAAAAATAAATAATAAAATTGGTGTCATAAGAAGTACATTAGTGTATGTACGTCCGTAACTGTATCTGAAACCGGTTTAATATTTCTATATCCGAAATTCCATTTTTATATCATCCTCAGTTTGGCGCACGCTAACCGAATCTGTTATAAAAGTGAGGTGCAGCACAAAAGGCTGTCATTGACGCCATGTTAGCAAGAATTGCTATAAACACACACTACGCTATTAACTTACAAATATTACAACTAAAAATGGAAAAATAAATTAACTAAAAACAAAAAAATGTCTCCGACTTCCAAAACCACAACAAGTCACCACAATAAAAAACGAAAAATATTATTTTTATATGCGCTGCTTATTGATTGGTTTTGCCAAGCCCGAAACAAAATAAAAACTTACAAATTACAACTTAACGATATAAACAGCTTAAATTAATATTATTAACTAAAACCTAAAAAATGCCACACTCAAAATATACAACTCTCGTTTTTTTTATAACGCATCGAAACACATACGTTCACGCACATACGCGGGGAGAGACATTCATTGTGGTCGGAGCGAACTTAGTCTATGTGCCTGTTACCTGTTTGGCTTGGCATCGCATTTTGTCTTTTTAGTGTGGTGACTTGTTGTAGTTGTGGAAGTGGGTGACATTTTAATGTTTTTTAACCCCCGACTCAAAAAGAGGGGTGTTATAAGTTTGACTTTGTGTACTCTGTGTATCTGTGACTCTGTGTATCTGTGTATCTGTGTGTCTGTCTGTGGCATTATAGCTCCTAAACGAATGGACCGATTACGATGCGGTTTTCTTCGTTTGAAAGCTGACGTGATCGAGATGGTTCTTAGCTACAATTGATGAAGATCTGATCAGGGGTTTCAAGGTCATCAGCTCGATTTGTTAGCTGCGGTAGCGATCTTAGACGCGCTGTTTAGGACGGCAACTCTTGTACGTCGCTATCGGTTGGCTTGCAGTTTAGATCGATTACCATGATTGAATATTTTAGGGGAAAAATTATAACATTTTTTACGTGTTTTTACAATGGCATATTTATTTGACATATAATAACAATCTTCGTCGCATAGCGACGTACAAGGGTTGCCGTCCTAGACACGCATAAAACTGGGGATACAAGTCCGATTTTTCTCTCCGATAGTCGGATCCGATTGTCTGATCAGACAAATGTATGGCACTCTTGCCATACATTTGTCTGAATACTTATATACACGTCCGATCCGATAGTCGGATCGGATGTCAGAATCGGAAACAACGCCAAGGCGCTTACGATTTTATGGCCGATCCGATTGTCTGAAGATGCAGTTTTCATACAGAATACAGAAACAAAATAGACGTCCGATTCTTACTTCCGATTTGTAAATAATTTGCTCAATAAATATGGTACGAAAGACTGTAATTCTGCTGCCACTTCGCTTGCACCTTGTACATTAAGTTGGAAAAGGGTCCGAAAATTGTGGACTATTCATACCAGGAGATAATAGGCTCTATATTGTGCCTATCAATTTGTACACGTCCAGTCAGTTACTTGAGCCAATTCAACTTGCATTAGGGATTTGAACATAGCTGCGGCAAAATGCTCTTAAGATATATCAAAGGCACTAGCAAAGATCGGGTCTTGAGTAGCAGTGATGATTTCCATTCATATACTGGTCATGTTGTGATGTATATGCTGGCAATCTCGCAAAGATTTTTTGACGACAGACGTGGACGAACAGTTAGCGAATGGTTAAGTATTCAAACAAATGTATGGCACGAGTGCCTTCCGATTCGGATCCGACTATCGGAGAGGAAAATCGGACGTGTATTCCCAGCCTTATAGGTATTTACTTTACTTTTAAACATATCTGTGACTTAACATTTGAAATAAAAACGTATACAAATACATGTGTGTTTTAACTGGTACCACTGAGCTACTCTGATGATGGAACTCGAAGGTAAGAGACGAAATCCTGGATGGGTTTAAACTTTTTTTTGGTATACTAAGTTTGGACTCATTAGATTCGTCTTGAATGTAGGAAACTAAGTGTTCGCAAAAGTTAGTGCGATAAAATAAAACATTCTGGATCTAAAAAAACTGATCATGGATCCTCTCAGATCAGCAAATCAACAAGAAATGGACCTATAGTGCTTTAACTAAAATTGTTACTCACTATGAGCCATTAGCTGGACCGTTATCAAATTAAAGACCGAGAGTATCTGATGAGGCACCATCATGAATCCTCTCAGATCAGCAAATCAACAAGAGATAGAACTATAGTGCTTTAACTAAAATTGTTACTCACTAAGAGCATTTAGCTGGACCGTCATCAAATTGAAGATCGGGCAATCTGATGATGCACCATTATGAATCCTCTCAGATCAGCAAATTAACAAGAGATAGAACTGTAGTGCTTTAACTAAGCCTTTAGCTGGGCCGTTATCAAATTGAAGATCGGGAGTAGTTATCTGATGATGCACCATAAGGATCCAAGGGATATTAAAGTGATATAACTATTGAGCCATGACTAATGTTGTTTATTACTATAAAGCTGATGATATGACCAAAGTGGTTGCAGGCGTTTGGGGGGTTCCTTTAAAATTTTAATAGTTATTGATGCGCTTATTATGCTTGTAGGTGTCATTCAAATATAAAACGTCGCGCGCGTACATACACGAGTGCTCTGGTGTGCTCATCGACGCCAGGAAAGTGATAACAGTAGCGCATGGCTTTGTCAAAAGGAACAGCATATGGGCCGCTCCGTTCTCAGGGTATTTCATTTTATTATATGCATAAGAATTAAGCATTATTAATTAGTACAATATGGTGGGTGGCATACACTATGCCGGCCTACAACTTACAAGCTGATCCCGAAACGCGACTGAGCCACTTCACGGTCTGTATACGGTCCACTCTTTGACAACGAAGGCCTCTTTGACTTTTATTAACAAACTGGCTCACCCACACAGTGAATGGATGTCGTGTTACATATTAGCTGAAATTAATTTAATTATTTAATTTATTAAATTAATTAATTAATTTCATGGAAGTAATACAATGAATACAAAATAAATATAAAGTTTACTAATTTATTAAGATTATAACACAAAAAGAAATTAAAAAGTACTAAAACTAATTATATCTATATATATTTTTATTGTGACACGACATTTGACCTAAACCCGCCTTATAATAAGCAAGAGGAGATCCATAAGTGACGACGACTGAAACAACCGAGTCAGTTCACGTCGAGTTAGTTAATTTAATCGCGTCTTGCTGACATGATGTACAAAAATGTATATCACAAGGTTTATCACAAAATTTTAGGTAATTTTTTTTTATCAGGCAATATGATTCTGAATTATAAATTTTAAGACATTCATATTTTTATTCTTAGTCGCCAAAGTTTCTCGCTCCAACCATTTCTTATATTTGTGGTTAGCAATGATGTTCGGGAATACTTTGCTGATGAGCTCGTCTTTCGATGAAACGAAATTGCAAAAAATGGAAGGAAATGAAATCAATACGCTCGATTCATTGACATTGCCGATAGTCAGCAATTGCTCGGAGAAATGTTAAGCAGATGGGTCGTTCAACAATGCAACTCTCATATTTGCTGCCGGTTGAAGTTCTTCACATAGCACCACAGATTAGATGATTTGAGGCAAGCGTTTATTTCATCGGCAGCAGTCAATCTTGGAATGACTGGCATCGCTAGAAAGTAAAATCATTGCGTCACGCGCCACTCAAAATTCTCGAGTCATTCCGCAAATCTTTGAAGGTTCAATAAAGAGCTTCCAGTGCGCGTTTGTGCACTGTTGTGTATTAGTCCCAGATGATGATTTTTGAGGCTACTTTTGCAGATTGGTTTGCAATGTTACAATACAATCTTACAGAATGTTATGCGCGTCAATTAGGAGCGGAGCTGAGGATGCCAACAATTTGTCTCTTTTACAATCTTTGATCCGAATTGAATATATCCAATTCATTGTTTTCTCGCTAATTTCATTATAGAGTCGACACATGCGAACAATAGGATTAAAGTATGAAGTGTTATTTTTATATACTTTTATTTGGAATGTTCTATTGCGTTGCCGCGGGTTGCGTCTAGTGGTAAAATTAAGCAGACCCAACAGAGTAGGTGAATCCAATATCGCATGGGTGATCTTATGGAGATAATCCGTGCGTTGTATATGTAATGGTGTTACCTTAAAAACTTGGAGTCTCCTCTCATATGAATATAGTGACCTGCCATAGCCATGACGAAAGGAGAGAGTTTTGAGACATCTCCTTTGAACAGATTCTGGTCTGTCCGAGTGAACCTTAAAACAAGGTGACCAAACAACATGTAATATAGACACATTGTGTACGATTGTAGTTTGGTGAAATCTTTTGTAATCCTATTAACAAAACCGAGACTTTTTAATAATGCCTTGTTAGTGATGTATTCATACTGATCTTTAAAATTCAGTCGGCTGTCGAATAGAATTCCTAGTTCCTTGGCAGTCTCTTGACACTGATAAGTTAAATTGTATTATGTTTGTTTGTAAAAGAAATTACAAAGCATTTATCAGCGTTAAGAAACATCTGGTTAACATTACTCCGGGCACATAATGCATCCAGGTCACTCTGTACCCAGGTATAACACAAACATTAATATTGGAAATGGTTTTGAAAATCTTTAAATCATCCTATGACCTTGGATCCTTCAAGCGATGCGTGAAGAAGCACCTTTGGCCGGCATAGTGACGGCGGCTGAGGCAGCCGAGAACAATACTCGGCTTTCTCAGTCGTCGTCACTCTTGGACCTCCTCCTGCTTATCATCAGGCGGGACGAGGTCAGATGTCGTGTCACAATAAAAATAATAATAATAAAAAAAAAAAAAAAAAAAACCGCATAGAGAAGACAATGACTCGAGAAACGTTCAACTAAATCATTGATGTGTTTTGTGGTTCACTTTGTCAAAGGCCTTACTAAAAACACAGAATCCACTTGACCTCCTCAAGCAAAGACCTTCATATATTTAAATGGTTATTTCAGGCGATTTACTATGTCAGATTTGCGAGCATTTGATGTTGTGGCGGGCTCTACGTTCGGATATGTGGCAATAGAGCAACGGGTTTATAATACAGGCCAATGGCAAAAAATACATAACTTCACGTACCCGCGCATCTACAACTTCCCGCATCATGATCTTGCCATAGTGGTAAACTATTTGTTCTATTATTCATTATATTATTTTTGTTTTTATTATTTGTTATGAATATTGGTCTAGTACCTTTTATTAAATATATGGAAGGTAGTGTACTTTAGTGAATTAACTTCTCTGTAGAGTGTCTATGAATTAGCAAGTAACAAAATAGGTGCATCCTAATATTCTGTACAAGTGTCCTTCCCCAAACCACTTACAAAGGTTACCCCAAAGCAGTGTTTTGGAATTGGAAGAAAGGGAATCCATCACCCTCCTGTGATACTGGCAACCGATATAGTGCAATTGTGCATCATTAGCGAAACAACAAAATGTTTTATTAGAAACTTATTGATAATGTACAAAATGGCGCCTGCTAGTTAATTCGTGAACAGCAACAATCCGTCAAACATTGTTAGTATTAAGCAGTCTTCCTTATTGAGATCATTTTCCTAAAAATGTTATTCTTCTAATTGAGGTTCTTCGATTTTAATTTTTCAATCTGCATTCCACTCTGAATTAGTTTTACTTCAACGTGGAAAACCAATATAAATGTAATATTTCAGTTTAGTTGCTTATATTCGCCACTAAAAATTATACACTTTTTGGCCGCTTAAATAAATGCAATCAATTTTTGAATAACATTTGTGGAACAATATTATTTATATATATATATATTTCTTGTGTGCGTGTGTATGTGTTCTTGTGGACCGATTTTGATGAATGTTTTTGTGTGTGTTCAAGGATGATTTCGAGAATGATTTAGATTCACAATTTCACCTACTGGAAAATGTTTTTAAAATTATTTTATTATAAAAAACATATTTTCATACAAAATTTATGGGTGCGTTCGGGAATTTATTTTTAACCGACTTCAAAAAAGGAGGGGGTTCTCAATTCGACAAGTATTTTTTTTATGTTTGTTACCTCAAAACTTTTGACTGGTTGAAATGAGAAAATCATATTAGTCTTAAATTTGCAACATTATAATTTATGTTTGTTGGCGGATAACTTTGTTGTTTATGAACCGATTTTAATTATTCTTTTTTTGTTGAAAAGAAGATATTTCAAAGGTGGTCCCATGATAAGGAAATCAGGGTTTGATGATGGCAGACCAGAGAAATCGAGGGGTTCTTCCAAAAAAAAAAACGTAAATCAGGGTTTAACCGACTTCAAAAAAGAAGAAGGTTTTTAAAATGACTGTTTATATCTTTTTAATGTTTGTTCGCGGATAACTTCGTTGTTTAGAAACCGATTTTGATAAGGGAATCAAAGTTTAACCGACTTCAAAAAAGAGGAGGTTTCTCAATTTTGCCGTATATATTCGTTGTTTATGTACCGATTTTGACTATTCTTTTTTTGTTGGAAAGAAGATATTTCAAAGGTGGTCCCATGATAAAGTTATCAGGGTTTAACCGACCTCAAAAAAGGAGAAGGTTTCTAAAATTACTGTATATATCTTTTTTATGTTTGTTCGCGGATAACTTCGTTGTTTATGAACCGATTTTGATGATAAGGGAATCAAAGTTTAACCGACTTCAAAAAAGAGGAAGTTTATTAATTCAGCCGTATATATTCCTTGTTTATGAACCGATTTTAATTATTCTTTTTTTGTTGGAAAGAAGACATTTCAAAGGTGGTCCGATGATAAGGAAATCAGGGTTTGATGATGGCAGACCAAAGAAATCGAGGGGATCTTCCAAAAAAAAAAAAAACGTAGGGGCGACTAGTGCGTATGTTAAGTTTTTTTTCATTATGTCTAATCGTTTCCGACTATCATTTTTCGTCTTAAGTAACCGTCGTCTCCTCATTCAAGAAGCATCTTTGCTCCGTCTATCCATCACTTAAAATCGTAAAATAAAATAATTTCTAACAAAAAAAAACCGACTTCAAACAGTAAACTAAAAACCAAAAAATAAATTTTCTTCGCACAAAGTAATACGTATTTTCATTTAGTTAAATCGAAATGAATAAATAATTACTTTATAATTTTGGAGTCGGTGCCAAGTCAATGCTACAACAACCTAACTACTATATCAAATTACTAAGTACACACAATATTATTAAATTTTCTTATAAAAATATAAGAATCGGTACATAATGAAATAGCACTACTAAACATAGAAAATACAAACCTTAATAAAAAAATTGTGGACTATGAAAAGAAATTAATACTATTAAAAACAGTAAATATATCACCTACCCCCCATAAATATCTAACACCTAAAAAGAAACAAATTAATGCTTCCACTAAGCTAAAAGATAGAATTACTGCACAATCTTCACCAATAGTGACAAATTCTAGCCAAATTATTGATGACCACATATTGGGAAACAGAGAAAAACGGAAGACTTGTGAAATCGACAACACTACAGAAAGGAAACTGGCGGACTACATGTCGGATGACTCTGGCATGGTTGGAGCACTCAACGCGGTTCCAGCGTCAACACTTAAAATCCAATCGCCACAACTCAACACCCCTGTCTATACTATAAGCGAACAATCAACAAGTGGAATGCTTATTGATTCCAACATGGACCCACATAAAAACAACAGTCTAATATTGAAGCATATATATGTTATTGGTGGGAAACAATGTGTAGACCTATCATCTCACCTCAGACTTTCGCGGAGAGGAAGAATAAATGACTACCAAATCTTATCATTTACTAAACCAGGAGCTCCAATTCAGGAAATAACCAAAAGCCTAGACCACTTCAAATATTCTGGAGAGGACAAAATCATCCTCTCTGTCGGAGAACATGATAAAAACCCGACTAAATTGACCTTAGAACTTGGTGTGATGCTTAATAAACTTGAGAATTGCAATATATTGTTAATGGGTATTAAAAACAGTGATTATCTTAATGAATACCAACTAAATCAAACACTTAAACTAATTAGTAATAATTATAAAAATTGTACATTTATTGACCCCTATGTGAGTAGACACAAAATGACATCCAATATTAACATAACAATTGACCAATTAGACTATGACTATTTATTCCTTAACTTTAAAAATATGACTAATTACCTAAATAAAACCAATAAAAAATACATTAAGCCACAAAAGACCTCAAGTACAAAAAGTAACACACCTGTCACTATATCATCTAATACATATTCTAAAAAGGAGTGTAAACCAAAACCTGGCACCATTCCTTACTATTGTACTAGTTACACAAAATTGAATAAAAATAAGATAGATATTACACAACAATGTAATAAAAAAGGCACTATCACTTACCATTTTAAACCTATTCTTAAAACTAATAAACAAACACCTGAGCAAATGAATTTATTTCGATCCTAAAACATATAATTTTAAAATATTACACCAAAACATAGCAGGCTTTATAGCAAAGAAGGATCTATTAGAATTGTCTATACAGGAACTCTCTGACTCTAATAAAAACCCAGATGTAATCTGTATAACAGAAACATTTATACCATCAGGGTGTGAAAAAAATATCATACTTAGTAACTATCATTTAGTGGCCTCATTTTGCCGTAAACAAAGAAGAGGAGGATCTTGTATATTGGTAAAAAATAAAATTGACTGCGAACAACTTACTATAATAAACAATATGGCAATTGAAAAGACGTTTGAGTGCTGTGCTATAAATATCTATAATATTATAGTGGTTTGTATATACCGAACACCTGAACCTAATAATATAATCTCATTTCTAAATTATCTAGATGTTATGTTATATAAATTGCAAAATAAATACAGTAAAAATAAAATAATTGTTGCAGGTGACATAAATATTAATACATTTATTACAAATCAACACGTGACTCGTTTACTGGATATTGTTATGAATTATAATCTCTATATGCACATAGATAAACCTACAAGAAATAAGTCCTGCATTGATCACATTATTAGTAATATAAGGGACGCCTGTGGAGAGGTTATACCATTGGGTCTCTCTGACCACAACACAGCACAGATGCTATATGTGGATATTAAATTAAGCAAACATACACCCACATATTATTACACATTTAAGAGAGATTATTGCCCAGAAAATATTAATAAATTTTGTTATTGCTTAGGACAACTGACATTTTCAGAAATATATGCAGAACATAACTTAAACGCAGCTTTCTCTTTATTTCATGACACAATAAGTTTGTTTAATAACCTCTGTTTTCCATTAATTAAAAGAAAAATATTCACACAAATTAAACCTAAGTGGATAAGTAAAGGATTAAAAATCAGTTGTAAAAGGAAGAGAAGTCTTAGATTTGATTTTTATAAAAATAAAACTCAGAATAACAGAACAAAATATATAACATATTCTAAATTGCTTAAAAAATGCATCCAGAACTCTCAAAAAAGGGCTAACTGTAAATATGTATGCTCAAGTAAAAATATTTGCAAGGCATCATGGAATATTATAAAAACAGAAACAAATAACAAAAAACTGCCTCAAGTAATAGATGAAATTAATCTTAATAATAACTGTATAACTGACCCAAAAATAATTGCTAACATGTTTAATAACTTCTTTATAGGATCTGACCAAAATAGTAATAATAATTATGACAATAAATTAGATACAAAAATAAATAATACTATATTTCTTATACCATTTAGTACAATGGAGGTTAAAAAGATAATCACATCACTAAATAACACCAATGCAGTAGGCTATGGTAATATTAGCACTAGAGTTTTAAAAGCTACTACAAATGAAATTGCCCCTATAATTACCTATCTTATTAATCTTTCTTTTGAAAATGGCATCTTTCCCGATAGTCTTAAAAAGTCTATAGTTAAACCGTTATATAAATCAGGCAATAAATATAACATAGAAAAGTACCGTCCTATTACTCTAATACCAACCTGCTCAAAAATATTCGAAAAAGCGATGCATTTAAGACTTACTGACTTCATCACAAAGCATAAAATACTAAAAGATGAACAATTCGGATTTCAAAGAAATAAATCTACTGCTCTGGCGATTTTTAACCTAGTGAAAAGAATTACTCATAATATAGATACTAAAAAATTAACTACAGCTATACTGCTTGATATGTCCAAAGCATTTGACTTGGTAAGACATAACATACTTCTGGAAAAACTAGAAAATGTAGGTATAAGAGGGCCAGCACATAACTGGATAAAAACGTATTTACAAAATAGAGTGCAACGCACAGAGATTACTCATATTAATAAGTATAACACTACTTGCACGTACTATTCAGATTATAAAAATTGTATAAATGGTGTTCCACAAGGAAGCGTTCTCGGACCCCTCTTTTTCATAATATATATTAATTCGCTACCATCCCTAACAAAACATGATTGCACCCTTTTTGCTGATGACGTATCTATAATTGTGACATCAAAAAAAAACACAAATATAAACATTCATAAAATTGACATTATAAATACAATAACATCGATTACAAACTGGCTTAGTGACCTTAACTTGAAGATCAATATATCAAAAACTAATTTGATAAATTTCAATAACAATATATTTGACATAGTATGTGATGGTAAAAATCCAAAAACTATTACAAGTGCAAAGTTTCTAGGATTAAAATTGGATAATAAGCTAAACTGGTGTGAACAGATAGATAATGTGTGTGGAAAAATTAATAGGTTCTCATTTGCCTTAAGCAGGCTACAAAAAACCACAACCCAACAAACTGCTATTGTAGCATATAGGAGTTATGTGGAGTCTATTCTGAGATATGGGCTAATTATATGGGGTAACAGCATGCACATAAACAGAACATTTATTGCTCAAAAAAGATGTATACGAGCCATATGTGGCGTACCTCCTTATACATCCTGCAAACCGCTTTTTAAAGAACTTGGGTTACTCCCTTTACCATGTTTATATATATTTGAAATAGCAAAATTTGTTAAGCAAAACTTGAATCTATATAAAACTGCTATCGACATATTTCCTAGAAGCACACAAAATAAAGATTCACTCGTTACAGATAACTGCCCAAAGACTGCAATCTTCATGAAAAATTGTTATTTTATGTCTATCAAGATATATAATGCAGTTCCCAAGGATATTAAGGCATTGCCTTTTAATAAATTTAAAGCCGAATTGGCAAAATGGTTGCTGAGTAATATGTTTTATTCATATAAGGAATTTTCTGAATATGAAAAACATATCAAGAAGTTTAAAGTAGTGCCAGGATAGTACGAAAGTAGATAAGGATAATTTGTAATTTAGATTGTGTCCCACAAATTGACATTTAAACAATATTGTTAATAAATAGATAATGACATTACATATAATATTATAATACATTGATACATATTTTGACATTGAATTATATAACTTTAAATATTTGCATGCTTTATGTTAGCTGAATAAGGAGGACTTACTATATTGTACCATTGATATACTGTATCCTTTTCTAAGCAAATAAATTATTATTATTATTATTATTATTACCTACTAACTATCAAAGTAACTTTTTTAATATTATGTACCTAAATACTGGCTTACAAACTACTAGTAAATGAAAACAAATTATGAAAGGACACTGAATACAACTTAGACATATAGTAGCTATTTACATAACAAATGTACTCAAGATATCAATGTTGAATAAAACAAGAGAATTTACTAAAATGAAATACTCAAAACGGAATCCATTGATATTTAAATATGAATAACTATCTAATACTTATAATAATAGCATAATAACTTATTAAATAAATAAAAAAACAGATATTTCGTAATAATTGCCTACTAATATTATCGTTAGTTGTTAGAAAGATTCATCTATACACAGTTATTGTTTTACTTGGCACCGACTTTAAAATTATAAAATAATTATTTAATCATTTCTATTTAACTAAATGAAAATACGTATTACTTTGTGCGAAGAAAATTTATTTTTTGCTTTTTAGTTTATTTACTGTTTGAAGTCAGTATTTTTTTTGTTAGAAATTATTTTATGTGTTAACTAATAAATATATATCAAGCTACTTGATGTTAAAAATCAAAAACAAATTGTCAATTTTAGTATATCAGAATTGCTTAAAAACCTATCTTGTATTATTTATAAAGAGAAACGATTATAATAATTTTCCTAATTGACAACAACTGGCGACCGTGACCAGACAGGGACACCACCTAGATGTACACAGGTTCTTACTTATCAGATGAACAGAAATAAACCGACGCCTACAGACCAATGGGCAAAAAATCCAATTATTAAGTAAGGTGAGAGAAAAGGAGAAAGTGAGAAAGTGATAATTTTTCAAATACCAATAATGTCAAATAACATAATTTTAATCTGCCAAAACTTGAACTTTATAAAGACGATGATGATGTAAGTAAAGGAACATAAAGTAAGATCAGGCGAATAAAGGAATGCTGAAACTAAGTTTTATAAAAAGAAAATTTGGATACTACGATGGCGGATTGTTGAAAGTTCAAATTAATTCATAATGACGAGATTAATAGGATCAAATATTCTTAACTCTCTTTCTAATGATAATGAAATTGAGAGGCTTATAAGAGAGAAACATGAGATGGTGCAATAGGCTGGTGTACGAACTATCATGAGAGTTACAAGAAAAAGCTACTGGATTTTTATGTATCAGATGTTTTATTATAATAATAGACTTGAATGCATTATCTGCAACGAGAAATGAACGAATTATGAGAGCACCTTCAAAAATATAATTATTTTGATATACAACTTTATTTATTTATTTTCTTTGCTGGAAGTATGTTGAGAATTAAATACAAATTATCAATTTTGTCATATCAGAAAAATATATTGCTTAAAAAAATATATATTTATAAAGAAAAACGATTATATTAATTTTCTCGATTCATAAGAACTTAAGCTCGGCTAATTGTAACAGCACATTCATTGACTGTTAGGCGGTATATATATATCAGGATATACAGTGTGTGGGGGGATTTTACGACAATAAATTAAAACCCGGATAGCTCATGATGCTCTCAAACCACATTAAAAAAACCATTGAAAAATATCCATTACTTTAGCCACAAGACATTATTTTTATTTTGCTATTTTTTCTACATGCTGTATTTGTTATGGGTCAGTAATATGACACAGGTGAAGGACCCTGGCATCGTTATTTTTATTAAAACTACTTATGCAGTTTAAAATAATGCAAACTGAGGAAACTCCTTATTACACACTCATGTCTATTAAGAATTAAGTTTGTGCGAAAGGGATAAAAATATGTTGTTTTATTTCTATGTTAGTCGCTTTTTGTTAAAACTTTATTTAAGTAGGTCAGTGTCAGTCAGTGCATCACCGGCTTCCCGTGACGTCGTGCGTCCTTACGTATAGTAGTGAATTAATTGTGCGAAACTGGACGCTTTATAATTATTGTGACGATCTAGAAGAGACTTACTTTGGGTTAAATACATACTACTTATAGTTTTTTAAAATGTATCGCATAAATACTTGAATACACAGGAGTTCGCAGATATGAAGAATGTCATTGATTGTGTTTTGTATTTTGAGAAAAAAATGTGAGTACTTTAGTGTGATTAGTTTTGTTCATCATTACCGCCAAAAGTCCCCGAGGAGTACGTTACGTAGGTACGATGACAAGTGCGCTGTTGCCGCTCTTATCACAGGTCAGTGACCATAGGTACACTAATGGTGTTTTATTATTTTTATATTTTTTAACCGACTTCAAAAAAGGAGGGGGTTCTCAATTCGACCAGTATGTTTTTTTTAATTTTTTTTTTTATGTTTGTTACCTCAAAACTTTTAACTGGTTGAACCGATTTTAATGATTCTTTTTTTATTTAATAGCTGATGCTTCCCGTTTGGTCCCATTTTAATTTGGTCCAGTTCTGATAATGGCATCCATGAGAAAATCATATAAGTCTTAAATTTTCAACATTCTAATGTTTGTTGGCGGATAACTTCGTTGTTTATGAACCGATTTTGATAATTCTTTTTTTGTTGAAAAGAAGATATTTCAAAGATGGTCCCATGATAAAGAAATCAGGGTTTAACCGACTTCAAAAAAGAAGAAGGTTTCTAAAATGACTGTATATATCTTTTTTATGTTTGTTCGCGGATAATTTCGTTGTTTATGAACCGATTTTGATGATAAGGGAATCAAAGTTTAACCGACTTCAAAAAAAGAGGAAGTTTCTCAATTCAGCCGTTTATATTCGTTGTTAATGAACCGATTTTGATTGGGGGATTGATGGGGGATTTTGATGGGGATCTTCATCGTAGGGGCGATCATCGCACTACGTTTGTTAAGTTTTTTTTATTATGTCTAATCGTTTCCGTCTATCATTTTCCGTCTGAAGTAACCGTCTTCTCTTCATTCGAGAAGCATCTTTGCTCGGTCTAACCATCACTTAAAATCGTAAAATAAAATAATTTCTAACAAAAAAAAACCGACTTCAAACATTTTTTGCTTTTTAGTTTACTATTTGAAGACGGTTTTTTTTTGTTAGAAATTATTTTATATGGTATTAAGTTTGTTTGAAAAATTATTTTTAAAATTTTGATGTCTGAATTTATTTGATATTTTTTAAAGTATCCTATGGAGTAATATTGACGCTGTTTTAATTTATTGTCGTAAAGTCCCCCCACACTGTATATATCCAGTGGCCTATTCGTGTCGTGACAATTTGATTTACATTCATATTTCTGTTCATACAAGCTCTATGGTTGTGGGCACTGGCAACTTAGCTTTCTTGAGGATGTCTCTAATTTGCTCGGAGCACAAATATATACATAATTTTCCGTTTTCCTTTTACAGTTCACCAAGGCAGCTTACATGTTTACAACGCATGTGGGGCCAATACAACTTCCAACGGTCTTCATAGATTATTCTGATCCCTTATTGGAGTACGCCACATATTCCGGAGTAAGATTACCTTTTATGATTCCTTGGAAAACATCATTTAGACTAAATATGTCAGTTCACGGCTGGCACAGTCGCCTTCCCCATGCCGGCCTAATGCCTAATTCTTCACGTATCGCTTGAAGGATCCCAAGTTATATGTGTGGAGAACACATGGTAGGGTAAAACATTCCATTTGTCGATTGTTCTACAAAGAAACGACGCACCGAACTTTTTAGTTCGACTGCCGATTCAGCTTCACCCGGCCTGTGCATCAGTATTAGCCCGCAGTATTACGGGTGTAAAAAGACGAGGTAAAAACAAGGTTAAAGAGCTCAGAACATTCTCCATGGTATAGGCGATTAAGGACGCATAAAGCCGCTTTGTCACTGCGAAGTTGCAGGGGCTCCAGAGTTCGTGTGACCTCTGCTTCACCTATAACAGCTCAGCGTTGCAATGAATCTAGAGCATCGAAAAGATACCTGACAGAGCCGTCCCAGAGATGCGAACAGTATTCCGCGCACGAGCGAAGTTTAGCCCTGTATGCTCTGGCGCAAAGAACCGCCGCACCTTGTTCAGGAACACCTCCCGATCTTAATGCCCTGCTCGATGTGGTCCCTGTGATTTAAGCGGTGAAGGACATCCGAGGTGCCAAGAAAGATGTTACAGGGCGTAGGAACAGGGGTAAACGGGGATTTTTGTCGTCGAGAACTTAACCTTAGTCTTGTCTGCGATGAATTGCACTAGGTTCTCGTCGCCTTAGTAATGGGCGTAATGGGACCAAGGACCCGGTCTAGCTCCACTTCGACATACTCTCTCTTCCCGACTATCTACTGTTTACCGGCTTCGGGGCGGGCAGATTACATGACAATTGTTTTTTTCATTTGAATTTGAACTCAATTTTGCACCGTGCTGTTAATCCAAGGTCCAGCATGTCTTTAATATGAGAAGTAACTAAGTTGGCGACAGCACGGAGCCCCGAGGAACGCCGGCATGGACGCGTATAGAGCGCCCATGCAGGAAGTCGGCTATTCACCCACGCACAAGTTCAGGTAAACCGTATGCCTCGAACATTAATTATTGAATCAAACAAATTTTACTATCTACTATCAATAAGCTAAAAATCCATCCCGCTCGTCGCAGAGGACATGTTAAAACACCAACAGTGGATTGTACCCCGTCCATCCTGCCCTACATCCGTTTCGACAAACTGAATATCCTCGCAAAGAAAAACTTGAGAGGTGTCAAGGGACACCCGGATGGGACGAAGTTCCTTTCGATTAATAAGCGAAGGAATCGTAATATTTTTTTTTAAAGTTATAATTTATTTTTTTAATTATTAACAAATATAATGTAATATAGGGTAAGTCTAGGAAAGATGGCCGTACAGGAGAGATGGCCAATACGAAAAAGTTCAGGATAGAATTGATAGATTGCGCTACTTATTACTTAGTGCGCCTAGCGGCTCGAACATGATCATAGGTTGATGGGTGATTTTACGAAAAAAACAAAACAAAAGTAGGTAAAATCGTTCTAATTTCTTTGTAATGCTCAATTATTTTGTGATCTGAATCACTATGCATGTGGTGAAGTAGTTATTTCGTTATGAAAGCGATTTATTTTGTGTTTAGTTCTCAGTTTAGGTACAAAACTTTATTCTAATCTCTAAATTGCTTGTGAAAAGTTATTTTTTACAGTACTCGTAGAGGTCATTTCTCCTTTACAAAACGGAGAGATGGCATTATCTATTCAAGGAGAGATGGCCATATTATTACATTGTAAATTAACAATTTTTAAAAGATTTTATTTTTGTTTTAGATGCCAAACGTTTACCAAAGAAAGGCTGTAAGTGTCCGTGGCAATTGGACTGAGAAAACATTGCAAGCGGCTATGTGTGCTGTGCAAAATAATGGTGCCCCGGAATACCCCGAAAAACCTTAGAGAGAAGATTAAAAACGCAATATAACAAAAAAGGACCAATGGGACCATCACGTGCCTTTGGTCCTGAGAGTGAAAAAAAATCTCTACTCATATAAAGGAAATGCAAAGAAGTGGTTTTCCACTGACAATTGATGACGCCAGAAAAATTGCGTATCAGCTTGCAGAAGAATTAAAAATATATCACAAACTTGATAAAACTTCTAAAAATGCTGGCTATGTTTGACTTCAATCATTTTTGCGAAGAAATCCTGAAATTATACTCCAAAAATCTGAAGATCACAAGCTCTCAATCGATTAGAAGTAAAAGGGTATTTTGAGCTCCTCGAGAAAACTTTGTGTGAAAATAATCTTATGAATAAACCAAATCAAAAGCTCTATTTGTGAAAATGATTAAAAAACTGAGTATATGATAAAAAATATCTGGATATTTTATTCACCGTAGTTTTTTTTTACCAAGCCATAAAAAAACTATGGCCATCTTTCCTAGACTTTCCTTATACTTAATTAGTAACAATTTGCTTGTGGTAACTGAAGTAGGAAACATATGTTTGGGATTCTATTTTATTTAAATGTCTTGAAAAAATTGCATCGATGGTAGTATTATATTTAGTTGTTGATTCTGCTGGATTATTGTTTATTCTTAAATCAAATTCTTCCTCTAGGAACTGTAGCAATGGTTGATGTTGAAATCACCGGCCAAAATGAGTGGAAGTTTATCTAAATTTTTGTTGTATCTGCTAAGCGTTCGAGATACATCTTTAGAATAAATACTCTGGCAGTGCTCGATGAATGAATGAACTGAATATCCATTAATTTGTTATTTGGTCTCTCGACTTCGTAAACACCACAGCGTATAGGTTAGAACACGCACGGCTTGCTAAATACATACGCAATGATAATGTAATATTAAATTATAATTTGCTAGTTTTGACGCGTACACTTGCTAAACGCACAATAATGGAGTGATTATAACGCATACGACTTGGTTAGCAAAATAGTAAAGAGAGGTTATAATGCGTACTTGCTAAAAATATAAAAGCATTCATTATTGTCTGTATGAAATCACTACTTACCTAACTCTTGTGCAGAAACACTGTCAGGATTCATTATACTTATTATTTTTTAATAATCGTCGCGACACCACTCTGTTCAATGCAAAATAGAAAGACGAAACGAAAATAACTGGCTTGCTTTCTTTGAGATAGAGAGATAGAGAGAGAGAGAGAGACACAGACAGAGAAACACGCGCGCGCCGCACGGCTTACAACTATAGCAAAAAGTGTCGTTACAACTTTTGGTCCTAAGTTTTTCTGTCTAGCCCCCTTTCGCAACGCGCGATAAGGAACTTCGTTCCAAAAAAAAGTCGTCTGATGGTACGCGAGGCTATTGAAATTAAAAAACATCCTAATTTCAATAGAGAAGGCGATTGGAAATTATCTAACCCCATAATACGAGTACACAAACTCAAGTCCCAAGTCCAGCAAACTGCCAAACCAGATGAACCATCAGTTATTTTTTTACAAAAATTTGAATTAAACCGGGCACAGAAAAAATAATCAAAACATACAGGGTTGTTTTGGAAACAATAACAGCACCAACCAATAGGACGACCAACACCTCAGTCTCTCTGTGACCACGATGGCTGCAAAGCTCTCGAAACGTCGATATAATAAAAAAAGGTAAAATCAAAACCAAAATAAACGCGATAGTAAGCCGCATAAAATTGTGCATTAAGAATGAGATCTATTAGAGCAAAATTGGACCAGTGGATCGCTCGTAATTCGCAAAATTGAACGTGTTTTTTGAAAATTTTTGAAATCTTATAACTTCCGTTTTGAAAGTCATAAGGAGCTGAAATGTGGATATGCTGTCAATGTTGCGGTCTTGTAGTTACAGTTATTTTTTTAAAAATTGAGGATAAAATAAGGAATAGCATAGTGTGCGATAGATGTGGTTTGAAAGAGGACGAGGATTGACAAAAGAATGCTTCGATGGTTTGGGCACATGGAAAGGATAAGTAAAAGTAGATTGACGAAAAGAATTTATAAATCTCATGTGAATGGATGCGTTAAACGAGGCAGCCGGGAGGGTGTTATTCGACCGAATCGGAGACATCCTCAAGAAAGCTAGGTTGTCTAGTGGCCATAACCATAGTGCTTGTATGATTGTGAATGTGAAGGAAGCGAGGGAGTTGTGTCAGGATGGTGGCAAGTGGCGCTCTATTGTTTCTGCCTAAGAAGGCGTGACAATTTGATTGATTGGATAATGATCACCAGCCCTGCAGCCGGTCAGTATGCTCATAAGCCTAGGATACCGATGATCC
This sequence comes from Tinea trinotella, assembly GCA_905220615.1. Classification (NCBI taxonomy): domain Eukaryota; kingdom Metazoa; phylum Arthropoda; class Insecta; order Lepidoptera; family Tineidae; genus Tinea; species Tinea trinotella. The sequence goes on from HG992333.1 coordinate 6,421,199, forward strand.
TACAGATTCAAACATCATTTGCTTTAACAATTAACAATTCGCAACAATGCGCCGAACCTTCGATTCAGTAGGGATTGATCTACGAGAAGAATGCTTCACTCATGGCCAACTAAATGTTGGTTCATCGCGAATCAATTTATTTTGCACCACAAAATGTAGAGGGCGCTATAGTCACATTATTGTGACGCCATGACACCACCAGACGATCATAACGCCGACAATGAGCTTTCATTTTAAGTACACCTACATCAAGAGCCTGTGATGGCGTCTGTGGCGCAGCGGCCATATTGTTTGCCAATTAATTGTAATCACCCTGTACGATAATACTTTTAGTTATTATTTCAACCACTAAATAAAATTAAAAGGAAAGCCACAATTAAACTCTATTTCTTTTTTACAGTATCTTTTGATTTTAAGAATAGGAAATTTAACCGTATTCTCAGCTCAGGATTGCGATCGAATTCATCGAAGGAATATGGCGAATTTCATTTGTACCTCGGATATACCGATTCATAAGCAAAAAGAGACGGCAAGTACAACTTTACACATTTAATAGTATAACGTGACTTCTGATGGTAAGTTGCGACAGCTGTAATAGCAAACTAAGTTTATGGCTGCCTCTGTCATCATCACTTTGCCGGCCTGCACTTTTCACTCTTCATGCTCTTTGTCAACAAAGATATAATTTTAATTGTGACTCGACGTCTGACCTCGACCCTCCTGATGTTAAGCAAGAGGAGGTCCAAGAGTGACGACGACTGTAAAAACCGAGTCTTTACAGTTGCCCCAGTCGCCGTCACTATGACGGCCAAAGGTGTTTCTTCACGCATCGCTTGAGGAATCCAAGGATACAGGATGGAGAAAACACATACGCTTGAAAAGCATTACATTTCGACTGCCGATTCGATCGACAAAATGTGGATGCTTCCCCCGATCTGTGCGGGTATTATAGGTGTGTTAAAACGAGGCAGAAACAAGGCTAAAGAGCTCCCGGAACATTATCCGTGATATAGGCGATAGAGGACGCCCAAGGCCGCCATGGACAGCTCGCCGCTGCAATGAATCTAGTGCATTAAGATTAAGGTGCAAACATAACTCCGCGCAAGAGCGAATTTGAACCTTGTAAAGTAGCAGGCGAATAACCGCCGCACCTTATTCAGGATGCCAATTGGTCTTAATGGCCCGCTCGATCTGGTCCCTGTGATTCAAGTCGCTGCGAAGGGACATTGCTAAAACTTCCAGTCTGTCCGAGAGAGAAGTATCGAGATAGAAGTAAAGAGAAGAAAGAGGGGTAAATGGGATTTGGTCGCCGAGAACGCGGTTAGCTGTACTAGGTTCCTGTCGCCCCAGTGGGTAATGCGATTTAGCACCGCTCCTGTTTGCCGGCTGCGGGGCGGGCAGTGTAGCGTCCATGCACCGTGCTGTCGTCTGCATAGCAATCAATGCCGGATCCACTGTTGTGGCATGGGTGCCGCCCCCCTATTTAGGAAGTACAATTTAAAAGACTAAAATATGGAGTAAAGGACTTCTAAAAAACTTTTCGGCCACAACAAGACTCTTGAATTCTGTGTTATGAAATCAAAAGTGAAAATTGAACATTGGTTCACATTTCAAAATGATGACTGTGCCGAAAATATAGAAAAATTTTATGATTGCCTGTTGAGCCTTTCTTGGTCTGAGGTATATAAGTGTCAGGATCTAAATTCAGCTTTTACATGTTCTCATAACAAATTTTGCTTATTTTATTCTCTGTGTCTTCCTGTAATTCGCACTAAAATAAACAGTAATGGCGCTTCTAACTGGATGACAAAAGGCATTAAGAAATCATGCATACATAAAAGGAAGCTAAGATATAATTGTTGTATAAAATCTATTTCAAAAACTAGATATAAAAAATATGATAAACTGTTAAGACAATGTATTGATTGTTCAAAAAGAATTATGAATAATATAAAATCAAAATTAAAATTTTAAAGGAACCCCCGAAACGCCTGGAACCACTTTGGTCATATCATCAGCTTTATAGTAATAAACAACATTAGTCATGGCTCAATAGTTATATCCCTTTAATATCCCTTGGATCCTTATGGTGCATCATCAGATAACTACACTAGGTCTTCAATTTGATATTGGCCCAGCTAATGGCTCATAGAGAGTAACAATTTTAGTTAAAGCACTATGATATTATCTGTTATTGATTTGCTGATCTGAGAGGATTCATGATCAGATACTCCCGATCTTCAATTTGATAACGGCCCAGCTAAAGGCTTAGTTAAAGCACTACAGTTCTATCTCTTTTTTTGCTGATCAATTGATATCAATTTGCTGATCTGAGAGGATTCATAATGGTGCATCATCAGATTGCCCGGTCTTCAATTTGATGACGGTCCAGCTAAATGCTCTTAGTGAGTACCTATTTTAATTAAAGCACTATAGTTCTATCTCTTGTTGATTTGCTGATCTGAGAGGATTCATGATGGTGCCTCATCAGATACTCTCGGTCTTTAATTTGATAACGGTCCAGCTAATGGCTCATAGTGAGTAACAATTTTAGTTAAAGCACTATTGGTCCATTTCTTGTTGATTTGCTGATCTGAGAGGATCCATGATCAGATTTTTTAGATCCGGAATGTTTTATTTTATCGCACTAACTTTTCTACACTTAGTTTCCTACCTTCAAGACAAATCTAATAAGTCCAAACTTAGTATACCAAAAAAAAGTTTGAACACATCCAGGATTTCGTCTCCTACCTTCGAGTTCCATCATCAGAGTAGCTCAGTGGTACCAGTTAAAACACACATGTATTTGTATACGTTTTTATTTCAAATGTTAAGTCACAGATTTGTTTAAAAGTAAAGTAAATACCTATAAGCCAGCCTTAAACAAGTCCGATTTTTCTCTCCGATAGTCCGATCCGATTGTCTGATCAGACAATCGGAAAGCACTCGTGCCATACATTTGTTTGAATACTTAATACACGTCAGATCCGATAGTCGGATCGGAAACAACGCCAAGGCGCTTACGATTTTATGGCCGATCCGATTGTCTGAAGGTGCAGTTTTCATACAGAATACAGAAACAAAATAGACGTCCGATTTCTACTTCCGATTTGTAAATAATTTGCTCAGCAATATCGGACGTGTATTCCCAGCCTTATGCGTGTTTAGAACGGCAACCCTTGTACGTCGCCAAGGGTTGGTAATAAGGGTTGGCAGTTTAGATCGATAATCAAGGTAATCGATCTAAACTGCAAACCAACCTCGCCATATGAATATTTTAAGGGAAAAATTATAACATTTTTTACGTGTTTTAACAATGGCATATTTATTTGACATAAAATAACAATCTTCGTCGCATAGCGACGTACAAGGGTTGTCGTCCTAACCAGCGCGTCTAAGATCGCTACCGCAGCTAACAAATCGCAATAACAAAGCTGATGACCTTGAAACCCCTGATCAGATCTTCATCAATTGTAGCTAAGAACCATCTCGATCACGTCAGCTTTCAAATGAAACAAACCGCATCGTAATCGGTCCATTCGTTTAGGAGCTACGATGCCACAGACAGACACACAGATACATAGATACACAGACAAGTCAAACTTATAACACCCCTCTTTTTGGGTCGGGGGTTAAAAAAAGACGTGTGGCACTCGGGGATTGCCGCGGTAAAGCTATTGCATAGCATTTTGTATCAAATTATGCAATTATAATTATTTATTTATTTTATTTATGCAGTATTTCTTTTTCTTTGATATTTATCTTTTTCTTTGTTTTTATTATTTCTTCATTTTTCTTCAAATCTTTCTGACGCTGATAATATGCCCTTTGACGTGCATTAGTTTTTTTTTCTTTTTAGCTCTTTACGCTTTTCTTCTCTATAAAACGAAAATATCTAGGAATAAATAATAGGTATAAATAATTAGGTATAAATAGGTAAACGACACTTTTAAGTATGTCTAAGGTACACACAAAACTATACAGCGGATATTCTTATATAATGTGTATAAGAATATATAATAATTTACCAAAACGCATTAGAGAAATTAATGAATTGAGGCTATGCAGAGTAATGTTGACAAAATGGTTATCTGGTAAATGTTTTTATAAATTGACTGATTATATTAATTATAAACAAACATTCGATTATTATTATTATTTAATTATATAAAATATAAATTTATTGTGGACTGTTAATTCGAGTCTTTTAAATATTTGCATGCCATTGCCAATGAAATAAATCATTTCATTTCAAAGGAGTCGGGGTTTACATGACATTTTAATTGTATTAATACACCAGTATTATTAATACCCGCACTGGTTATTAATTCTATGGACCGAATCGGTAGTCAAACCAAAAAGTTCGGTGGGTCTTTTCTTTGTAGAACAATCGACAAGTGGAATGCTTTGCCAGCCCATGTGTTCTCCACATCCTATGACCTTGGATCCTTCAAGCGATGCGTGAAAAAGTACCTTTGGCTGGCATAGGGACGGCGACTGAGGCAGCCGTGAATTGAGTCGGGTTTTAGTCGTCTCGGCTCTTTTGGATCTCTATCATGCTTGCTTATCATCAGGCAAGTCACCCTTCTACAAATTAAACTAATTGTAAGGATTCTGTTATGCATTTATGATTATTAAGGAAGTTGCCGCTTTAGCGTTCTGCAATCCATTCCTTTTCGGCAGAATTGATAATCTATTTACTCCTATTTTTCAGGGATTTCAAGGTGATCCTATTTATTATCACTTTGGGGTTGGATATTTGTTAGATTACTATGGAACAGAATATCCAGTGGGAAGACATGAGGCATCCACTAATCTAGGAAATCCAGGTGATCCAAATATAATACCAGACATGAGCCTTTTAATAGGATTGGCTGTGGCAAGAAGAGAAAGAAATGTGTTCTTTCTAAGGGTCTCTACCTATTACGATTATATTATGAGGAATTGTTCAACAGTGGCCAAATTCACCGCACCGCTAACATTACTCTGCATTCCATATATGTGCACGATTATATGCCCGGGGAGGACTGGACAAGTCTAAGGTAAATGTGGTTAGGGATTCCAATGGGGATTTAGTGAATGAAGAGTGTGCTGATGCTTCCTCCACGCTGAATGAAAGTGAAACTGAATGTGATTTAGATATAAGAGATTTTGAACGTTTTAAAAAGAATGAAAGTTGGAAAAGCGGCTGGGTGTGACAGAATAACTGTTGAGATGCTGAAGGGTAGTGGTCAGCTGGTAGCTTCCTGGTTGTGTCTCCATTTTAGTAAGTGCTGGGTGAACGGTCTTGTCCCAGGTGACTGGCGCAAGGCTGCTATAGTACCACTATATAAGGGACAGCAAAAGGAACCTAAAAATTACAGTGGCATCAGCTTTCTCCGTATTGTCGGCAAGTTATATGCAAAAGTTTTGAAAGAGTGATGCATGAAACAAATGATAAAAATTGGGATGCGCAATCAGGATTTAGGAAAGGGGTGGGTAGTATGGATCAAAGCTTTTCTCTAAGATGCGTCAGCGAAAAAATGTTGGCCAAACACCAGATGGTGTTTTGTGCTTTTGTTGACCTTGAGAAGGGTTATGATCGAGTGAACAGGAATGAATCGTGGCAGCAGCTGTCCGTGTTTGGGTTAGGGGGGCGTTTGATACGTGCGCTGAAATCTCTCTATGAGGATTCCAGTGCATGTGTTCGAATTAATGAGGCGCTATCTGACTGGTTTGGCATCTTTAAGGGTGTCAGACAGGGATGTGTAGCGTCACCATGACTCGTCAATCTATTAATGAACAGCTGTCTAAAAGAGTTGCGTGAAAGAGTGGCTTTCGTCCATCGCATAGCACCACTACGGCCTTAGTGAAAGTTACCGATGATATCCGAGCAGCAATGGACGATGGACAACTCACTTTACTTACTCTCATAGATTTGAGCAACGCTTTTAACTGTGTAGACTTAGAAATTCTCCTTGCAATTGTTCGCTCTCTCAATATCTCACTGTCTACTCAACAATGGTTTCACTCGTACCTCTATAACTATAACGCTTGTCCTATGTCTGAATGGTGTCCGGTGAGAGCAGGTTTCCCGCGGGGTTCTTCCATTCAACACAGTCCCAATCATTTACACGCAGATGACTTACAAATGTATTAGGTTTTAACTGTCATATTGCTGAAAATTGCTTTTGATGGGGATCTCCAATCAATGAACTCTTAAATTGGGTTTGGCAATCAATGTTGTGGTATGGTGGTATTGGGAAAGTTGCTTAATGATACTGGACCGATCGTATTGCCTTTAGTCATAAGTCAGCAAATTGAAAACCTGTGTCTTTTTATGAGACTGCATTCTTCTCCAACACCGAAAGCATACGTGTCCAAACTACCGGAAGGTCCAATTTGTGAAAGGAAAGCCTATTTGTGAAAATTTTGAATTACAAGAGCCTCTTGTGAATGGTCTTCTTCACTATCTACTGCGCAAATAATATTATCCAAAATACTGTCATTATCGCGACGGCTGCAATGAGCCGCTCCCGTTATGTAAGTTTAAAAAAATAATAATGTTTGCTCAGTATCCCCACCACTAATGAGCTTGGAGTGGATTTCATGAATATTTTAATCTACTTTCACTCATCCTTTCCATGTGCCCAAACCATCGAAGCATTCTTTGGTCAATCCTTGTCACTACATCCTCATTCAAATCACATCTATCCGCTATTGTCAATCCACATACACTCCTTAACGACCGCATTTCTACAGCGTTCACTCTCTACCACACCCAACATTCACTTCCATGCATTAATGTAGGGCCAATCATTGCATTGCATGAGCAGCCATCCGTGACTATACACGGTCGCCTTTCATATTATTATTTATTTTCTTTAGCACAAGAATAATAAATTAAATTTGTTTCAGGCTAAATGGATCTACAGGTGGTAGTGGAGGACCACCACAAAAATGTCAATGTCGTGGACCACAACGGCTCTTGGATATAACAATGAGGAGTTGTAATTCAAATATCCAGGAGTCAATATAATATTTTTTATTATACATTTCTATTCTAAGCTACTAAAGTGCTTGTATCATAGAAACAGGACAACCAAAGTACATATATCAAAGATACATTGGTACCGGTGAGTGGTATCGAACCGGCTTACGTAGCCATTGTACTGCCACAACACCACGGTCGCCTTAAATTGATTAATTATATTATATTATTTTTAATATAAAAATATAATATTAAATATAAACACACTTTTATTTCTTTTTAATTTTAATTCGTTTGGGAAATTGCGTCATATCTTCTCGTCAAACATTCCGCAGTGCCTGATGACAAGGGTCTTCGAACAATGTGTGTTGCCAGTGATGGCATATGGCACTGAGACGTGGCCCTTAAATGTTGGCCTCAGCGGGCAATGGAGAGAGCTATGCTTGGTGTGTCTCTGCGCGATAGAATCCGGAACGAGGATATTCGCCAAAGAACCAAAGTTACCGACATAGCTCGTAGGATTCTCAAGCTAAATGGGCAATGGGCTGGCCACAGAACAGATAACCGATGGGGAAGGAAGGTTCTAGAGTGGAGACCTCGAACCGGAAGACGCAGCGTAGGTAGGCCTCCCACTGACATTTTGTCGTTCGGAACGTCAGTGGACGCCTTCTGGCTGATGATGATTATTCCTTTTTTATAAAGTCTTGTGCAAAACACAATGAGCATGCTGATTCTCTTACTTCAAGTCGCTGTGTTGCTATATTATATAATACTAGCTGTGCCCGCGGTTTCACCCGCGTAAAATTAGGTTTACACACAGTCATAACAAAGGAGGAGGTTCTCAACTCGACTGTATATGCCTCTTTTGAATATAACTTATATAAAAATGACAGACAGAAATAAAAATAAATATAGAAAAATTCCAAACAGCTAAAACTATAGTCAATTGGGTACTATAGTAAAAAAAATATTTTTATTAAAAGTAACCTGTGTTACTTGTAGTACCCCCAAAAATATGTGTACAAAGTTTCATGATGACCGGTTAAGTAGTTGTTGTGTGAAAACGTAACAAACAAACTCACATTCACATTTATAATAATAGTAGGATATGCATATAGTGACAGAAGGAAATAACAATAAAGAAAAGTATAGTCTATGGAAAGTATAGTGTATAATTGAGAATCAAACGAACTTACCTGTAAGTGAAGTTCGATGATAATTGTACGAACTTCCTTAGTGCTCCGCCGATTTGTTCCGTATTTAAACAAAGTAGTATTCGCATTCGATGGCTACTCTCACACGTTTAATAGTAATCAGTTTTTTTTTTTTTTTTTGGATGAATGTACGGTTGTCCAAGCCTCGATTTCTTTAAGACATCATTCTGTTTATAGTGTTCCTGTGCTTACAAACCTGAAACTCACCTACCTATTTACATGTAGAGGTGGGAGGGTGTGGCTTTCACAATCGGCGGAGCACTAAGGAAGTTCGTACAATTATCATCGAACTTCACTTACAGGTAAGTTCGTTTGATTCTCAATTGTACTTCAATTCCTTAGTGCTCCGCCGATTTGTTCCGTATTTAAACAAAGTAGATATTTAAAGGTTGAAGGTTTGTGGACTGAAATGGAAGTATTACCAGACATTTGGATGATCAGAACTCCTCAATCACATTAACTTAGTTCTATAACAATTATTTCTTAAATTTATATAATTATGCGTCCTCTAAGTCATTACAGTGATCTAGTACAAGTAATAAATATATATATAATATATTTTTTTTTTTTTAAATCAATTTTTGCAAAAGTGTTGGATTTTTCGGACCATCCAACAGTTCTACGAATAGTGTCAATATTCTCTCCTAATGTTTAAATAGTAGATGTTGACAAATGACCATTACTATGATTTTCAAGTGTATGTCATAGATATCAAGATATAAAGTGTATCTTTATTTTAATTGCTTAAAGTTTGTTAACGAACAAGATTTTTTTTTTTTATATAACTGAAAGAGTTTTGTGCAGGGCAGATAAACTCTCTTTTACAAAAGATATTTTAGGATTTATACAATAGAGGCAATAATAAAGTTGGTTGTGTACGACCTGGCCCTAGGTTTATTGAAATTTATTATTTATATTTTAACTTGCAATATTTTAAATAATCATATTATTATATTTAATTAAAGATGAGGATTATCCTTTATGAGCGGTGACAAGAGCTAACAATGTTATCACATTGGATAACAAATTAAGTGAAATATTTTCATTTGGATATAATTTATATAATAATTCTTAACAAACATTGGGTTCTTAAATCATATTTTCGAGTTTGTGGGCGAAACCTAAAAATCTCTTAGATAGTATCTTAACACAAATGTCAGTGGTAAGTTCATTTGGTAAATGAGGGCTATTGCTGAATATACCAATTTACTGAATTATAACTATAGCCTTTATTAGAAGTATTAGAAAAAGGTTAATAAATAAGAATAAATAAGAGAAATCTTATCTATCTGTGAAGTGTAATGTATCTGTATATTTGTGATACTATTTTTTTACTATTACAATAATTTACAATTAGGTATGTATTACATTGCTTCAAAATGTTATTGACAATGAAGCACCTGCACTTACAGGCAATGGTTGCAATGGTCAATATGAGCCAACTATAATTACCCTAGGTGCCTTGTTACAAAATTTAGAAAAGCTTTATTATAATTGAAAAGGGTGGAAAACGAATGATATTTGTAAAAAGTCCTGTATGGAAAACGTCCATGAGATTGTGAAAGAATCTCTTGCGATAGCATAGTGGTCTGGTCGCCAACAAATATATAACTTACACTTATGATTATGTGTAGAGGCAAACAAATCTTTTTTAGAAATACCAAAACCTGAAATAATCGTATAAAAGGCATATTTTGCCGTTTTTCACTAGGTTCTATTGTTAAACTGTCTTGAAGCAGTGTCAACTGATTTTATTTGAAGCAGTATTGTTTTTGATGGTATATAATCTGTCTATACGCACATACTTGCATGCTTACACCACTGCTAAATTAGTTTAGCTAGACTATCAAGATGTGGTGTTGTTAATTCTTAACATGATAAAGCAGTTACTTACTTTTATTACATGTAAATGATTTTAAAGCAAAAAGACAGCCAGTAAATTTAGGTAATTATTGTGTTCATTTATTTATTTATCAATCTTACCGAACCCTATTAGTGGTACAACATAACCGCAATTTAACAATAATGCATCTGCATAAATTACTTATTTTGGCTGATTAATTGATTCTTATGAAAGTGAAACAAATTATTTTGTCAACAGGATAGTTAATTATTGGCACCTTGTGATATTGGTACTTGGCTATTATATCTATTATTATTTAATGCATTTCCATAGTTCAAGTTGTTTTGTATGCGCATCAGCTATATTATGTTACACCTGAAGTCCTGGACATTCTGCATATAGCATGCCTGTAATAGTGGCCAACTTTGAATAGGACGTGTTTTGTTCCAACTGTCATGTTTTCAGAACCTATTCTCATTCATTATGCTTGTGGAATTAATTTACTTTTAGTTGTGTTTATAATAAAATATAAACTTACCAATATATAAGTCTCCTTTGTGGCCATTAGACATGATTATTATGTCTTTATCTAAACATTTAAATATACTAATGAAGTATAATTCCTGTTTTTATTATATTTATGTATGGGTGTCAAAATCATCTTTAATATCAATATTGGTCATGTAAAAAAATCCAGAGCAGTTATTAATAATTTAAGAGCAGTACGTATTTCCTCAATTTTAAAAGATGTTAATTTTTTAGGATTAAAAATAAAACTTTTTTTTTTTTTATTTTATTATTTTTTATATGTATTATTTTGGAGACAATAAAGTGGGGATATAAATTAATTGGACTCTGGTGAGCTCAAGATAAATAGCACCTTTACATAACAGTTCATTTATTGAACTATTAAAGTCAGCAATTTCTTCCTTAGAAATTAGGCAACCTGACCAATTGGAACCTGACTTATTGTACAGGTATTAGATTTATACAGGTATTATATTAAATGGAATATTGTGTCCCAGATCCATGAAAAATAAATAAATATGTCAGAGGGTACCTTGTAAAAATATTGTAATCGTCTGTTGACGCTGTTTGTTGTTGCCTTTCGTAACAGCATATTGGTAGCAACCACCTTCTCACATAGTCTTCCGAGGGAGTCCCCAGTAGTTTAAAGGATTTTATTTATTTAAAAAATCAGTGGTCGAACTTGCTGCGGCTTTACTATTTCCCATTTTATCACCAAAAGTCCAAAGTTGACTTCAAAAAGGGATATTTCAGGAGTTGAGTCCTGTGCTGCATCTCTGGCAACTTCACCTGAACTAGCCTGAGGCTAAAAACCTTCTTTAAGAGAAGTTCATTGAAATAAGTTTTTCAGTATCTTTCTGACATTCTGAACATTTTTATATTAATAAATGGCGGTATTGATATATCTATATAACACCGTATAATTTTATTCTTAATACTGTGATTTACTGTATTTGCATGGCATGGCAAAATAGTGAATACTTTTTGTTTTATCCCTCTTCAGAGAGGGTTTATTGATTGCATATGTGACCTCAGGGTTTATTTTGCAAGGGTTAACCATTGTGTTAAATACATTTTCCCTCTCTCTTTTTTTTTTTTTTTTTTTTTTTTTTTTTTTACACCAGACTAACTTTTTGACCAACGGTCTGTGGGTTCTAGTTGTGTATGGCTGGTTCTGGCACTCACGTTCTTTGGTATGGCCTAGAGCAGTGTTTCCCAAAGTGGGGCCCACGCCTTACAGGGCAATTCGATAGTTAAGGAGGGTAATTTCAAAATGGATTAGACACGACTTCAACCCTTCTGCTTTGGGTTATTTATATGCAATGCTAGATATCGGTGACCAATTTATCAAAAAAGGCAATTTTTTTTTTTTTTTTAAATATTGTAATCATTTATATTTATTAAGGGTAAAAAACATTTTTTAAAGGTTGGGAAACACTGGTCTAGAGTGACTAATAAAACAAGGTCAAGAGTTTATTGACCTCGAATCTTTATTGAGTTGGTGCTTAAAAGCATAAACCCTGGGTAAAAATGTTGTAACCTGAATTAGGATTCTCATTATATATAGTACATTTTTCTAATAAAAATCATACACATCAATATATGGACGACGTAGGTTCACCCATGCTCAAGAGGTAATAATATTGGATTGTGACGATGTAATTCCTCGAAATACATTCAAGCACAATAATAAAATAAATTGCGACGTTGCAGTTCTTCAAACTACACTCAAGCACAATAATAAAATAAGTTGTGACGTTGCAGTTCTTCAAACTACACTCAAGCACAGTTATAGTTAGTTGTCACATTATAGTTTTTCAAACTACCATCAATAACAGTAATTATAAATTGTGGCATTGCAGTTTTTCAAACTACACTCAATCACAATAATAATTCATAAATATTGAACGTTATAGTCTCACGAAGTATTAAAACATTTTGGTTGCAACAAATCCACTTATGTAAAAAATCCAGTATCGGTATTTACCTGAATCGTTTTGTTCATGCAGGTAAAACGAACAAACGTTGAGGGCGACCGTGATGGCGTCGTATTCGTGGAGCTCCGTTTCTCCAACCATCTTATTTTCTACGGTATTTGTCAATTTGCTTGTTCGTTTTCAGCTTCTTCTCGTTGCCTTTTACCCATTTAGAGTAAGATTGTATAATTATTTACACTAAAATTTACAATAAAATGCGGACAACCGATATACACGTGCATCTCGTAGCACACGAAATACGGAATGATGTCTTAAAGAAATCGAGGCTTGGACAACCGTACATTCATCCAAAAAAAAAAAAAAACTGATTACTATTAAACGTGTGAGAGTAGCCATCGAATGCGAATACTACTTTGTTTAAATACGGAACAAATCGGCGGAGCACTAAGGAATTGAAGTACAATCTTCATAGTATAGTTAATTAGATTGGATGTTGACGTGACGTCGGTAATATAGTGCGATGGTATTATAGTATAGCTTGTCTAACTATAAATGACGCGCCTTCCACTTTATTAGTTTATTTAAATGTGTGAATACAAATATTACTATACTTTATCATTGTGATCCTCCTTTTGTGTCTAACCAGCAACTGAATGTCCAATTACAATTGCATTTTCGGTGTGTTGCATCCATATTTTATAGTCGCACGTGTGCTTAAATGCAGTGGAGGGGCGCGTCATTTAGTGTAGGACAGACTCTACTCTATAATACCATCGCATCTAATAAAAATGAATAAACTAAAAATGAAGTATCTTTTTGTACGTGTAACTCCTAACCAAAAAAACCTGCCAATAACTAACCTTGGGCCTATATTACTTTAAGTAAAATGCGTTTTTAACAAATCGCTTGAAAATTTGTAAAACGGACACAACCGTCAACGACGTTTGCCATCACGCGACTGCCTGCCCGCGAGTCGCGTACTCAATGATGTTGCCGACTTCTTCCCCCACTTCACCCGCCGTGCGTAAGATTTACGCTACACTATTTTGGCTATAATGGCTTACACATAAGATATAGATATATACTGGCGCGGGCTTTTTTGTAGGTCTATCTAAGATACACATTTTCATCATACATTACATATGTGTAACTCTGACCAGCTGTCTGGCAATGCGTCACCAAGCTGGAAAGAATCACAAGAGGTTTTTTTTTTAAATCCCTCTGAAAAATGTTGCTCAGAGATTTTTTCTATAATTTCGGCATTTATAGCGCACTCCTCTCCTGTACTAGTACTAGAGAAGAGTGTACTTCTAACTTTATTATTTTATATCTATGTACACACCTTTTTCTATATACTTACATTATATTAACGCTAATACTTACATAGTTCTTATTTATACCAACACCATTATATAACATAGCTAAAAACATCAAAATACTTAATCTAATTTATCTCCTATTGTATGCTATCTTATTAATATACTATTTCTTTATTTATGCTTATAATATATAACTTAATTTAGTGGCTACTTATTTCTCTTTATTACCTTACCAGCTATCTTAGTACCAAATTCCATTAATATTTCTCTTTTAGTTTTTTCATTAAATATTGTGCATAGGTTGTTTGCGTCTATGGGCGTTTCCAGACGCTGTTCCACTTCAAACCTTTCAAGGCTGCAAACAGGGCACTCCAACAGTATATGCGTTGCCGTTTCCTCTACAGTTGCGTCACAGATGCACGATGGGCTCTCCTTACAGATTCAAGTACAGATATCCGGAGAACCCACCATGCCCGGTTAGCACTTGAGTTATCACGCCGGAGTTGTCTGACGGACGCCTTTACTGCATCAGGTAAAAACAGTTTTGTAATGGCACCGGTTTCGCCTGTCTTATACCTTTGATTCCAGTCGTCTAGCGTCCTTAAACGAATTTGTCGCTTGACGAAGGATATCGGGCACAAGTCATAATGAGCTTTTGTTTTAATTTTTAATGCAGCTTCTTTCGCGAGGTGGTCTGTCCTTTCATTGCCCTCCAACCCAACGTGCGCTTTCACCCAAAAAAGTGATGCACTTCTTTCCTGCTTTATTATGCTTTTAATGTTGCGGCGACATTCCACTGCCAAGGGGTGGAGAGCGGTTCTGCTCGTCACCGTCTCCAGGGCCGACCTTGAGTCGCTATATATTCCAAAGCTTTGATCGTCACTTTTCAGTTAGGTTAGGTTAGGTTAGGTTAGGTTAGGTTAGGTTAGGTTAGGTTAGGTTAGGTTAGGTTAGGTTAGGTTAGGTTTTTTTTTTTTTTTTTTTTTTTTTTTTTTTTAAATTTCTCGTCCCCTCTGACTTATAATTTAATCAGAGTCCTTTTTTATCTTTTCTTTTTATTTACCTTTTTACTATTTTACTACATTTAATCCAATAATCCAAACTATCCTTATTTAATATTAGCCTTATTTTCATACTTACACATACTTACGATAACTATGGTCAAGGTCATTCCAATTTATTAAGCTGAAACATGAATATAGCATCCTATCCTAAGATGGTACTAAATTTACTATTGTATCTATAATCTATTTTACTTATATAATGTACTACCCTATTTATTTATTTATACATCTTTACATATATCTATGGTTGTGTTGTATATACTTATTATATACAAACAACATATTATTTACTAACTTATTTATTTCTATTTCTAACACTATTTCCAACTTTTGTACAGTACTTAATTATATCCGATCTTTTATGTTTATTTCTAAACTCTATGTGTATATTAGTTTTACTTAATATAATGCCCAATCTACTATTTACATCGTGTCTTTCTCTTTCGTGTACGGGACATTCAAAGAGGATGTGAGCCACCGTCTCCTCTACGCCTGGCTCACAGATGCACGATGGGTCCTCCTTACACTTGAATCTGTACAAGTATTCGGAGAACCCACCGTGCCCCGTGAGTATCTGCGTCATCACGCCGGTTACCTCCAGCTGCCTGACGATCCGGTACGCCCCGATGGCGTCCGGCAAAAACATTTTCGTTGTAGCACCGGTCTCCTCAGTACCATATCTTCGGTTCCATTCCCCAAGCGACTCCTGGCGGATATGTCGCTTGAGGAATGAAATCGGGCACAGATCATAGTCGGGCTTTTTCTTTGTATGTTTAGCAGCATCCTTAGCAAGCTGATCCGCTCTTTCGTTACCTTGCAACCCAGCGTGTGCCTTAATCCAAAACAGAGTTATGCTCTTGCTTCGAACCAAGGCCAATTTGATATTATTCCGGCTTTCCACTGCCAAGGGATGTAATGAACTATTGCTCGTGACCGTTTCCAGGGCGGACCGTGAGTCGCTGTATATGCCAAAACTGTTTGCGTCACTTTTCAGTGCGAACCTCGTGGCTTCGCATATGGCCAGGAGTTCCGCCTGATAGACCGTGCAGTACGGGGACAGCTTGAACTTCAGGGCTTTGGTCTCGGCGAGATCAAAAGCTTACAAAGTTATGCCCTTTTGACCGTCTAGGTAAAACTCGGTCAGGATTAGTACCTAGTTTTTTCGCGAAGGTGTTAGAAAGTGGTCGTGTTTAGGCTCGTTGAAATGAGCGTCGCGAGAACTGTGCGATGTCGTTACCAGTTTTTAAAATTAATTGTGTACTGAAGGATTTAGGTTTAGGTCTCCACCAAGTTTTACCCAGTTTTGGTCAGATTTTGTTTCTTGTCCTACTATACCCGTGTTTGGGCTCGTTTGATAGGGAATTTTATTTCCACTTCGTTTTTAGCATCAACAATTTTATAAGATCATCCCCCGATTTTTGATTTGCAAAATATTATAAAATTCCTATTAAATTCCTACTAGTAGTTACGGGATGCTTTGTTTACTATATCTAAAAACACATTAATATAGTAGATTTTTCGGAGCTTAAGTGGAAACAAAAATTTCCGCCCTAGGAGTTGTCCAAGGGTAGTAAAAACCTTCCCCTAACTTGGTTAGGTTTCCTTTTTTCGTCCAATTGTGTCCGTGTTTGGGCTCGTTGAATAGAAAATTTTATTTCCACTCCGTTTTTGTCATCAACACTTTTATAGGTTCATCCCCCGATTTTTAAAATGTAAATTATTGAAAAATTTTACTAAATTTTTACTAGTAGTTATATGTTGCTTTATTTACTATAACTAAAAATGGATGTATATAGTAGATTTTTTGGGGCTTTATTGGAGATAAAGATTTCCACCCCAGGGGTTGTCCAAGGGTAGTAAAAACCCTCCCCTAGTTTTTGAAAGTCTTTATCTCAGAAATCTGTGATCATACAATTATATAATTTCTACCTTAAATTCTATGTACTATTATCCTTCTATTTCACTATTTCACTAATTTTTATTATAGTCACTTTTTGTAATATAATTTTTTAAAGTTTTATAAAATCTTGATATTACAATTACTTCGTCAATTTTTATTCTTTTTCCAAGGTTGATGCGTCGTTTTGTTTGTCTTTGCTTCCCCTTTCTGGTGCAGTGGTCAGTTTTTGTCCAGCAGTCCTGCTTTCAGAAACACGTGCCACGTGGTAAGTTGTTTTTTTGGCTCTTATTCCCTCAATTTAAAAGGGAAAAATCCGATTCTTGTCCCAATTTGTTCTCCTCGATAAGGCGCTTCAGATTATGTAATAAAAAAGGTAGGTCGTCGCGACAAATCGCAAGTAATCTTTGAATTAAGATTTTTTAACCTTCAATATTCACTTTTTTATTGATAACTTTTGCACTTTTGAATATTTCGAAAAACTAATTTCACCATGATGTTAAGCGTATTTTTCTGCGTATTTTAATATATAGCAGCACTGATTTTGATAAAACTTTTCGCACTTTTAAAATTTTAGTTTGCGTTTTAGGGACTTAGGCGCGCGCGGATCGATTTTAGAGCGTTCTCTCACCACGGCGGGGTAAACGCGACTGGGTTAGGTTAGGTTAGGTTAGGTTAGGTTAGGTTAGGTTAGGTTAGGTTAGGTTAGGTTAGGTTAGGTTAGGTTAGGTTAGGTTAGGTTAGGTTAGGTTAGGTTAGGTTAGGTTAGGTTAGGTTAGGTTAGGTTTTTTTTTTTTTTTTTTTTTTTTTTTTTTTTTGCGGAGGAGGAGGAAATACTCATGTATACGACAGCACCCGTATGCTGTCGCATGCCCGACTTCCACCTGAGAGGTTGCCTCAGGGGACCTACGGACTAAAACCTCCTCCTCAGGAAAGGTGGTTGTGCAAGCCGAGGAATGGATGCTAATGGGATACTTCCATTCCTTAGCTGGTCGAGAGGGTTTGTGATATTAGTTAAGAGTTGGTTTGGTATGCGGGGAGTGGTTGGTTAATTGTTGAATTCTTTTAGGTTTTGGAATATATTGAGGAGATGTTTTTTAAATGTGTTGGTGGTGATTTGAAGGGATAGGATATCTTGAATGTGGTAAGGGTCTAATTGTAATGTTGTGGCTGTCATATAGTGTTGGAATCTAGATTTGTGAAAGCGGGGGCAGTGTTGGATGAGGTGGGAAATGCTTTGGGTGGAGATGTTGTCACAGGGGCAGGATTTGGTGTTGGATATTTTGAACCTGTGAAGGTATTCTCTGTGATATCCGTGGTTTGTTAAAAATTGTGTTATGTAGAAAGAGATGTTAATGTGTTGGGTGAAGGTTCTTATGTCGTCAATGGTAGGTAGGATACTTTTAGTGTGGATGCATTTGGAGGTTTGGTTGTAGAAGTTGTTGAGTTCAGCTTTGGAGTTGATTTTGTTTTGGTATCGGATGTAACTGATGGGTATTTTGGAGTAGTCAGGGGATTTGTGGGAGGAGGCTGCCGTTTTTGCGGCGGAGTCTGCTAGTTCGTTTCCTTGAATACCTATGTGAGCTTTAATCCAGTAAAATCGTATGTTGTGTCCAGTGTTTTGAATGGAATGTATGGTTTTGTGGATTTGAACTGCGAAGTTATTATGACTGTTACTATTGGAAATTTCGGTCAGTCCTGATTTGCTGTCAGATAGGATGAAGGTATTTGTTATTTGGTTGTTAAGAGCCCATTCACAGGCCTTGTTGATTGCGAGTAGTTCGGCCTGAAAAACGGAGCATGCTCCATGTAATTTAAATTTCTTGGTAAGCGTGTTTGGGTTGTTGGGGCGTATAACTACGAAGGAGGCCCCTACGGTGTTGTCGTGTCTGCTGCCATCAGTGAAGATCTGATGACAGTCGGTGAAATCTAAGGAGTTGAATTCTTCCTCGGAAGAGATGTCATGTATTAAGATGGAAGTTCTGAGAGAGGGGTGTAAAAGTTGAGAGGGTTGCGCGGGTCTGTCTATGAGTATGTCTTCTGGAAGAAAAGTGGAGAAGCCTTTGATTCTGGAGTTTTCTATATTTGCGACTTCGGCGATCTTAGCTGGCAGAGGTGTCAGTTGTGCCAGGGAGATGGAGGCGATGGTGCTGACGGTACGGAATCCCTGTATCATTTTTATGGCGAGTAGTCTTTGTAGGGATATAAGTTTTTTGTGTATGTATTTGTATTGTAGGCTGCCGGACCAAATACTAGCGGCATAACAGATGATGGGTTCAATGACTTGCAGATAGATGATTTTTATATTTTCGGGATGGACGCCCCAAGTGGGTCTGATGTATATTGATATCTTATTGTATAATTTCTGGGCTTTGTTGATGACGTGTTCCGTGTGTTTGATGAAGTTTAGTTTTCGGTCGATAATTATGCCTAGATATTTGAAGTGGTTGACGAATTTGAGTAGGTGGCAATCGAAGTAAATTTTGCAGTTGGTGGCTTTATTTGTGAACCCGATGATCTGGGTCTTGTCTGCTCCGAAGGTGAGTTTGACGCTCGTTCCCCAGTGAAGTATTTTCTGCAAAGTTAGGTTGGTGATGGATTCTGCATTTTCGAGTAGCTTAGAGTGGCATATTAGCAGGATGTCGTCCGCGTATGCCTGTAGATGGCATCCTTCTTCGAGGGGTGTACAGAGTATTTCATCAAGAATTAGGTTCCATAAAGATGGTCCGCAGACCGAACCTTGTATGCAGCCTCTGGTCATGGTTTTTTCTAGTTGGCAATCGGCGAATTTCATTATTACTTTTCTGTGTTTTGTATAACTCCTGAGGATGTTATATAAGTTGCTAGGGCAGTTGATTTCTCGTAGTCTGTGGAAGATTGCAGGCCACCATGCGTGATCAAAGGCAGATTTAATGTCCAATGAGACAGCTATAATGTGTTCCTTGTTGAGTTTAGCTTTATTAATAGTTTCTAAGGCATTGGTAATTGCGGATACTGTGGAGGTTTGCTGTTTAAAACCGTATTGAGATGGGCAGTTGTGTTGATTCTTGTTGATGTGGTATTGAAGGCGGGTGTTAATCAGTTTTTCTAGCAGTTTCCCTAGAACATTGATGAGTCCAATTGGTCTGTATGATGAGAGCTCGCTGTAGGTACATTTGTTAGGTTTGGGGATGATTTTGGCGTATGCAGTTTTCCATGGTGTGGGGAAGTGACCGATGTGAAGGCAGTTGTTCATAATTTTGGTGATTAATTCCGGGAAGTTAGTGGCGAATTGGAGACAGATGTCCGAAGTTAGGTTGTCAATACCAGGGGCTCGATTAGGATTCATGGTCCTGAGGGATTCAATTATTTCGGTGGAGGTAAAGTAAGGGTCAGCAGGGGTGTTGATATTGTCTTCCATAAGTTTCCTCTTTAATCTCTGTGTGTTGGTGACATCGGTGTCGTCGTCCGGGAAGAATCGGTGCATCAGGGATTGAGCGGTTTCTGTTGTGTCTTTAGTATATGTGCCATCTTCTTTCTTGAGGGTGGATGGAGGCTGTGTGATAGGTTTGGTTTGGATTAGCCTGTTGGTGACTGACCAGACGTTTTCTTTGGTTTGCCATTGGCAAAACTCTCTGAAGTTATTGGTGGATGCGGTGCGTAGCTCTTCAGCGTATTTAGATTTGATGGTGTTTCTTGCTTCCAGGATATTCTGTATAGGTTGATGTTTTTTGACGGCTTTACTGAGTTGGTGGTGTAATTTGATAACTTCTTTTTTAAGGTTGGTCAAGTCCTCGTTCCACCATGGAGGTCGTTGAGGTTTGGGTGTGGATTTAGGTAGGATTAGGTCGCAGGTTTTTTGAATTTTTGATGTGACTTGGGTTATGTAGGTGTCGAGGTCGTTGGCGTTCATAAATTCGGAGTGATCGGTAAGCAGTGGGAGATCCTTCATATGATTGTTAAGTTCTTGAGAGAATGCAGTTTTAATGTGGTCCCAGTTAACTGAGGTAGTGGAATATTTAAAAGTAGAGAGTTTTTTATTTTTGGTTAATTTGTGAGCTCCTGGGTGTATTTGAAATGTGATGGCGTGGTGGTCCGATGAGGGGCAGATGTCTTGGTTGATTTCCCAGTCCCTGATGTGAAATGTAGAGTTAGTAGTGGAGAGCGTGAGGTCTATAGTAGATTGTCTGCATTTGCCGTTATTGGTGATAGTGGAGTATGTGGGTGAGTTTCCGGTGTTTATGATTTGCAGGTCGAATTCAGTGATGAGGTTGAAAATTTCCGTTCCTCTTTTGTTGTCTTTGGAACAGCCCCAGGCGCTGTGCCATCCGTTGAGGTCTCCGCACAAGATGTGTGAAGATCCGCTGGTGTCTTGGAGGAAGTTTTGAAGTTTTTGGAGTGTTTGGTTCTTATCTGATCTGGGTTCAATGTAGATAGAGGTGAAGTAAAGTTTCCTTCCTCTGCAGTCTTTAGCCTGAGTGACGCATATGTTAGAGTCGGAGTATTTGGTAATTCCTAGGGTTGAGAAGATATTTCGTCTGAATATGATGGTTGATCTGATGGGTTGTGAAGAGGGAAATTGGTATGTGATGTATCCTGGAGGGCATTTAACAGTATTGTTATTACCAGTGTATGGCTCGTTTATGAATAAAATGTCTGTTTTATTGTGATGCAGGTGGGTGGATAGTTCATGGGCTGCATTTTTCCCATGTCCCAAGTTTATTTGAATGCAGTTGTAGAAATCTTGTTTGGTGTTGGTTGGTCTACGATCCATAATCAGTTCTGTTTTTGATAGCGTCTTGTATTTTGGAGACTTTGGGGCAGAGCAGTGATGTGGCGCTATGTTGGTTGTTTGTTGAGTTTTTGCAGTTATGACATTTGAGTTTCTCTGGTTTATGTTTTGAAGGACAGTTTCTGAATTCATGTTCGGTGGATGAGCAGTGGGAGCAGGCGGCGTTCTGGTTGGGGCATCGCACTCTGGTGTGGCCGAATTGCAGGCATTTGTAGCACTGCAAGTATGGCACATGATTTCCGATGTGTATCCTTTGGTGGTTGATGTTTATTCTGTTGTTAGAGATAATGGCTTTCCAGAGAGAGGAGGAGACAAGGAAAACAGCGTTGTATAGAAATTTGTTTTTATTGCCTCTTTTGTATTTGAATTGTATGTCGGAGCGGGAGAAGTTTTTCATTGTTTCATTTTGGTTGTAGATGATGTCTGCCAGTTGTTCGGGGGGAGTGTCGTTGGATATTCCTTTAAGGATGACCATAGGACTGAGATTTTTGGGGATTTCTGCCTGGAGGTGTGGGTTGTTTTGGATTTTTTCTAGTGTTTTGGTTCTGTGTTCGGTTGATTCAAATTCGACTCGGAGTTTATTGTTAGATACTGGTTTCACTTTTAGCGGAGCAAAGTTGGTGTCTGTGAAGCTGATGTTGTTTCTCCATATTTTGATTGTTTCCGATGAGGTAGCTGTTTGGCTCTTGGAAGAGATTAGGATAGCTGGTTTGGTCACCGGGAGTGTGTTGGGGCGCTGGATACTGTTGCTGCTGCTGCAGGTGTTACTGGCGGTGGCAGTGTATGGGTTGGTTGTTGATGATTTGGATCTGGTATTGTTGGAAGCCGCGATGGTCGCGGCCGCGTAGGTTTGAGTGGATGGCTGGCCTTTGTTGATAGACTTAAATTCCTCCCTGATAGCATCTTTGATTATTTGTTGAATGTTGCTGGGTTGTTTTGGATGGATCTCAGTTGGTTTATCATAACAGTATTTATCGACGGAGGATTGGATGGATTGGATGGCTACAATTATTTGGTCCTTGTTTGCTCTTTTGAGGCTCTTGCCCTCTACTAGTTTTGATAAGATATATTGGGTTTTTTCGAGTATGAAGCTTTTTAAAAGTATTAAGGGTGAGTCTTCGCAGTAAGGGGATGGAGGATTGTAGCCGGGGGCTCTGGAGTCTGGGGGATCTGCCTCGGACATGATGGTTGCGGCAGAGATAAGTAGTGACCAGTAGATTTATGAACTTGGGGTATTAAGTAATAGTTTCACTTCAGTATAAACAAGAATAGCACTATAGTAGCAAGTTAAATAGTTAGTAAAATAGTTCAGTGGAATACTCACTGTTGTCGCCGCCGACGTCGAAGGCGGCGCGCCAGCAGCGCAAGCGAGCGCACACCCGCGGCCGTTTTGCTGTATGGGTTTTGTAGTATGGTTCACTTTTATCCTAGCACTTACTGAACACTGGCACTGTTTGTTTGAATTGTTTTATTATTGTTGTTATTATTTATTTAGTTGGGCTTGTTATTATTTACACACACTATTCAGTTCCTTATGATTGTTCACTGATATTATAGTTAAGTTATTCACTTATAAAGCACAGTCTTTGTTTTGTTGTTTAGGTGTTTGATGTGTAGGTTGTAGGTTATAGACTGTTCATTTTTTATCACAGCACTCAACGTACATTGTTCACTTATTAATTCACTTGGTTAGAGTTCATTGGTGTTTAGCTATAATCGAGTGTTCGTTACACACATTTATTCACTGCACTTTCTTCGTATTGCTTGTTTCCTCCCCACTATGCGTTATGCTTCGGATGCTGATGCGACTCGGATGCGGATGCAGGATGCGGACGTGGGATGAGGATGAGGGACGAGGACGCGGGAAGCGCCTCGGATGCGGACGAGGGACGAGGACGCGGGAAGCGCCTCGGATGCGGACGAGGGACGAGGACGCGGGATGCGCCTCGGATGCGGACGAGGGACGAGGACGCGGGATGCGTCTCGGATGAGGACGAGGGACGAGGACGCGGGAAGCGCCTCGGATGCGGACGAGGGACGAGGACGCGGGATGAGGACGAGGGACGAGGACGCGGGATGCGCCCGGATGAGGAAGAGGGATGCGGATGAAGGATGCGGACGCGGGATGCGCTCGGATGAGGACGAGGGACGAGGACGCGGGAAGCGCCTCGGATGCGGATGAGGGACGAGGACGCGGGATGCGCCTCGGATGAGGACGAGGGACGAGGACGCGGGAAGCGCCTCGGATGAGGAAGAGGGATGAGGATGAAGGACGAGGACGCGGGATGCGCTCGGATGAGGACGAGGGACGAGGACGCGGGAAGCGCCTCGGGTGCGGACGAGGGATGAGGACGCGGGAAGCGCCTCGGAAGCGGACGAGGGACGAGGACGCGGGAAGCGCCTCGGATGAGGAAGAGGGATGAGGATGAAGGACGAGGACGCGGGATGCGCTCGGATGAGGACGAGGGACGAGGAC
The DNA here is from genome assembly GCA_905220615.1 of Tinea trinotella. Taxonomy (NCBI): domain Eukaryota; kingdom Metazoa; phylum Arthropoda; class Insecta; order Lepidoptera; family Tineidae; genus Tinea; species Tinea trinotella. The sequence goes on from HG992333.1 coordinate 6,445,218, forward strand.
GCGGGAAGCGCCTCGGATGAGGACGAGGGATGAGGACGCGGGAAGCGCCTCGGAAGCGGACGAGGGACGCGGACGCGGGATAAGGACGAGGGACGAGGACGCGGGATGAGGACGAGGGACGAGGACGCGGGATGCGCCCGGATGCGGAAGAGGGATGAGGATGAGGACGAGGGACGAGGACGCGGGATGCGTCTCGGATGAGGAAGAGGGATGCGGACGAAGATGAGGACGAGGGATGAGGACGAGGGACGAGGACGCGGGATGCGTCTCGGATGAGGAAGAGGGATGCGGACGAAGATGAGGACGAGGGATGAGGACGAGGGATGCGGATGAAGATGAGGACGAGGGATGAGGACGAGGGATGCGGACGAGGATGAGGACGAGGGACGAGGACGCGGGAAGCGCCTCGGATGCGGACGAGGGACGAGGACGCGGGATGAGGACGAGGGACGAGGACGCGGGATGCGCCCGGATGAGGAAGAGGGATGCGGATGAAGGATGCGGACGCGGGATGCGCTCGGATGAGGACGAGGGACGAGGACGCGGGAAGCGCCTCGGATGCGGATGAGGGACGAGGACGCGGGATGCGCCTCGGATGAGGACGAGGGACGAGGACGCGGGAAGCGCCTCGGATGAGGAAGAGGGATGAGGATGAAGGACGAGGACGCGGGATGCGCTCGGATGAGGACGAGGGACGAGGACGCGGGAAGCGCCTCGGGTGCGGACGAGGGATGAGGACGCGGGAAGCGCCTCGGAAGCGGACGAAGGACGAGGACGCGGGAAGCGCCTCGGATGAGGAAGAGGGATGAGGATGAAGGACGAGGACGCGGGATGCGCTCGGATGAGGACGAGGGACGAGGACGCGGGAAGCGCCTCGGCTGAGGACGAGGGATGAGGACGCGGGAAGCGCCTCGGAAGCGGACGAGGGACGCGGACGCGGGATAAGGACGAGGGACGAGGACGCGGGATGAGGACGAGGGACGAGGACGCGGGATGCGCCCGGATGCGGAAGAGGGATGAGGATGAGGACGAGGGACGAGGACGCGGGATGCGTCTCGGATGAGGAAGAGGGATGCGGACGAAGATGAGGACGAGGGATGAGGACGAGGGACGAGGACGCGGGATGCGTCTCGGATGAGGAAGAGGGATGCGGACGAAGATGAGGACGAGGGATGAGGACGAGGGATGCGGATGAAGATGAGGACGAGGGATGAGGACGAGGGATGCGGACGAGGATGAGGACGAGGGACGCGGACGCAGGATGCGCCCCGGATGCAGATGCTCCGAGCGACACTTGGCCGTGAGGCCGGGGGCACGTGCGCGCGCCCCGGCGGCGCGCGAAGCACTAAAGCTGTGGCCGTCGGCAAGTCACTCTCTTCGCCGCCTCTGAGATGCGGACGAAGGACGCGGACGTGGGTCGCGCTCGGATGAGGACGAGGGACGAGGACGCGGGAAGCGCCTCGGATGAGGAAGAGGGATGAGGATGAAGGACGAGGACGCGGGATGCGCTCGGATGAGGACGAGGGACGAGGACGCGGGAAGCGCCTCGGATGAGGACGAGGGATGAGGACGCGGGAAGCGCCTCGGAAGCGGACGAGGGACGCGGACGCGGGATGAGGACGAGGGACGAGGACGCGGGATGAGGACGAGGGACGAGGACGCGGGATGCGCCCGGATGCGGAAGAGGGATGAGGATGAAGGACGAGGACGCGGGATGCGCTCGGATGAGGACGAGGGACGAGGACGCGGGAAGCGCCTCGGATGAGGAAGAGGGATGAGGATGAAGGACGAGGACGCGGGATGCGCTCGGATGAGGACGAGGGACGAGGACGCGGGAAGCGCCTCGGATGCGGACGAGGGATGAGGACGCGGGAAGCGCCTCGGAAGCGGACGAGGGACGAGGGACGCGGACGCAGGCGGCTACTCTGGCGCGTGTGCTCACCTCGACGGCTCGAGCAGAAGTCCGGTTAGGTTAGGTTAGGTTAGGTTAGGTTTTTTTTTTTTTTTTTTTTTTAAAAAGACCAGTGTATTATTCCACAGGCATGAACCCGTGCCTTTGTTATTAAGGTGTGAAATTATTATTATGATTTGTTTAAAGTGATGGGAATCCGAATCGGGAATTTATTCGGAGTCCCATTTACACCTGAGCATGGATTCGCTCATGTCAGCTGGGATCAAGGAATTTTGCTCTCGATACCCGCCGTTTTACATGATCGAACCCATGCTCATGCGACAGTGTCCTGTAGGTGTTAGGCAGACACTGGTTTTTTTAGTTCTAGTTCCTACCACACACGCGCGGACCCGCCCATGTCGGCCGGAATCAAGGAATGTTACTCTCGATACCGACTTTCCACACGACCGAGCCCACGCAATGTGACAGTGTCAGTGATTTAATTTAGAGTTTTTATGGGAGAGGTGTTTTTTTTTTTTTTTTTTTTTTTTTTTTTTTTTTTTTTTTTTTTATATATAAATAATATTATATTCTATTGTTAGTATTCTTATTATTTTGATTATTATTAAATATATACTTTTTTTTTTTATTATTTTTTTTTTTATTTTTTTATTTTTTTTTTATTATCCCTCTCCCATATGTAATAATTTTAAAAACTATACAGAAAATTATAGCTAATTATTATTTTACATTACGTTACATTAATTTTTAATTAAAAACACATTTATATAAGAGGACTAATCAACATTTATGATATTATCAAGACCATACAAAGAGAGGTTAGGTTAGCTCCAACCAGAGTACATTCTTGGTAAGCGGTCAGCATTTCCGTGTCTCATTTACACGCCCACAGCTGACTATTTTTGCCAGGTTTTATTTATTGATTGATCAATTAACGGGCCCCCCCTATATACAGTTATTATTGCAATACCATGTTTGTTTATATCTAAACTACACATATACAACAACAACCACCTAATGCGGGCCTATTCTATATATCCTATATAATAAACTATACATCTATTACCTATATTTGAGAACGCTAATTAATCAATCAATCAAATTGCCAAAAGGATGTTCTATACTTTCCAGAAAAATATCAGCCACCTACCCCCGTCCGATTAGAAGGCGTAATGATAGCGAGTGTTGAGTCGGCGGTCTGCAGCGAATTCTTTAGCGCGTCATGCATTTCACGGCGTGTCAACGACCTTGGTCGTTGTATTTGTTCTTTGTTTTACAATGACCTCGATCGCTGTATACGGAAATTACGTTTCATCTGTGTCGTTTGTTTATCAGATGTTGACATTCTTGTAATAGTTACACGTACTAACTACCAGATAACTACTGTTTATTTGTCGTATTCGTTGTATTGTTATTTCAACATTTATGAGAATATATGCAAGGATTTTAGACCACCAAAGTACATTCCTGGTAAGCGGTCAGCATTTCCGTGCCTCATTTACACGCACACAGCTGACTATTTTTGCCAGGTTTTATTGATTGATTGATCAATTAACGGGCCCCCCCTATATACAGTTATTATTGCAATACCATGTTTGTTTGTATCTAAACTACACATATACAACAACAACCACCTAATGCGGGCCTCTTCTATATATCCTATATAACAAACTATACATTCATTACCTATATTTGAGAACGCTAATTAATCAATCAATCAAATTGCCAAAAGATGTTCTGTACTTTTCAGAAAAATATCACCCACCTACCCCTGTCCGATTAGCAGGCGTAATGATAGCGTCTCTTTAGCGTGTCCTACATTCAATGACCTTGATCGTCGTGTTGTTCTTTGTTTCGCATTCTTGCGCGTCAGTATTTCACGACATGCGTACCAACGACCTTGATCTTTGTATTGTTCGTATTTGTCCGCATTCTTAGCGCATTCCACGGTTGCCAATGACCTCGATCGTTGTACGCGGAACTTACGTGTTATTTGTGTCATTGTTTATCAGATGTTACATTCTTATAATAGTTTCACGTACTAGACAACTAGACGACAACTGTTTATTTGTTCCTGGCGCATGCCATTTTCACAATCCTTTCTCCGAATTGAATGAATTCTTCCCGAACACCCTTATCCCCCACTATGTATTTTAGGTTTTCCCTATTCAGACGAGTGCCTGTCCTCATTTCGAACTCCATTCTAATGAGGTCGTGACGAGGACAGTCTATGAGTAGGTGTATTATTGTCTCTTCCTGTTCCGGGTCACATTCGCAGGAGGGATCCGGCTTTATTTTATATTTGTATAGATAGCTCTTGAAGCCGCCGTGACCTGTTAACAGCTGGGTGCGGTGACTTCTGTGCTGCCAATCTCGTACAATTTTATGAGCCGTCCTTACATCCGGTAGGAAGAGTTTAGTTGTCTCTCCTTGGGTCTGACTGCTGTAACGTTTTTGCCATGCCTCGATGGTATTTTCGCGGATTCGCCTTTTGGCATATGACAATGGAAATTTGTCATATTTTGGTGCCGTTTTTAACTTTGTGGCTGCTTCTTTTGCCAGTTCATCCGCGCGTTCGTTGCCCGCTGTTCCCACATGAGCTCTCACCCATACTAGCTTCACGTCTCTTCCCTCTGCACGTAGGCGAGAGATGTGTTCTATTGTGTCGAAGGCAATAGGGTGGTTACAGGTGGTACTTTTTAGCAATTCCAGAGATGATTTAGAGTCACTACAGATAGTGACCTCTCTTTCTTTGCTTTTCCTCACCTGTGCTATGGCCTCCCTTAGCGCCAACATCTCCGCCTGAAATACTGTGCAGTAAGGTTCGAGTCGAAACTTGGAGCTTTTTATCTCGGTTTCATTTCGCCACCATGTTAGAGCTGCTCCCACTTGACCTTGTATTTTACTTCCGTCGGTATATATACTCGGTCCGGTTTCTGAGGCGCAACTTGCTATGGTAGGTTCCGGGTTCTCCAACGATTCGTACTCGATCATTACCGCCTTCGCAGGGTGGGGTCTTTGCTGGAACGGGACTCTCAGTTCTATCTCCCTGTCTGCTAGTTCATCCATGGGTCTGCCTCGTTTTATTTCAAACAATTGGACATTTTCTTTGACCCGCAGATCTAAGGGTAGAAGACCTGTAAGAGTCAGTGCGGCTGTTAGCGAGACCGTTCGGTAGGCCCTGCAGATCTTCTGCATGAAACCCCGCTGGATGGTGTTCAGCTGTTTTTGAACCATGAGTTTATCCACCGCGGGGCCCCACACGCTAGCCGCATACAGCATTATCGGCTCCACTACCGCAACGTACATGGTTTTTATGATATCTGAGTTCAGACCCCATGTAGTCTTCGCTGCACACGCCATTTGCTTGTATATGTTTGCTACCTTCTGACATTGTGACCTTACATGGGAGTTAAACGTTAACTTATTGTCAACGATAAGACCCAGTATTTTTATTTCATCCACCAAAGTCAGGCGGCTTCCATCCATATACAAGCACAATGGATTGTACTTTAATTTCTTAGTCAGTATCATTGCATTAGTTTTGTGGGGTGCGAATTTCAGTTTCCTGCTTACACCCCACTCGTGCACAAAGTTTAGGGCTACGTTCGCCTCATTTTGGATTTTGTCCTCATCTTTCCCAGAAAATATCAGTACAATGTCATCTGCGAAAGCCTGACAGTAAACCCCCTTTTGAGTTAGTGCATTAAGGAGTGAGTTTATTAACACGTTCCAAAAGGTCGGGCCCGCTATGCTACCCTGAACACAACCCTTTGTCGTGGCCCTCTGAATTTCAGCTCCTGCATACCTTAACTTGACAGACCTCTGCGTAAGGTACCCGTCCACCATCCTTCCCAGATTGCCAGGCAGTCCAAGCAGGCGTAGTTGGTTTTTAATTTCGGGCCACCAGGCATTGTCAAAAGCACCCTCTATGTCTAACGAGATCATTACCACTATGTTTTTGCGGTTCAATTCACTCGTTATACAAGCTTTAAGGTCATAGAGGGCGTCCTCTGTGCCTTTTTGTGGCGTAAAACCATATTGCCTCTGGTTCAGTTTCGGGAGGACGTGCCATTGAATTCGGGCTACCAGCATTTTTTCTAGGACTTTTCCTAGAATAGATAAAAGTCCTATAGGCCTGTATGATTTGGGTTTGGTGTAATCGTCTTTTCCAGGTTTTCTGAGGACGCACACGGTTGCTAATTTCCACGGGGAGGGGAACCATCCGAGCGACAGGCATTTGTTTGCCAAAGCGAGGAATACGGCCATGCTTTTAGATATGGCCGCCACGCATATGTCTGCTGTGAAGCCATCCTCTCCTGGAGCTTTTTTGGGGCTGAATGAGTTCATAGCCTTTTTTACCTCGTATTCGGTAAAAGGCGGGTCATTTTTTCCCGACTCCATGATTTGAGGTTGACTCATTCTTTCTCGCAGTTCGGCTTGGCCTGCTGTGTCCGTATGTCCACAGTCATCAGGAAAGAACGTGTTCGCCAGCAGCTCTGCGGATTGTTCGGGTTCTAAGACTTCGTCTAGCTGGTTTTTAAGAAGTATATCTTCTTTTCTTTTAGACGTTCCCCGAATGACCCTGTAAATACCATCCCAGAGACTTTCTCGATCTTGAGTAGAGCAGAACTGTTTCCAGCTCGCTGTTTGGGCGTCTGCAGCCGCCTCCTCATAACGCTGCCTCGCCTCTAAGTACTCTGTGATGACATGAGGTCTCCTGTGCTGTGCGGCGTTTCTTATACGTCGTTTCTTGGTGACCGTGTCCCTCTTGAGACTGCTCAACTCTTCCGTCCACCATGGTAGCTGAACCTTGGTCCCTCTTCGTAGACGGGGAATAGAGCAGTCGCAAGCTGATTTTATGCATTCGACATAGTTTCGGACAGCTGTTTCTAGGTGCTCTACTGTCGACACTGACTCTACTTGCCTGTCGAGTTGGTCATTCGCGATGCGATCTTGTAAGAGACCTTCGAATTTTGGCCAGTCAGCTTTTTTGGAGTTGTACATCCTCGTCCCTGGTTTCGGTACTACCAGTTCACCATCTGCTACGCTCATCGTGAAGGTGACCGCGTTATGGTCCGATGTTGTGACGTCACGCTTTACACACCAGTCGTTGACTCTTCCCAACAGGGGTGATGTGCACGCCGTCACGTCCACGATGCTGCTGCAGTACTGGGCTCCCCTTTGGACTTCAAAGGTTGGTGTTGTACCTTGATTGAGGATATGCAGTTCCATCTCCTCCAGGAAGGAGCAGTAGGCTTCGCCCCGATGGTCCTCCTCTCTACTACCCCACCATGTGCTCCACGCGTTAACGTCGCCGCCTACTATTAATTTATTTGTTTTTGCTTTTTGTTTGATATCCCTTATCTTCTGCAGATACGGTTCCAGCGGTTTATCGCCCTCGAAGTAGACCGATACCAGCACCAATCTCGATGTATCAGTCTTGATAGTGACCGTGGCGATGTTTTCACAGGTCATGGAGGGATTTTGCTGTATCTCCACCTTGTCGTCAAAGATGATTACCGCCGCTTTAACCGGTTTTTCCTTGCAGCCTTTCGATTGAACCACCCTCGTACCCGAATACCTTTTTAGTTCACCTGTTGCTCCCACGTATGGCTCTTGAACCAAAGCGAATGTGTATCCGTGTTTCGCCGCTGATTCAATCAATTCGGCTGTGGCAAGTTTTTTCCTCTGCAGGTTTACTTGGATAAGGGATATCTTGTTGTTATTCTTATTAACCACCGCCACTGTTAAAAGTATGTCACCCTGGACCTGGCTATCGACTCCCATTTGGCTCTTATAGGGCATTTTTCACTGAAGGCGTTATGTGTCACCTCTGTTAGTCCCTTTTCCCTTTTGCAGTTTGCGCATTCCGGGCCCTTGGTGATGTTTGGGCACCCTTTGTAACTATGGTCACCGCCACAGTGACTGCACTTTGGTGTATCAGTTGTGCATCCACGTTTGGAGTGACCGTATCCCATACAGTTTGTGCACTGCATCAGGGGGGACTGGTCCACCACAATACATCTTTGGAGGCCGATGTACACCTTTTCCATCTCCAGGGCCTCTCTATATATTGTCGGTGGTACCTCAAGTACCGGGTGGCACTGCAGACTTTGTCTTGCTTTTTGTCGGTATTTAACCTTGATGTCTTCAGTCTTCACGCCCTTGAAAAGCCCTTTATTTTGAGCCAACAAGAATTCCACCATTCCCTGATCGGAGTGGTACCTCATAACATTTTTGATTTTAATTAGAGGGTTTTTATCTTTAGCCTCCTCTATTTTGAGCTTTGTATTGCTCTCGTTGATGCTTCTTATGATATTTTTAGAAGCGTCGCTCCGGCATTTAATTATGACCTTCTGGTTCTTAGCCTTTCGTAAACCCTCTAGTTGTATCCCCGTTTTTTTGGGGTTCAGGGCCTTTTCGAGCGACTGAATCACCTGCTCTCCCGTTTTATTGCGGTCACAGGAAGAGACAATCAACGATTGCTGCTCTTTAGGTGTTTTTTTAGCTTGGATGTTATTATTGCTATTCCTGGCGGTGGTTAATACTACGGTCTCAATGATGGTTTCCGTATTCTCCTTTATTTTCTCCCCGATTTCCCCTATTTTGTTTTTTATCTCTGAGAGAGATCTGTCTGCAGTCGGAAGCTGTTTTTTCGCCTCCTGGATCAATTTAATCCCGTCCATTATTTCTGCGATTTTAGATTCCTGAATCGGTTTTTGTGGGGCGTTCTGCCATTTATCCACCTTTCCCTGGAGATTTTTAATCTCCTCAAGAATCTCACCGCGTGGAGGGATCTCTGTGACCTGCGGCGGGGGGTTGGCGACCATCTGCGTCAGCTTTTCTAGGTCATCCTTTAGACCCTGCAGTTGTGTTCTTGCCACATTTATGTCCTTGGTGCTTGGACATGAGGTCGCCTTGGTGGTTTTTATTCCCTCTACAGCTTCGGCGCACTTGTTCAGCTTGACTTCCATAGCCAACTGTTTCTCTCTCAGTTCCTTTATTGTCTTTATCGGGACATCAAGTTCATAGTTTAACCATGACTTGATGTCCTTGGTGTCCTTTGATACATTGCCTAGCTTCTCTCGAACTAGGGACAGTTCCTCGGCACCGGCTTTATTTATGGCCATGATCTCTGCATGGTGTGCCCGTTCTATCCTGACGATCTCTTGTGCATGGGAGGATCGTTCTTTTTCCAGGTTAAATCTGTGACGATTTCTGGAGTCGGATAGAGATAACACTATCTCATACAGCGACTGTAGGCTTTCTATTGCCGTCGCCTTGCACTCCCTTTTCATGTTCCCCGCCTGTTCCAGCGCATCCTTCCCAGCCAACATTAGATTATTGGCCTGGATTTTAGCCGTGTCCATTGTCGCTCCCGGGGCCTTGTTGTCCCTGGAAGGTAGAAGACTGTCTCTACCAGTCTTCCAGGACGCTTGTGACCCGGTGTCAGACCATGGTTCTGGGTCGTTCCTGTGTACCTCGACGTCGTCAAGAAACCTTTCAATAGGGTTTTTAGCCGCCTCGGCATTTAACACATCCACCAGTAGTGTTGTGCTTCTTGCCGGGCTTGCTTTTTTAGCCACTTTCCTTGGCTTCCTGTCTACGCCGATAGTGGATGCGGCCTTGGGCTGGGACATTTTTGTCGTTTTTGATGTCGCTGCTGGGAGGGACATTTTGTTTGAAAGAAGCTTTCGGTATAGTTTGGGGGTGGTGGGTGATAATTATTATTTATTTATAACTATTTTTTAAACTAATCTGACTATAGCGCAAGAGAACTATGGATTTGTTTTAATCTCTATTTTATATTATACAATTAATATATATACTCTGGTGGAATACCCCAGATAGTTGGCTAACCATAGATATGTTTATTGTCCTTATATTACAAATATACGTATATTTGTAAAACAAATATATTACAAATACTTATGTAAGGTTAAAATTAGGGTTAAACTTAAATTTGACTATACCGGTGGTATCTGGAGATCGTTGACGTTCCCGGAGAGTCTGGTCCTCAGCAGAGTATTTCAGGAGTAGGTGTCCGGAGTATTTCCTAGTAAGAGATGGGATGGAGAATGTTCCAGTTCTTCCCTCAGTGGACTGTTGTTGTTTGTTTTATTTCCTGACCCCTACCCTGTTATCTTGTCACTGCTTATTTCACTGCACTCGTTGGGTGATCTTGATTATATTTCTTGAACAGCGTAGCTTAGGTGAAATTATTGTTTGGTAATGAGTTTTTCTTTTGTGATACCTTGCCGCTGTTCCAGAACCGTCTATTTACGTGCGATCTTCCTGAAAATTTGTAGTCACGTCCTTTGAAGGTCCCTCGTAATTGTGGTAAAGAAAAAAGAGGGTGCTGTCGATCTACTTTCTGAGATTTTTAGTTGTTTGTGGCCCACAATTTTCCCTCTTCCACAACTTTTTTCTGGACTCGATTTTGGACTAGGTTTTTTCTTGCCCTTAATATACGTACTGAGCACTATCGATTGGTATATTACACTGGTTTTTATCACTGGTATTTGTTTTATTATGAATTTTTAAAGTTTTGTTAACTAAAACATTTTATTTACACTTTACTTTACTATATTTTTATCCGAGCGCTACCGATTGCGCGTGCGCTCGTCTCGCGTGTTTGATGCGGTCGGGTTAGGTTAGGTTAGGTTAGGTTAGGTTAGGTTAGGTTAGGTTAGGTTAGGTTAGGTTAGGTTAGGTTAGGTTAGGTTAGGTTAGGTTAGGTTAGGTTAGGTTAGGTTAGGTTAGGTTAGGTTAGGTTTTTTTTTTTTTTTTTTTCCTTTATTATGTTTTTACAATGAGGGTTTATCTTACTTGCTAATTTTGATACAAGTTATTTGTGTTGTCCTATTTTGTTTATGTTGGTCACACTTTACATTTTCACTGTCCCACGTGGAGTGTTTTAGCTCCCTTTTTCGCGGGTGTGTGCACATATGGGCACGTTAAGTCTAATGCGTTACAACTAATTAAACTAAATACAATTCTATTCTTATCTATTGTCTTATATATCTTCTTATTTATTATTTTCATTCGTATCTATATCTCTTTTTGTTCTAATGTGTTTCAACTAGTTACACTAAATACAATTTGTATTCTTTATCTATTGTGTTATTTATTATCTTATCTATTGTTTTTATTCATATCTATATCTCCTACTACTCATTCATGCATGTGTATATATATACATACACAAGTATCTCTACTCCAAGTATCTCCACTCTATATCCAAGTCACGTATATGTATATATATACACACGCATAGTACAAAAAATAAAAATACCACACACACACGCATTTATTTATTTTCATTCATTTTTTTTTTTTTTTTTTTTTTTTTTTTTTTTTTTTTATATATTTTTATTTTCCTTATCTGCTAAAGTTAAAACTAGTGCTATTTACAATATATGAGACTAATATCCGGCGGCAGCTCCGGCTTCCGTGGGTCTTGGTTGGTTGGTTAGGGGTCCTGTGGGTGCATCCTTTTGACGTGTCTGGCTAGGTTGCTTTGTGATATTGTTGTTCCGCAGATTGTGCATGTCCGTGTCTTTTTTGTTTTTGGTTTTGTTGTATCTTTTTCTATTGGGCTGATGGGGGAGGGTAATTGATGGTGTTGCACTATTTCTTTGATTGTTAGGCTGGTTTCGTTGGTTGTTATGCTGGTTGTTGTTGGTAGTGGATCTGTTGTTATTTTAGGTTTAGTTTGTTCTGTCTCTGTTGGTTGCGGTTTCTCCTTGTTTATGTTTTCCGACGCTTGTTTGGGCTCTGGTTTGCTAATGGTCGGCAGGGTTTGTGGCGGTGTTTCCCGTTTCAGGTGCTCGATTGGCTTTGATGGTGTCGTTGGGGAGTGGACTTGTGTTGCTGGAGATCTGTTGTTGTTTTCACTAGTTGGGTTGGGTGGTTGTTGCGATGAGATTGATGTTAATGGTGATGATGCGGGGCTTGAAGAGGCAGATGATGATTCTGTTGTTGTGGTAGAATTTGAGGGTGATGCTGGGGGTGTGTCTTGTTTGTTTTGCTCGTTTATTTTTGTCTGCTTTCCTTCGTATAGATTATTGATTTTTTCTAGTATGTTTGCTGTCCAGGTTGTAGTTTGAAAGGCTATTATATCTGTAAGGGTTTTGTTAGTTTTTATGAGTTCTTTGTTCTGTTCAATGCACTCCTTTAATTGCTGAAACAAAGTTTCACAGTTTAGGCACTCTTGTCTGATGTTTAGGTCAGTCATTTTATTTATTTGTTTGTTGTTTTCTTCTTCTTTGTTTCTTAGGTGGTGGTGATCCTCTGTTATCTGAAGTTGTAGAAATAAAATTTATTGATTAGGGGTTGTTTTTATATTGAAATTTCGTTAGTTAGCTGGACTGTAGTGTCCCAGTTGCATAGACGTTTTAAAAATATAGTGGCTCCATCTGTGAGTGAGTGATTTATGATATTAATTAGCTGTACTGTTGAGCCCCAGGTGCATAAACGTTTTTAAAACTGTAGTGGCGCCATCTAGTTGTAGCAGATTGCAATTGATTTAAAAGTTGTTTTGAGGAAGTTGTGCCATGCCTTATGTGGGTGAGTGAATTATGATGCCGTTGGGGGGGGTGGGGGGTGGGAGGAGGGGGAGGGGGTTTCGTTGTAGGACTTTAGATTTCCTATTACGTGTTCGATGAGCTTTATAAATGAGTTCCTGGTGAGCTGTTTTTTGAAAGTTTCAGTGGGGTGGTACGGAGGTATCTTTAGCATATTACACGCTGCTTCGTGTTCCAAACGTTTGGCCCCGAATCTTGGGCAGTATTGTATGAGATGTGAGAGACTTTGGACAGTGTTTGCGTCACAAGGGCATTTATCTGTTTCTGTGATTTTAAATCTATGCAGGTATTCCTTATGAAATCCGTGCCCGGTTAATATTTGTGTTAGGCTGAATGATCTATTTGTTGTGTTAAACATGTGCGTTATTGAATGCAGATGAGGGCATATGTTGCGTGTGTAGGATCCTCCATCTGCTTCAGTATATTCCTGTTGCCACCTTCTTCTTGTTTCTTTGTGAATATGTTTTTTTGCATAGCTTAGCGGGAAGTTGCTGTAGTCTGGGGCTCTCTTGGTCATTGCTGCTAATTTGGCTGCTTCGTCTGCTATTTCGTTTCCTTCAATACCCACATGTGCTTTTACCCAGATGAAATTTATGGTGTTTCCTTTTTCTTTTGTTCTTTTTACGTTTTTGTGAATTTTGTTTACAATTGGATGCGTGTTGCTTCTAATTTTGATGCTGTATAATGCAGACAGGCTATCCGTTAGTATTGTTGTGTTGTTTGTGGGTGAGTTGTGTTCGGTCCATTCGCATGCTTTTTGTATAGCGAGTAGCTCGGCCTGGAACACGGTGCAGCATTTGTGGAGTTTGAATTTTTTGGTGAATGTTATTCCTTGTGGCGTCTGTATGTAGTATGCGGCTCCAACCTGTCCGTCTTCCAGCTTGCTCCCGTCGGTGTATATGGCTGTGGTGTTTGTTGGTAAGTTTAGTTTGGTGATTTCGTCATTGTTTGTAGCTTTCTTTTCTTTTATGTTTATTCTTTCAGCTGGGTGTAAGAGGTCTTGAGGAGTAACTGGCTTCTCAAGCTTGATGTCGCTTGGCAAGTAGGTGGTTCGGCAGAGGTGTTTTATGTTCTCTATTGTGTGGATCTCTTTGATTTTCAGGTGGAGAGGGGTGAACTGAGCCAGTGCCAATGCTGCTGCTGTGGATACTGTGCGGAATGCTCTAATTGCTTTAATTGCAAACATGCGCTGAAAGGATGCTAGTAGGATTCGGATGTATTTTTTGCGAGCAATATGTCCCCATATTGCTGACGCGTATGTTATTATTGGTTCAATCACATGGAGGTATATTGTGCGTGTGTTTTCTGGGTGTATTCCCCATGTAGCCCTCGTGTAGGTGCACAGTTTGTGGAAGATTTTCCTTGATTTTTCTAGTATGTATTTGATGTGATTGGTGAATTTAAGTTTCTCGTCGATTATTACTCCTAGGTATTTGAATTCGTTTGTGAATTCTAATTTGCTCCCGTTCATATTTATGGTTATTGTTTTAGTTTGTGGGCTGAATGCGACTAGTTTGGTTTTGCTGGGTCCGAATTGTAGTTTTGTGCTTAATCCCCATTTTACTATGTATTCTATCGCTGTGTTTGTTATTTCTTGTAATTCCGTTAGGGATTTCGCGCCTGTTATGAGTAGCACGTCGTCAGCGAATGCCTGCAGGTGACATCCTTGTGGCAGCTTGGTTTCAAGGAGTTCGTCTAGTATTAGATTCCACATTGTTGGGCCGCACGTTGATCCCTGGACACATCCTTTGCTCATGGTTTTGGAAGCTCTTGAGTTTGCGTAGTCCAAGGTTACTGTTCTGCCAGTGAAGTAGTTTTGTATAAGACCGTAGATGTTTCTAGGGCACTCTATTTTTTTGAGTCTGTTGAGCAGTGCCGGCCACCACGCGTTGTCAAATGCTGCTTTGATGTCCAATGAAACCGCGAGTGTTTTGTTGCCTTTCTTCTTGAACTCTTGAATTGTGTTGATTGCTTTTCGGAGTGCGTCTGTTGTTGATGTTTGTTCTTTGAAGCCAAACTGGTTCCTGTTCATTTTGTTGATTTTGTATGCTTGGTATTTAATTCTGTTAGTGAATAGTTTTTCAAGTGTTTTCCCGAACACTGGTAGTAACCCTATTGGTCTGTATGAGCTTAGGTCGGTGTGATCTAGTTTATTTGGTTTAGGGATGATCTTCACATAAGCGTTTTTCCATGCCGAGGGGAAGTGTGGTAGCGATAAGCATCTGTTGTATATGCATGTGGTTAGTTTGGGGTACTCTTTTGCGAATGTGAGGCATATGTCTGCCGTGAAGTGGTCTAATCCTGGTGCCTTGTCTGGATTCATAGTAGCTAAGCATTCCAGAACCTCTTCTTCTGTAAATAGTTGGTCATATTGATTATTGCTGGGTGGGTCGTGCTGTGTCTTTGTTAGCTTGTGGTGTATGGGCAGAGTGTCTGTTTCGTTCTCAGGGTAGAAGTGGTTTATGAGGGCGGTTGCTGTGTCCGTGCTGTCCCTGGTGTAAGTGGTGTCTATTCTTAGGGTTGTAGGTGGTCTTTTTGCTGGGGTGTCCTTCAGTAGTCTGTTTGTGAGAGTCCATACGTTTTCCTTTTTTTGACTGCTGCAGAATTCTCTAAAGTTGCGTGTGGATGTTTTTCGTATCTCTTCTGCGTATTGTTTTTTAGCTGTCGCCTGTTGTTCTAGTAGGTTTGTGAGTGATTCTCCTCGTTTTTTGGTTTTATGTAGTTTGTGGTGAATGTGTATAAGTTTATGTTTTTGTTCTTCTAATTCTTCCGTCCACCAGGGGGGTTTCACTTTTTGCCCTTTCCCTCGGATGGGCATTGATGCGGTGCACGCTGAGCTTATAATCTCATTTAGTTGTTGTATGATTTCTTCTAATTCTTGTGCGCTGGTTTCGGATATGTTGACGTCCAGTATGTCGCTTGTTGCCATTTGTTGAGCAAGTTCAGCTTTAAATGTAATCCAGTTTGCTTTCTTGTTGTTATATTGGAAGGTAGTTGTGGTGTTGCTTCTTCCTTCATTGTTGAGAGGTGGTTCTGTGTTAAGTGAGAATTCTATAGCATTGTGCTCTGCTGCAGGACAGGCTTCTGTGTTGACTTTCCAGTTCGTAATTTGTTCTTGTATTGTTTCTGACGCCAATGTGAGATCTATGATTGAAGTGCGTAGGCGTTTGTGGGTCACGGCTTCAAAGGTTGGGGTTTCGCCTTTGTTGCATATTATTAGGTCATTTGTGAATGCCAATTCTATGATTTGTTTGCCTCTGTCGTTGTTATTTTTGCTTCCCCATGAAGTGTGCCATCCATTGAAGTCTCCTCCTATTATATGACGTTGTTTGTGTGTTTGTTTCAGGAAGTTTTCGAGTTTTTCCAAGCTGTGTGCTGCGTCATGAGTTGGTTCAATGTATACTGATGTTATGAACAGTTTTCTTTTATCATGTGTTATTTGTACTACACTGATGTTTGCGTTGGAGTGTTGTGATACTCCGAGGGCTTGCATTGAGTTTCCCTTGATCATGATGCATGCTTTGGTTTTTCCCTCTCCTGGGAATTGGTATATGCTCGTCCCTGGGATGTTTTTCATTAGATTGTGTTTTCCTAAGTATGGTTCACTGATTAAGGCAACTGTGTAGTTGTGAGTAGTGAAGTACTGGATAAATTCGTGCTGCCAATTCTTGGATCTGCCAATGTTACACTGTATGATTCTTATAGCTTTAGAGTCCATAATCGATTTTCTCAGTGATTCTATGTCTCATGGACTTGATTTTGGGACAGTAGTTGGATATCGCAGTGTGTTTTTCGTCGTGGTTTGTGCCAAATTTGATGTTGTCGTTGTGGCAATTGAGGCACTTGATGTTGATTGTTGATCCTTTTTCCGGGCAGTCTTTATAGTCGTGTGTGAGCGCACAATGGGAGCAGTAGTTGTTTGTGGATGTACACTTGTTTTTAGTGTGTCCAAATTGCAGACACTTGTAGCACTGTATGAAGGGGGAGAAGTCCTCGGCATGTACCTTTTGATGGTCGATATTTACTTTTCCCAGCTCTATGATTGTTTTCCAAATGTGTGGAGAAACTAGTAGTACTGCGTTGAAGAGATTTTCTTTTTTGTTTTTCCTTGAGAATCTGAATTTTATGCTATCTTTGGTATTGTTGTTTGCTTGTTTGATGCTCTCGTTTTGTCCTATAAGGATGTCACAGAGTTCGTTTGTGTTTATTTCTCTGGATATCCCTTTTAGTATTATCATGGGAGATAGTTTTTTGGCTATGTTGGCTTCTATTTCGCAGTTGGCTAGGTTCAGTTTCCTTAGTGTTTCGTCTCTCTCCTTTTCACAATTGAATTCTATTTTTAGTTTGTTATTTGACAGAGGTTTAATCCCCGCTGGAGCGTAGTTTGTGTTTTTGAAACTGATACTTTTTCGCCAGGTCTCAATCAGTTGTTGCCTGTTTGTTGTTTCTTTTTTTGTGTTTATTACTATTGCAGGCTTGAAAGAGTGTGTGTCTTTAGGTTTGGTCGTCTTCGTTGAGGTTGTGTTTAGTGCTTCTGCGTATGATTTGTTTGGAGTGGTTTCGTTCGAGCTGATTTTGTTGTTTTGTGCTTTTTTGAATTCTTCTCTGATGGTGCGTCTTATTGTTGAAGCAATTTCTTCACTGTTGGTGTCTGTTTGTTTGTTGGGGTTGTTTCCCTGGTTAGTTGTGTGTAGCTGCCTGGTTATATCGATAATAGCTTGTGATAGTTCTTTGATGCGTGATTTGGATTCTCTGGTGACGCTGTTTGCCTTGGTTAAATAA